>CALQYR020007491.1:242293-327536 GCA_943334845.2 Auanema sp. JU1783 | reverse complement strand
AAGCTAAGTACCAATGAAGACTGTTTCGCGAAAAAAAATTTTGGCTTTGAGCACCGAGTCGAAAATTTCAGAAAAAAAAACTATTTTCAACATGAACCAAATGAGAAGCGCGTACCATACAAGGATAGAGAATGAAGTGCTGATTCGAATAAGTACAAACATGAATGCGATAACTGAAAAGAAAAGCTCAACATGAGCAAAAAAAACATTTTGGTGGCGCGATCAGGAGAAGATTCCAGAAAATTTTCTCTCCTCATGATCAACAAAATCTTAAGCGCGTACCAAATAAGGATAGAGGATGAAGAGCTGATTCGAATGAGTATAAACGTGAACAAGCTAAGTACCAATGAAGACTGTTTCGCGAAAAAAAATTTTGGCTTTGAGCACCGAGTCGAAAATTTCAGAAAAAAAAACTATTTTCAACATCAACCAAATGAGAAGCGCGTACCATATAAGGATAGAGAATGAAGTGCTGATTCGAATAAGTACAAACATGAATGCGATAACTGAAAAGAAAAGCTCAACATGAGCAAAAAAAAAATTTTGGTGGCGCGATCAGGAGAAGATTCCAGAAAATTTTCTCTCCTCATGATCAACAAAATCTTAAGCGCGTACCAAATAAGGATAGAGGATGAAGAGCTGATTCGAATGAGTATAAACGTGAACAAGTAAGTACCAATCAAGACTGTTTCGCATTGATCGATGCGATCAAGAATTTAAATAGCAGAAAAATTTTTGCTCTGCGCACAGAGTCAAACATTTCAGAAAAAAACTATTATCAACATCAACGGAATGGTTCCACGCTCGAAGAGATAAACTCGGAAGAAAAGAGTGAACGCGGAAGGAAAATACCAAAAAAGGAAATAAAAGATGAAGATTACGAGCTGAGAGCACAGTTGAACACCTTTCCAAATGGGGAACAACCGGGTCTTTCATTTTTTTGTTTAAAAATGAAAATCTCTCATATGGAAATTTCTCTCCCAACGTGATTGAGAGAAAATAAGAACAAAATAATGAGAATTCAGGAAGATGCTGATCAAGATGTAAATAATAAGAAAGAAGATGAAAGAGTTTTGAAATAGCACAACATGAATGATACCATAATGACTCAGACCAATAATCAATCGATAACCTGTAAGTTGATGAGAGTAGGAGGAAAAGGAAAAAATCGATGGAAACCAAATAGGAAAGGATGAGCTCAGAATACAACAACTAACTACAAGTGCTCAATATTACAGTTGAAATGAAAAACAAGATCTAGATTCTTTTACAGCGATTGAAACGAGACCGCTGGTTAAGAAGCTGTTGGTTGTCAAGGCTACAAAGGCCATCTCACGACAGCTTCCGCAGCTTCTTCTTCAATTTGATGCGGGTGAGATCTTTCAAGTATTTTTAGAAAAACTTAAAGATTGTCATACGCATTTGAAACTTCGATCATCGAAACAAACCAAAATACTTCCGAATAGACGGAGTACCACCGTGGGACATATACATAATGATGCAATGAGAAATGAAAACTTTATTCACAATACAAAACAACAAAGATAACCTGAGTCGAAATAGATGGAAAGATAGGATTGTTCTTTTGATTATCTATTAACACATAGAAGTCTGATTGGTTCACTAGAATAACAACAAAACATATATTATGATCAGTCAATTACCCTCCCTGATGAGGAGAAAGCTCTGTAATATCCCGCAACATTAGTATCCTTGAGTAAAGATATAGGAATGATATTATGCAAAAGAAACACAAATAGAACAACAATAAACAATTCAAAGCTCTTGCGCATTTTCGAGCGCAGCAGCAATAAGAACATCTTCGGCAATGTCATCCGGAAACTCAACTATCTGAAATTGCAATTTGAAATCTCATACAGCTCAAACGATCTGACCATATTATTTTCAACTCTCCATCCACCACCAGCACCACCATGAACTTCGTTCAAATGAATGTATACATTTTTCTGACAATCACTCTGAAACGAAGGAATGAACGTCATGAGGAGTTAACTTACACAGTAGTGACACAGCCAGCAGAAATGAGTTCTACAATAATGGCATTGCATATGATTACATCCAGCGCTTTTTTCAATCACCGCCTGAAACAAATTAGAAGAGTTGTAAGTGACAGACTCACTTGGCATAAAATATTTGGACAATCTCGAACAGATTTTCCTTTTGATTTCTTGAATTCTGAGATCGATAGTTGAACATCACCTAAACAACAGTGAGTCTCCTATACAGATATGGATGCTAAGCTAACCTGCTATTTTCTTGTAATATTCACAGCTGAAACCATCATGTACATTCTCACAACATTGGCCACAACGTATAGCTCCGCATCTACTACAAACGCACGTAGATCCAGGTATACTTGATAACTGGAAAGCCGATAGAATACTACACGCATATACTTTTCTAGCGTACAACGTTGATTCCAATGCAATCAGGTGTTGAACAAGGTTTCAGATGGGGGTTCATAACCAGATTGACATCAAGTATTGATTGTATAAGAGGCTGGAACTTCTCATACACGAACCTAGTTGGCATTTTCATATTGCCGATCAACAGGAACTGTGAAATTTCATAAAATGAGCAATATATATATTATAATCTCACCATTATATCTTCTACTGCAATTGGAACTTGACACGAAGGCTCACAGCATGCTATGGGTAGTTCACGACTTTGGATGTAATGCTTGATCTAGGAACAGGACTACAGTCGACGGTACGGACGTTAAGACGTACCATTCGAGCTAAACAAGGTAGACAATAGTAATCCCCACAAATGCTGAGTTGATAGTTACAAAACATATCAACTTTCATGAAGCAAACGGGACAAATGGGTCGGAAAGAACGTTTGTTGAAGTACACATCTTCTACCTTAACAGAATTGTTTGAAGATGAGGAAGTTGGAATAGGCCTACAGTGTCTTGGAGTGTTTCCAAAAGGTCAACCAACTCTAAGAAGCTATGTATTTCTCCTCTGAAAAGGTGGGTAGAGTCAGACAAAGGCCAAAACCTTCCGCCGCCGTTTTTCTCACTGAAACATCAACACGTTATAAGTCACAGATTTGTTCCTCACTCAGTAGCAGAACAACTCAAATTGCAGATAGTATTCTTGAGCTGAGGAAAATATCTAGGCCTGTCTATAACCAGCGGAGTTTCAATGAAGTAATTGTGCCTGTAATTGGATTCATTCATGAGGCAGAAATACAAAACTAACCAGTTCTCTACGAAAAGGAGAAGCTGCTCGACTATGTTTCTAGTTTTAATGTCATCACCGTATAAAGTGATTTTCATATTGAGACGGTCTACCAGAAAAACGATTGCTCCATTATACTTATCGTTCAAATTGTACACGAAGGCGTCGCCAAAACTGAAAACGTAACGTTATTCAGAAGCTGGAACCAACGAAGAGCAGCCGTCATGTAATGCAAATGAAATAAAATGAAAACATAAGATTGAGTGGTCACGTGAATGTTCCACGGGATTCGGGTAAACGTGAAAAATTAGAATAAGAAGAGTGAAATTGAAGGCATAAATTAGCATAAGATGATTTAAGACTGATGAATGAAATAAAAAAACAACGAACTCTGTGAAAAGAACTTCTCGGCCTTCAGATGAGCAGTCAATGACTAAACCTTTACACATTTCATCCAATACCTTGGATGCGGCAATGACACTCCTAGAACTTGTATTTTATCATTAAATCATTTGATACATACTTTATGGGCCACCCTTCCACAGTCAGCCTACACTCTTCTCGATTAGTTCCATGATCCCGCAATCTCAGCCAATTGAAGTGATCACTATCTGATTGTGTTCGCCATTTCTCGTCCAACTCTCTTGAAAGCAAAGTATTTGCAAATACATTTACGGAAATCTTACAAGATTTTGGTATGACAAGCTGCTCTGATATTCAATGGCATATATCGGAACGAGCGATAACACGGGAAAAATCTTGCCTAGAAAACGCAGATTCAATTGAACAGATGAGAAATAGAATCAACCCCAAGCTTATCCATAGGGTTGAGAGTGAATGTATCCTTATCTGGAGACCTTTCCAACAGGAAGCACATCAGTTTTTCAGCCATTTCGAAGTTATCCGTGAATACAATCTACACACACATATAACGTGAATATTTTGAATCGTAAACATACCGAAGCATAGCCTTCCAAGCATTCCTGGAAGGGAAATTCATGACCAATAGTGATATGCCAAGGTAATGACTGACTGTCGTCAAAAAGCTGAAAGTTCCAAAGAGTGATTGGTTTCGAAAACTAAACATACCTCATACCAATCCTCATCTTCAATAGGAATTTTACGGTTCCAACAGTCTGAGTTGATGGCAGCTCTCACTAATCGTTGATGAATCCTTCTCACTAGATGCCTCCTCAAAATAATTCAATTGAAATGAACAGTTTCCTGGAAAGTAAATTACTTGCTATAATATCTTGCATTTTCCCTCTCCATAGTGAAATCTTTGATGGAGATGCGATTGAGACGTAAAGCCTGTCAACAGATCTGATGACTACATTCTACAAACTAAGAAAACCTTTCTGATAATGGTCGCGAATACTTTTTCGTCGTGTGCAGCAGTATCACGCAAACCCCCACCCCATTTCAAATCCAGCTGTGTATTCAGAATTGAGTTAAGACTGAAGAAAAAACATACCTGGTCGTAAACAGTTCTATCATCTTCAATTAGAAACTCGGCATTGATGTTATGAAGTTTCAGCACTTCTATTGTAAAAATCAATTCATCAGGGTTTCGAATCTGAAAGAAGCATAAGTTATACGGAAGAGAGAGTATCAATAAATCATCTTGGACAAGGTCTTGTCAAGGAAACATACAGTCAGCCGAGCTCTTCCTTGGAATGGTCGAACGTACCACCTGATGTCCATGGCTAGTTCAATACTTTGAGAATGTCCAATCATATTGTCACACACCAAATAAGGCTGTTAATTAGAGCAATTAGGAAGCGATGACATCTCCATCAGTACCATCATATCTTTATGGTTTTTTCGCGCACTCAAGCAATGCTTTTGGGAGGAGAAAAACACATGATAACATGAATCGGGAAGCTGAGTGCCATTCATATCCAAGTATCTTTCTATCTCCATCTTGGGTATTTTTGCCAACTGAACAGGTTGATGGTCAAACGTTTTTAAAACTGTTTCTTACCGATACAAACCCATCTATTGTTCCGAGTAGTTTGCTATAAACCTCGTCAAGCTCCTCATTACTTACATGTATACAAGACAAATCATCGCAGACGGGATAACCATTGATGTGTCCGACGCCACCTGCTTTCAGCGATATCTAAAAGGGGATCTCCTACCGTGAGAAAGTCAGAACAAAAGATATTTACCGAATATTTGGCATCAGGAACCTCGAGTACTATCTCAGAATCATAAAGTTCTTTCTGGACAGGATTAACCATACTGAAGTTTATTCAATTCTCCGAGAAAACGCTCGAGAACTCACGATTCGTAGAAGTAGTCGATGTCCTCTTGGCAATACTTATTACTCTGTACAAAAAAGATGGCCTGCTTCAAAGGATCAGTCCGTCTACTTTCATCGAGAACACAGATGTCATTGTATATCTGAACAGATGGTATACTACACAATGTCCAAAGCCTTTAACTTGAGTAGATGACTTGCTGAAACCGTGCTTGAATTTCGCTAGGCTCTTTTCGATGAAAGTTCTTCCGACTTTGAGCTGTTTGATTCCTTTCCATGACTGAACAACGAGAAACTGATAAGTGTTTCCACTAGAGAGTGAAATTACCTGTGCTTCCTTATGGAACTCGGGAGATGAGACCAGATCAACCAGATCGTACTTTTCATTGACCTCATTGATTGCTCCACTCGCAGAACAAAATCTTATTTTGTTAATGTAATCGACTGAACGCACAGGCTCTTTAGTATAACGAAAATTAGGCTGAAGACGCGATTTTGTCAGTTTCTTCATTGTTGAGTATTCATTATTAGTTATTTGGACAACTCGTTCGGTGACTCTGATCTGTTCAGATAACCACTGAAACATGAGAAACTTGCAAATCAATTTTCGAAAGTGTTGTGACATACGACATCATAATCAAATCTTTTCTTATATCCTAAAAATATGAGATGAGCAATGCTTTAGAGATTGAGTAGTTACCTAAACTTGAACAACTCCTGGAACTATAGGTACTCCTCTGCTCAACCTGTTTGTAGAATAACTTGAGTTATGAATTAGACACAGACCTCATCATCCCAACGGTTATCAAATCCTCCAAATGAATTATCCCAGTCTGTAACTCTTGACTATTATCAACGAGTGAACAGACGACAAACCGTAACTTTGCGCACTCTCTCTGCAACTATAAATATGTGAGTTTTCCATTTATAAACAACACTTACTTATTATCTTTCAATTCTTGATGTGTGTAGTGGTTCCTCTAAACGATGTCACAATGAGAACGAACCTTCCAATCAACTAACCTCACTCCCACTTATATATCTTTTCCTATTACCTAGAATAAAATAGAAGTTGTCAATATTTCCATTACAATACCTGTATGATCCTTGTATTGCATATCGACCTAATATAGGTCTCAGCCCAAACACCTTAAACGATTTGTTTTTCATATAAAATAACAAACAACAAATAAGATAATCAGGACAGAAAACCCTCGGTTAGTAACAACTACACACAAATTACAACCGTTTATTAGTGTGAAGCGATGGAAGGAACGTACTATGCCGACCACCGGGTCAGCAATAATGCTCTCAATTCACTCTTTCTTCTTCCGTTGGTTCGAAATGACAAAGAATTTATCCGAGTGCTTCTCACAAGAGCCTCCAAATGTGGACATCTGTATCAATAAGGGTATTTCCTTTCCTGATAATGGTATTTTGTTGCAATCCTAAATGATATATACAACACAGGACAGAAAGCACAACCACCCACGTTTTCAGAAAATTTCCCTTCTCTGCAAATGTCCATCCTACATTGAAAGATGGCTGAAAAGCCAGTCATGAAAGCATCAATTCCTGCTCTATGACATCCTTAATGGAAAAGAGAGATTACAGCAAAAATACAGGATGAAACCTGATACTCTCAACCGAGGTTTATCCTTCAAGTCAGCTATGCTTAGTCGCAATGCACTTCGAGGTGATTCTTCGCTCTTTTTGGGAGCAGGGTCAAGGTGATCATATCTGGAACCGAACATTATCACTTTCTGTCATCGTTCCTAATACCTCTTCCTCTTTCGCTTTCTCTCTTTTTCTTGACGCTCATTCTCCAAATCCAATGCGAAATCTACATCATGCATCTTATCACACCCATTCTTCTTACAGAAACCATGATTCTAACAGACGTGATGTAATGAATATAAATAAACAATAGAATGAGAACCGTAAACTGTGGGCATATGGCTTCGTTCAAATCTATTGGAACAGTGTGAGATGGGAAATTGGACGGGAGAGAACAATTCAAGTGCTCTATCGACTGTTCGATGCCCTCCGGTAATCCTAAACACAACCAGTCAATATTATGCCTTAACAAATAAAAACAACCAGTATCAAACTTCACTGATAGAAACCATTTGTTGCTGATACTCTCTCGGACATTATCACCTTGGCTAAAACAGAAGAGTAGAAATAGAGAGGAATAAGTATAAAAACCATTTTCTGAAGATATACTCTAGGAATGAACTTTTCATCCGTGTTTTGTATTCTGCTAGGTACTTCGAATCCACGATAGGAGAATCGCTGGGGAACAGGTCACTCAGGGCATTGACAAATTGTGAGAACCTTCAAGTGGCATGTAGTTGATAGTATGTTATGAGGATTACTTAGGAGGCAGTTCGCAATAGAAATGTTGATAAAGGAAGATGAGATCTATTAAACCATTGTGTAGACATATAGGCAGGGAAGAACAAAAAATCTCATTGAATAGAACTCGCAAGTAGCAGGACTGTGTGAAATTGACATAATGAAAACATCTTGTCACAATGGCACTCACTTTAAATAATGTCGAAGGGTTGTAAGACACCCCGGACGAAAATAACAGGTTGAAATCGAAATTGTGCTTGGAAAGAAAAGCTAGAGCATCCGGCTCTATTGTAAATGGTTGTGAACAAAGTGTGAGTATGTTGAAAACCTAACAATCCATATATGGTTCTACAACACTCGAGCTACATTACCTGACTACGAAGTTTTATTCTTCTCTTCTCCTCATCTTTCTTTTCAATTTTAAAAAAGGCCAAACCGACAGACAGTACACTCCTAAAAATATATTTAGCGGGATTTACCACCCTTTGGATGATGCCTGCTTAGTGCTGCTTGTCTGATAACTTCATAACGGTCTTCAATGTTCTTACTCATTAAAAGCTTTTGGGAACCAAGCCCAGACAACTCCTATGCGGTAAATTGGTTACAAGTTCAACTTTCTCTCTATTACCATATCTAAAGCTATGACATCTGCATTCTTCAATGACTCTAACAAATAAGGCCAAACGGATTTGAAATTGTTTTCCGTCACTTCAACAACCTGAACAACTGAACCATCTGTTTGGAATTACATTTGAGTTCTACCTGAATCTCCTCGAAATTTGCTTTTCGTTGCATTTGCTGGAAAGTTTGCAGTTTTACGCATTTTTTTTTCGGGCGAAATGCCAAATGAAGATAAACAGAAGCAACCAACAACTAAGCCAACACTCGTAAGTATAACAAGAAAGATAGAAAATTCATTAAGAACATAATTTAAACAAGATAGGCACCATTCTACCGAACTAAATCGAACTATTACTGATCTTTCTTTTCTCCATTCGAAATTGAACCATTTTCTGACGAATGATGACCAGCTACTCTGCGTTCACGAGCAGCTGCTAGAGCTCTGCAATAATCCATTACGATCATGCATTCAAGCAAATGTATTTATGAAAACACACAAATGTTTCTTCAAAAACGTCAACGCGATGTTGCACGTCCACACTTCCGGAAAGCAAACACTGAAAGCAATACCTCGATAAAGCATCCCAAATTCCACCCATGAATACTGCACAGAAGAGATTTTCTAGAGGAGCAAAAGGATCCGTCACATCAAAGAGAATAGCTGAGAGCTTGAAATATACAAAGAAGCCAACAATTGCCTGTAATCGCTCATGATGCTGTTAAGAATCCATCTAGTTTCCTTACCAAGTAAACGATGTCGTGTGGGATGGAAACATACACACTATTCTTCTCAAGGGCGAGAATAATCGATCCAACAAGACAGGCTTTAGTGGCAAGGGAGGGTCTCAGAACTTCATTGTGATGTGGTAACCAAACGCCACGAACAAGCTGATAAAATGTTATTGAAAGTTGTTTATTCACTTCATCAAATACCTGTTCAATTGTTTTAACGATTCCTGATCCTGCTCCTTTGGCTGTTCCTACCAGGATTTGGACCATATACGAGTTGGGATAAAGCTTAGCAGCATGGGAAACTCCATGAGAAACCTGAAGAGCAAGAGGTTATTGTTCAAAACTGCATTTCGAAATTTGACGCAGTCGCGCTCATTTTGAAAACACATTTTCATCGTATCGGTTGTTTCTTCTGTGTTCAAAATAACTCGAATATAAATGGTGGGTGGGAATTTAATAATTCAAATTCAAATAGTCACCTTATACGCTCTCTTGACTTCTTTCAGGACCGCCAAGACACACTTGATAGGAACTACTTTGGCCAGTTTGTATATTCCATCGAATGGCGCATAGAACACCAGGTACCAAACGATGGACGCCTAAGTCAAAGATCATAAAGGACCATTTGAAATTAAAACTTACCAAGAATATATCATCATGTCGTTTGAATGGAGCAATAACTGGTTCACCCAGGAGGAAGTTGGCAAGGAATGAATCGGCAAAGCACATCAACATCGATGAGAGCCAGCATGACAAAGGATGTTTACGAGAGAAAATACCTGCATTCGCACCTAAGTCATCTCTCACTTCTATTATCATCTGAATATTGGTAACGATGAGATTTGGTTGATTGTATTAGAACTCTCACCAGAATATAATGAGCAATGTCAAAATACGGAAACATCTTCAGTCGGTGCAGTTGCGCACCGGCTTCTAAAAGAATCTCTTGATCCAACTGCATCCCTTCAGGGAGCATTTCCTTAAATATACGTCTCATAAGCATATGAAGTTGAAGGGAGAAGTCGTATGTAATGATGGTCAAAGCTGTAGACGACGTTGAGCAAACGGAAAAGACGCGAAAGTTTCAATAGCAAGTAAATTAAAGAGGATTTCAACTACTACATGGAAAGTCGGCTATGAGGAGAGTTTAGTCGACATAAGTAGTGAGAGTAAAGACGTCTCAATCGAAACTTCCGTAACTATTAGTGATGAGTAGTAAAAAACAGTTTTTAGAAGTATAAGCTCGAGATAACGTCGATATAACAGCATTGGCAGATGGAGAACAACAGTTGGCATCAGAACATTTCGCATTATTCTGAGAGAAGATGAAAGACAGGAGGAGTTCAAGAAAATCGATTAGGTCTGATTTCTCTGAGGATACAACATAACTGAAACTATTCTAGTTTGAAACTTTGCTCAAATCGCGATGGGTTCCCTCCCAGCCTTTAACTGTCAATCCTCGCTGGTGTTCCTGGATATCAATGTGTCATATCATTAAGCCATTCTTGCATTAGAAGAGAAAACAAGAGATATGAAGGGAGAAGATTCATGTCAAATCAGATTTGGCAGTTTCTCCTTTCAGATCTCTTTTCACGTCTCTTGTTTCAAATGAAACAAGAACGCAAAAGCCGATGAAGGGAAGGTCAGGAAGAGTTTTAAGAGGACCAAGTGAGACATGCAAATCTGAAAATATTCAGAAGATACGAGCCGCGTATATGATTAATGAAAGCTGAGCTAAATCGATTGAGTGTATCTAAGACAAACATTGAGCTGAGAAATCTGACAATGCTTGTCCAAGACGAAGATCAAGTTCTACTCGTGCACATATTTATTAAAATAAAGAGACTTAGTGATTTTGACTATAAATGGAATTCAACTGAGAACTATCTTAAACACTTTGGTCCAAGACCCGCACGACAACTTGGATTTCAAAAATAGGATGGATGAAGAAACTATTAAGATCACAGAAAATACAGAAGACTAGATTGTATAGTGTTTTCGAAGGAACGCGGATGAGAACTATAATGAAGAAACCTGAGAATAGCTTAATGTCCTAATAATAATTGACTCTATTTGTTCTTCCTGTCGTTTTTCTTTTTCTTTTCACGAACTTCCTCTTCAGTACGAACAACACCGTTTGCTGTTTCATCTTTAGTATGTTGTATGGCTCTGAAACACTTGTTTACAATCTGAAAGGTTCTGTTAATTCTCACTTTTGAAAAGCTTCCCAAATTCCTCCCATGAAGATGGCACAACAAAGATTCTCCACTGGAGCTAGTGGATCGGCTACTCCAACAAGAACAGCAGCTAATTTGAAATAAATAAAGAAGCAAACAACACTCTAAAAATATAAAACAAATATTTTTGTTTTAAAATGTAAATGCTCACCAAATACACAAGATCGTGTGGAGCTGTAACATACATACTATTCCTTTCAAGTGTGAACACAAGAGAAGCGACTACACATGCCTGAACAAGAATTGAATCATCCGAAAACTTTTTAATTGTCCCAATTCAAAATGTGTCTTCCCTCTTTGAAAGCGTTGAGAGAGACAACAAACTCACTTTTGTTGTGAAGGATGGACGAAGGAGCTCATGCTTATTTGGCAGCCAAACTCCTTGGACAAGCTAAGAAGAACTTCCGTTTCAGTAACGCAGAAGAGGCACTAACCTGTTCAACAATCTGAACGACACCGGAACCAGCACCTTTGGATACTCCTACTAATAATTGGACTAAATATGACTCGGGATAAAGCTTCGCAGCATAGGTGACTCCATGAGAAATCTGCAAGAGCATGATCATCATATTCTCGACCACCTTGATGCATTCTCTACCTTATATGTTCTTTGAACCTCTTTAGCCATGTAAAGAACGATTCTGACTGGAAATAATTTGATAATCTTGTAAACTACGTCAAACGGGGAGTAGAAGACTGTATACCAAACGATAGAGGCCTTAATTATCAATATGAACACCCCAAAAATAATTTCTTTTTTACCAGGATAATGTCGTTATGGTTCTTGAACGGAGTGATTATAGGCTCACCCAGTAGAAAACACGATAGGAAACTTCCTAAAATTCAGACTGATAAGGAATTGAAAACATGGCAATACCTGCAAAGGAGATAAGCATACTAGAAAGCCAACAAGAGAAGGGATGTCTTCTAGAAAATGCAAAACCTCCTGCTCCCATTTGGTCTTTAACAGATAAACAGGCCTATAAACTTTTTCATCTTGCTATAGTAGTAAACGGTATGCAAAATAATTTCGAAAAAAAGGCCCGTGAAAAACACACGTGGCACGTGGCGCCTGCTTTCGCACTCATTTCAGCACCAATCAGTGGGTGATATGGTTACTTCCGCTGTCGTTTAAGATTTACGAAAGCTTTCATTCAAATAATTATTGCAGAAGATTGAAACTCACAAGAAGATAATGAGCTATGTCGAAGTATGGATACATCTTTAGCCTCTGCAAGTATCCTCCTGCCTACAACGATTTAATTTGATGTGATTAGTTAATATTTAGTTAAAATACCTCTATCAGGTCTTCCGGACTCAAGCTCCAATCCATATTCAGGAACCCCATCCTAGGTAATTCTGAAAGTGTCTGAATTTAATGGGAACTAGCGGAGCATATGCGAGAAAGTGAAAGTAAATTGAGAATAAATCAAAGCACGACTAATACAGAAACTAATTCCTCAAGCGGAGTATTGCTAGAAAGAATCAATTGGTGCACTGGCATTCTATCGTATTTCACAAGTAACACAAAAAACTGAAAAGACGAAAATGGATGACCGAATAAGAAATGAGTTGCCCCGCTCTGCAAACGACACAGCATCGAGCAATATGTATAAACAAACCATTCTTCCACTTTACCTACATTATTTACATTAACTTCGAAACTGAATCTGTAAGGAATTGTCTCCTGAGACAAGCATCAAGCTGATTAAGTTGTTGACTATCACTTCAAGGCATCTTAATCTCTGTTTAATACACTGAATATGCGCCAGCATAAGCTTAATGTTCCGCTATGTGGTGTAGTAGATGCCAGAACGCATAGGCTGCTTTAGGAGCAAGGAGATAGATGATAGATTTTCGAGATAGAAGCACAGAGAGCGAAAGTTCAAAATGAGATGAAAGGATAAATGGAAAATCTGGTGGCGGATGAAAGAGAAGATGGATGGGACAATAAAAAATGGATATATAGATTTGGAATGAAACGTGAAGCAGGAATGCAAGAAAGCATATATGAGAAGTTTTCAGCAAACTCATATCTCCCAGTAGCTTTTGCAGATAAAGTCATGGGAAATCATATCTTTTTCAATACGCGAGTGACAAGGCGCTGAATGTTGAACAAAGCTTAATCAAGATAAATAAAGCGGAAGCTTCGACCGATCTGGTGAAACACTAGGTCGGAGGAACGTTTCAAAGGACACTATAACCGAAAATCTGAAAGAGCACACACATACATATGCATGCACCTATGTATATATGTATATATAACGAAATAAATTGATATAACAAGGAACAACATGGTGTTGTGAATCGTACTGACGTCAATTGATAAGAATTACAACGACTCCTAATCGTCTTATATTCATTCAGTAAAAGAAACATAACTTTCATAGCATAAAGGAAATCGTAAGGACAGAAATAGTTCAAATTGAGCTCCTAATCTCATAGAGATGCGTTCGTCTAATTCATCATCATCTTCGCTTGTAATCATTTCACAGGTTAATTGAATAAGATGGATTCCTGAATAACTCATTAGCAACTCACCTGATAGCAACAACACACTCGAAAAGGTCACAAGAACACTATCAATGACACAAAGTGGGTGAAGTTGAAAAGTTTTTTCTACACTTAACAGCTGTTTTCAGAAAGTTTGTGTAAATGTTCAGAGGAAACCATAAGTAAAAAGTATCATTCAGCTGTTTTCACTACAACAGTCTGTTCCTCAGTTAGATATGTAGCTCACTCCCTATGAAAGGTGGCTTCTGAGGCATATAATTTGATGTTTGTGATGGTGCTAGGGAAGTTCTTTTAATAGCCATAACTCCATTAGCAGATTCTCTTCCCTTAAAATCAGACATCAGCATCATTATTGAAGCCCATAAGGTTAAGCTCTTACCATTAGAATAGCTGGGAAGAAAGCATCCTGTGTGATTGTTCGTAGTGCTGACGGCGGGGGAGGTGAACGTCTCATTATCAATTCGAAGGATGGAGCATTAGAAACAGAACTTCTGAAAGTCAAGTTTTCCAAGTTAATTAATATCTTTCAATGAAAAACTGATAGAAGAGCCGACAAGAACATTCAAAAGGTTTGTCCGACATGTGTAAGTCATCATTTCCGGATTCGAAACAAACTGTCTTGAGTGTGCTTAACAGCTGTTCCAACCATGCTACACTTCCTGTTTGAGCTATTTCTGTTTCTGTTTATGAGCTTTGGGCAAAGTAAGTTATGAATGAAACAAAAAAAGATCAGAAAAAGTCCCCGTAACGGATAATGTAATCCGATAACAATCATTAGAATTCATTTAGATAAACATGATTACCCTCTAGTTCGAACATTATCGAATCTTGCGTGATGATAGGCATTTTCTCGAGAAATAACTATTTCATCAGATTCTTGAGCAGCTGCCACTGCATTCTGCAATGAAGATGTTAGGAAGTCGTGAAGTAAAGTGTATCATACAGTATGAGTATTTAATAAAGATCGTAGCTTATACCGATTAAACGTTCTTTCATCTCTCTTCGCCATATATACCATTATGGAGAAGAGAGCTGCCATTTCAGTTAAGAGGAAAGATGCCTGAACAGTAAACTACAAAAACAATTCATCCATCCATTAATACCTTTAGAAATATGAAAGAATATCCGTATTGAAAATGAAACAGAGGATCATCCATTTCTGACGCAGGATGTATACGATTTCCTACTTCCTTCGAGACCGCAGACATATAGACAATGATACAGAGGAAGTTGGCAATACCTGTATACGTGAAATTAGAAACCTTCAAAAGCCATTTGACATTTACCTGCGTTTATGTGTATCAAGGTTGATGTGAGAAGAGAAGCATACGGTGTTGGTAGTCTGTAGCATATGAAAGACATACCTAATCCTAAAACATCCAGAAGCATTCCAGTCATCATGAACGGAAATGAGCGTCGTGTGGATTCTGTAAATAAACAAAAATGAATTAAATAAACCTTAAGATGATTCTAATATTTCATTTATGCACAACCGCACATGCGTCATCATCAACTAAAGAATGCAAAGTGTTTCTAACCCTCACGTATTACGTGACTTACGTGAATATGATAATTTACGTGAGTCACGTAATATACGTGAAACACGTGGAATATGAAATGACATTTATAATTTATAGTTAATGTATAAGAGTCATTTCACAATCTCTGTCCAAACAATCAAATACATAATCATAAGAAAGAGTGAGAGAGAGAGAGGGAGGGGAAGATAGAGAGAGATAGAGAGAGAGAGAGAGAGAGAGAGAGAGAGAGAGAGAGAGAGAGAGAGGGAAAAAATGGAAAATATTTCAAGGAATCATTATAAAATATAACATTTCCAATATATATATATATATATATATATTAGCCATAAAAGGAGAATAAATCTGAATACATTCGTGTCATTTCATAGTTAAGTCAGCTTAACTATGTGAATGAATATGAAAGATGTGATTTAATACAACAAAAACAAAAAAATAAAACAAAATATATACAAAAAGAGCGAGATGGAGAGTGTGAGAGAGAGAGATGCACATGCATAAGCATCTCAATCATGATTCTCAATCGTAAACCCTATTTCCATTTACAGATGATACGCCTAATGATGCTAAGATGCTGTGTAGATCATTTTAACGCAGAATACTTCTTTACGAAGAAAAGCTGGGAAGAAGAAGGAGTATTCATGAATAAGCAAACTAAGCCTAACAGCTATCTATGTTCTCATCCGATTTTCAGAATATTTTGAATTATTAATTTGAACTTACGCTGAACAGATGTTGTCACATCACTGGGATCGTCATCAGCCAAATACTCAACCGAATGGCAATGGAAATCATGGACGGCTAAAAGAATAAAAAAATAATTTTCTATCCCCTCATTCCTTTTCTTTCTCTTCTAGTAATTTGCATAATCAATTAGAAAAATGTGGAAATGACATTGAAAGAGCTCACGATCAAGCCAGCAATATCTCCATGGGCCTATTGAAGCGTTTTTGAAATATGTCGGCTGATTGGCTGAATCGTCGTAAGTTTGTGAGATGTTCGGCATTACGTAATACTTGAGAACCTCTGATGTGTATAACCATTTGTTCGTTGATGTTCCTGTAATCATAATCTTCATTATCAAGTAAGCCTAACAATGGAAAGGGGGGGGGGGGGCATTTGGTATGTTTGTGTAGATGCAACTCCCATGCACAACAATCGCAATACCGTTTCTTCACACAACACCATATGTTCCTTGTGGTGAAGCAAACAGGAGATGCCATTCGTGTTTTTCGAATCAAACAACAGTTGCAGTAAAAGGAAATAAAATATTTTATTTATCAATACTTACCAATTAAATTGAATGTGCAGGCCATTATAGAGCAATACAATGCGAGAACCGTAAGGTACCGACGATTAACTTTTCGTATTTTGATCAGCTTGTGTTGGCTTACTGGTATGACCATCATGTTTCCTCTTTAACCACAAACTACATATACTTCCGCACAGAGAGAGATAGAGAGAAAACGAGAGAGTAAGAGAGTCTGTTAATAGTGAAAAGAGCAAAATGTTTTGAGTTGCACACACAACCAAAAAATACAATCGTATGAGAAACTTCTCAACAAATTTTTCAACAAATTTGCGGCGGATGCGTTTTGCTCCTGAAGTTGTCTGGCGTGAGCGCAATCAATTGAATTTCAAGGAAATTCTGTCTGACGGAAGATCTATATTAGACGTAGAAGAGAGTAAAGCAAAAGATTATCGAGAAGATGTGTTGAAAATTTGAAAATCAGCAACTTATTCAGGTCAAATGGAATGCAAATGATTCTTCACATCGACATCTTCAGTCAGCTTCATCAAGTGGTTGAGAGCTGCTTCAACATCCAACTTTCCAGTCAAAATGTTAGTCAAAAGCCAAATTAGGAATAGAGAATCACAGATTGACATACAAAGGAGGGGGGATAAACCTTGAGCTTTCCTTTTCGCTTTACACATACATCGACACACTCACACTTGTTGTTGTGTGTGTTAGTCCTTCATACTTAGTCAAAACATTATTTTCTTGAAAAGCCCCAACCATTTGGACTTTAATTGTCCACCAGCCCAGAAAAGCTTCTGATAGCTACTGGAGTTCCAAGTCGACAAGCTCTTCAAATTCATAATGTTTTATGGTATTGTTTTGCGATTCGCCGCCGCATATCACAAAGTATAAATAGCTTAACTGCTCTTGTACTGGCCAACCACAGAAATTCTCACACGTCATGCAAGCTTCATCCATCCCAAATTGGGAATGCCATCTAACACAAATTGTTAACAAGAAAGCAACACGGCAAAATTAAGGGAAAAGCCCTTTTGGGGTAATCTTCTATTCAACCTCTAATAAGGAAATTAAGCCGTCGAAGTACTTTCATATGAAAATGAGAGACGACGAGAATCCCCCCCTTTACAAACTGAAATATAAAAAAGCCGTCAATTGGATGTGTTACAATCCTTTCCTTCCTCCTCTCGTACAAACACCGTGTCAACATCATCGTCAACTCATATACGGCTTGTTTTCTTCGGCCTTTTGTTATTTTCCAAACAGATTTTGAAACTCATGAGATGAGAGAAGCCTAGCCCAGCTGGTGAGTCGAGACTAGCCGAAGCTTCAGTCCAGCTATTACAATTTAATCTTTTAAAAAAACGAAGAGAGGAAATAAAACAACAAATATTTAACAATGTTTATTTCAACCAACATAATGGCTTCAAAACATACACACAGAAGTACATATCGATTAGATGAGAAGGTCGTCTATCATCTAAGAGCCTTTTTTTGTTTCTTTCAAAAGTTATTTGTCACAAATTATTACTTTTTACGTCAAATACACAATGAGAGAGAAGTAGAGAGAGAGAGAGAGATCAAAGGGGTATAAACTCAAATACTAAGCGCCGTTTGGCGTCTGTAGACGCCAACCAACAGGAAAACCGCTTTGAGATTTGTTCCTGACAAATAAGGAGCGCAAAAAGATGTTACAACGCATTTATCAGATGGAAATAAAACGAAACCGCACAACAACAATGATGACAAAAGGTGGAAGAAAGCAAAATGAGCCTTGATGCTCCAAACTGCTAAGACGGAGATCAAGATACAGGGTAGGTTGATGAGATCGATTGGGAATGTAGAGAGAGAGGGTGGGAAGAGATCAATTGTGATCTTAGTTTCATGATGAGATGAGTACAATGTACATTATTACATTAATTAAAGATATTATTATAACTATTATTAGAGTAGACGGAAAATATTATTTCAAGTTGAACTTTAAAGGAGAATTGACGTCACTGCTGCTGTTTCTGGTCATCAGATGAAATTATCCGAAACGGACGAATGTTTGAGCTCTTTTACCAAATCGAACGAATGTCTGAGCACGCTTTCCAAACCTCACAAAGGTCTGGGCTCTCTTATTCATATCCAAATTTTCATCTTCTAAAATAATTTTAAAATTAAAAATAATAAGAAAGAGTGAATGAAATATAGGTGGTGAATAGTTGGTTTGTAGATGTATAGAGAGAGAGAGGAAGAGAGAGATGGAAAAGCAGAGAGAGAGA
Source organism: Auanema sp. JU1783 (assembly GCA_943334845.2). Classification (NCBI taxonomy): domain Eukaryota; kingdom Metazoa; phylum Nematoda; class Chromadorea; order Rhabditida; family Rhabditidae; genus Auanema; species Auanema sp. JU1783. Next base: position 308,539 of record CALQYR020007491.1, on the reverse strand, counting down.
AAGAGATGAAGCTGAACAGCATAAGGAAAGCAAGGAAAGCTTTAAGCGACTGTTTTTCATTTTCATATTTTCTTTCCAAAAAAAACTTTTTTCTTCTTTTGTTATTGGTTGATCGTTTGAAAGATTTTTTTTCCAAAAAACCAAGTTCTTTTCATTTTGAGTTTTCTTTTCTTCTCGGCCAACACTTTGCACCCTGTTTATCGTAATTCCAGGTGTTTGGAGTACTTCTATCGAAGTTCAATATTCCTAATTTAGAATGACTATCAGCTGTTTCGCAAATTTCTTTCTTTACATCTGCCAAATTCGCTATTCAACTTTTCTGATTTTTGAAATTGGCAATCAGCCTCTTTCACTATCATCTAACTTGTAACTTACCGATTTGCTCGGATTCTCTTTGTGCTCTTATGATATGCTCTATCAATTCTTGCTTCTGCTCCTCGGATAGCTTACTCAAATCCAAAAAGCCTACAATACAGCAATTACGATCATTATAGTTAATAGTTTCATACTGAGGGCTTCTTCTGGCTTCACTTCTGGAGCGGGGGCGGCTTGAACCGTCGTCAAAGCACATAAAGCGCAGGCAACAAGGACAGCGAGATGAAGCTTGTTCATAACTTACAAAATGAGTAAGGATAAGGGGTACCTGAAGAACATAACATGAATGATATCAGTAGACGAGTTGAAACAGTGTTGCAATGCGAAGTATAACAAGAGAGAGAGAGAAAACGAAAGAGCATAACATCAAAAACAAACGAGAACAGATGCTTACATTGAATTGGATAAATGGAATACAACAAGAAGTGAAGTTAATATGAAAACTTGAGAATCATGATAAAGGAAGCTGTCGCCAGTGTTGTGAACCAGAGGAGAATAAATGTTTTTGGGTTGTTTGTTGCGAGGCCACAGAATGTGAGTAAAAGCTATTCAAAAGTTCATTGAATTGTCAAGAAGTACTGTTGACAATGACCGAATAAGGCAATCAAAAGCATTTCCATAAGGGGTTTGTCTTCAGATCAGCACCTACTTCCTCGGACGTTAGAGGATTACAATACAATTCGTCATTTATTTCTTTCGAAATAAAAATCGGTTTTTGAACTAAACTTTGAGCAACCAATACGTAATTCCAAGAAAAACTCGGCAAAATCCATTTTTGGAGATAAAGCCATCTGGAGATGACACGTTGAAATGGAAGGAAGAGCTTAACGTCATCATAATAGTAAGGTAGGTAAGAGAGAATTCACAAACCGAATGTTGAAATGAAAAAAAATATGAAAAAAAAAGAGAAAAAACAGAAATAGCATGATATTTCCTAATATCATATTTGATCCGAAAGGTGAAATGATCCGAACGAGCCTCTCGAGCTGGAGGAGGAGCTTCGAACGAGTAATAGCAAAATCTACGGGGTGGTAGTGGGTAGAGAATGGGGTAATGGGGTGCTCAGCAATAGAAGGGAAAAGGGAGGTGGGGTGAGAGGGAGGAGTGTAACGACATATATGATTGACGTCATTTGACGTTAACAAAATAAAATGACGAAGGTATGAGACGGAACGGCTAAAAAAAGGAGAAGATTAAAGAGGGAGGCGCGGGTATGGAGAGACAAAAGATTGAAAGAGCATAAATGAGATAAAGAGAGAGAGGGAGGCAAGAGAGACAATAAGAGAGAGAGAGTCAACTCAAATACCTGATTCAGAAAAAATGTAAAAGTAATGAAGGCGAGAAAAAAGAAAAGAAGGGGGAGGCATATTAGAGTAAAACTGATGAATATGTGATGAAGGCGGAGCTCATAGAAAAGACTTGTAAGATATAAGGAGAGAAAAGGAAAATTCATATTTGTCCAAACTGAATAACAAGGTAATAGACAACTTGCTCGAATAAGTAAAGGAGATGTAACATAGTGGCATATTCCAATCTCTTTCTCTCTCTCTCTCTCCCTCTCTACCCATTCCCCTCCCTCTATATACGGCCATTCTCTCTATTCGGGCCATTTCATGAAACAACATACATGAAAGACAACAAAAAAAAAAGAAATTGGAAAGCAAACTTTCCATCCATTCAACTAGTAGAAAGCTATTACATAATACCTTATAGGGTCTCTAACCATACACATATAGTTATTATAATACAGACGACATACGTATTACTCTCTCTGTCTCTCTCTCTCTATACCTCTCTCTCTCTCTCAAAGGTCAATTTCAGTATTTTCCCTTGAAATACAATAAACTGATGTATCTGTTTCAAAAAGAAAATTTTCTTTTTTTCCCCCATCTCTCTAGCGTCTCTCTCCCTCTTACCCTCCCTCCCTCTCTCTCTCTCTCTCTCTCTCTCTTTCATTTCAACTCTTTTTTTTGCAAACAACAAGGGACAATCCTAGATACAGAGAATAAGCAAGAAAAATATTGAGAGGGAGAAAAGAAAAACTTAAACAGCATCCGTTTATGAGATCATTGCAAATGAACTGTGAGACTGCGAGTAGATCTTGATGACGGCAGAACCAAACTACAGGAGGCCAACAAGTGAATGAGGGAGGAAGACAGAATGAACTTAGGAAAGACCCTCAATGAGATCTGTATATTAAGAAGGAGTGAGAAAGAGAGGAGGATGGAGGGAGGGAAGTGAAATGGGAAAAAAAGAAACAAAGAAAGCCGGACAAGTAATTCTTCTTATAAAGCTTCACGGAATTCATCAGATATGCTAATTAGGAGAGGCCACGTCAGACCCACGTGAACTTGTGACGCGACTATCATCATCATTTTGCGAATATAAAGAGAGATTGAGCGGTTGAATTAAATAAATAACTAACCATATATGGTTATTTATTATGAAAAATGTAATTTTCATAATAACATCTGTTCAAATGACGGCCTTTTATGACAAAAACTTAAATTTATAATGATTAAATAGAGTAGTTTTATGTGAAAATCAATGATGAGAGAGATCAAAAGGAATGTTCTTAGCTATCTCTCTCTCTCTCTTATTCCCTCGTAAGTATGGGTCATATAGAGAGAGAGATGGATAGAAGGGAAGTTACAATGAAAAGCTTGATGCAAACAATCCTTTTCTAAAATTGAATTATCTATTAGAAAGACATTTGATTGATAGCAGAACAGAGAAGAGATGAATCAGCTACTGTATGCCCTGAGGGCTAAGAGCAATCATTCTAGTCACAAATCACTTTAACTGAGTATTAGAAGATGAGAGTTGTAGTAGTGTGTATGTGTGTTTGATTTGTAATAAGAGGAAAGCTTCAAATATCTAACCTTTAAGCTACAAATGCCAATTGAGCTTTTTACTTTCGTTCACTCCTTTTTTGGACAAAAATGAATTAATCGGACGAATTGAAGGCAAAAAAAACATTTTTTTATTCCTTTTCAAGCAACGTTTTTGAAACAAAAAAGACATTGTCTAAGGGCCAAATAATCGTTGAAATTACTGTTTGAAAATGAAAAAATAAAAAAAGAAATGGAAAAACACGTGTTGGGATTGGGTGCGAGAAGGAAGAGGGAGGGAAGGAGGGAGGGAGCAAGGGGACGAAGGCTAGCTGGGAGGCGGAAGGGGTGTGAGAAGATGGATAGAAGGGAGGAGATGGACATGAACAAGGAAATTCCAATTGTAAAACGATGCGTTATCGTTACCAGGGGGAGTGAGGATAGGATGCAGAGGAGACGATGGTTAACCCTTCGTCAGCTTCATCCTTACAAAAGAAATAATCTTTTGTCTTCACAAACTCTCTTTTTGTTTCGAAATACACAAAAAAGAGACTGAGAGAGAGAGAGAATGAAAAGAATATGAGTAACGTTGTATCAAGAATTCCAAGAAGATACATAACTGTCAGTCGTTCCTCCTACCCATATGAATGATAGGAAGTGAAAGATAGATAGAGAGGGAGGGTAGAAGGGAGGGGAGGGAGGGACTGAGAAGGACTATAGAGAACTCTTCCAATTACCTTTTAATGTCAAAATATAATATTTTTATATTTAAAATACAGAAGTTCTAGATATCCGAAGACCATCACGAGATGTTATTGTTCATCTCCATAGATAGAGGGATAGAGAGAGAGAGAGATGAACTACAAGAGAGGTAATAGAGAGAGAGAAAGTGATTTTTATTGAAATGCATCTCGTACGCAATTGAAGTTCACTTTCATATTTGAAAATAAAAAAAAGAATGTTTCGTTCATATAAAAGAATAGAAAAGCACAAATGGGTTTGTTTAGAGAAACGAAAAGCCATTTCGTGATCGAACATCTTTCACATAAAGTTCATTCCATTCACATTATTTATATAACAAAAAAGAAACAAAATTACGTCAAATAATGAGTGATGTGTGGTCATTCACAGATTTCATTTCATTCTCATCATTTTAAACACTTAAATTTGCTAATTTTCGGAGGAGGCGAGGGTTGATGATGCGTGCTGATGGTCGCTCAGCCAGCAGTTGCAGTTAGAAGAGCCAGATAGAGAAGACAAGACAATGAGCCAGCTCTGTGCTTCCAAAAGTAAGTTGTAGGAATTCAAAAGGAAAATGAGGAATAAGCGAGAGAGGGCATATGAATTAAAAAAGAACAAGGAAGAGAGAAATGAAGGAAACTAATAGCCTTACAGAGAGAGAGAGAGGGGTGATACATGTGCCATGCAATGCTAGCAAGGAGAGAGAGAGAGAGAGAGTAGGAAGCCAACAAAAATTTCTCAAACTTCTTCATTACAAAAACAATTTGAAGCAAAAAGACGGGGAGTGGAGAAATCGCCGTAAAAGGCAAGTGATTATTGTCCTTAACAAAACCAAAGACTACATCTTTTTCTCCTTATTCCCCCCCCCCCGCTCTCTTTCCCATTAGATACATTAAAAATAGAGTTCTTCCTCATTTAGAAGCTCCTTCTCTCTCTCTTTCTTATTATCTCTCAACCTCTCAACCAAAAAAAACTAAAAGGTATTAGAGTCAAAGATTGAAGGATAGTAGAATGATGAATCAAACTCGACCGGTACGAAGAATGGATTAGAGGTGAAGGTTCAAACTACAAGAGCCAGTAGCTAGCTAGGAAGGAAAGATAGATCACAGGAAGGAGTATAGAGTGGAAGGAGGAGCATAAGTAGGTTCGTGCATTTCCCAAATATGGAATCAAAAAGATAAAAAAGAATGTTTTCACAGTTATCGAAAATGAATGAAAATGTGGTGTTGGAATGAGTCTCATAACGGTTGTTCCAATAACAACATAACTTTTTCCTTTTTTTTTTCTTCAAATATGCAGTTTCTTACTATTTCCTAGTTCAATGTCTCTTCTATTCATCTTCCTCTCCTTATGTTGTCGTTTTCTTCTAATAATTCATTGTTTCGAACCAATTCAACGAATCGCTATTGCCCTTCAACCGGCAGACATGTCCTCTCCTTAGCTCATGATGATGATGATGATGATTATCATAATCATCTGAATCTCAAATTACGACAAAAAGTGAAAGAATAATTGAAAGATTTCTCAGAATTTGTTTCCTTGTCCTTACACTTTATGAAAGTTGTTGAGGATTCTTTGAAGCTTTCAGATATGTATAGGCTTTCCCTTTCCATGTTAAAAGGGTGAAAATGCGGAAACGGATCATGCCAACATTGCAAATTGTAGTTGAAATATAAAGAGAGAGAGAGGCAACAGAGAGATAGAGAGAGAGAGAGCACACTTCACAGATGTAAACTACAACAAGAGAGAGAGAGAGAGCAGATACTTCTTATCTGCTGGAAGGAAGAAAAAAGTGAAAAGTTCTCATTTTTTCTACTGCCAAACCAGAATTGTGTTAGCTTGGAGAAATATAAATGAAAGCTTTGACCTCCCATGATGGATAAGCTTCCAATAGGGTGATGGATGAGTTGAATTTATGTGTATGTGTTGAACATTATAAATATCAGAAATAAAAGAAGTTCTATTTTAACTCACTCACTCACACATGCACATACACATGCACATACACATACAGAGTAGGAGAGACAAAAAATGGAGAAGACAATGAGATTCGTACGAAGACCATCGTGATCACATCGTTCAAGACATTACTCATTCACATTCTAAATGTTTCATAGTCGTTAAGAAAGTACTTAATAGGCTCACACTAAGCTATCATGTTCACTCAACATGCAATTCACGTGCAAAAATCTCTTTTTTTCTAACAACGACCGTTCACTCATTCAAACACTTCCTTTCAGCTTGTATGCACCAGGAACTTATGCAAATGTTCCGTGAAAGCTCACGTGAAAAGCAAATGCCACGCATTGTTCCCGCCATTTCCACGACCTGCAGCTTACAGATCGGTTGCTTTTCAATTATTTCGGAGCATAAACAGCTGAGGGATATAACGCGTCTTTCTTTTTGTTTAAAATCTAATTAATAACTGAAAATATTTACAAGAACTTCCTCTTCATCATCTTCGATGCCTATTCCGCCTTTCTTCTTTTCAAAAATTAAGAAAACTTAGATCATTTCATGTTTTTTCATCTCTCGACCACAACCACCACTACCAGCCGCCTCACAAATCTCGCTTTGCATAAATGCGAAGAAGAAGAAGAAGAAGTCACAACAAGCAACCTCTCGTGCCCTACCAAAAACATCTCTTGCCTATAAAAGGAAATTGTTTGTACTTTGAAAACATTGCGCCACCACACCATTACAACCGATTAGTCCATTTGAATCTCTTCCATCAACAAATCCTGTGCAATGCTGCTTTGGCTGCCTAGACTGATAACGGATATTCTATAAAAAAGGAAAAAAGATTAAATATTAATGGTAAAGGAGAAATAAAAAATAAAAACTAAAGACCAAGAAACATTTCTCAACAATTTCTATCAAACAGTCGAATTAGGAGAGATGATGAATAGAGAGAGAGAGAGAGAGAGACTTTTCAACCTTTCATTCATCTCAACTACTATCCTACAAACTCTAAATATGATAGAGAGAGAGACAGATGAAGTAAGAGAGAGAGAGAGAGAGAGAGAGATGGCAAACCTCAAATGTCCTATATGAGAAGTGGATTAGGAGAAATAAAAAAGATAATTTACAAGTCATTTGCATAGTTCATAATGAGTTGACAAAACTAATTTGGAATATATTTTACGTGACCGGAAAAGCTTAAAAGAACTTATTTGGTACGTAAAGCTATGTAGGAAAAGCTATCAATCATTCTCGTTATGAATATTTCTAAATAGAAAAGCATGCTACCCGGTAAATATCCGGAAATTAGATCGGAAATGAGTTTGGGGGGGAGGAGGATAGAAGGGCGGCGGCTATAGCTTTAACTTCCTAACAGATTTCGACGTATAGATTGTTAAGAGAGGAATATCGGAGGACGACGGTTCTGGTTGAATGTTAGCTGAGATATGAAGAGTAGTCAAGAACTTGTAGTGAGATAACATATAGAGAGAGAGAGAGAGAAAGAGTTTTATAAGAATGACAGAGAGATAGGAAGTTAGAGAGAGAGAGAGAGAGAGAGAAGGGAGAGCACTAACAAAAAAACTTGGCAATGAAGATGAAAGCTTTGAATTATGAAAAGGCATGCATAGTTAACATAATAACTTGTATAGTTATAGAAATTCAATTTTTAAATCCAAAAAAAAATATGAAAGAGCACTAGTTGTCGGAAGAATTGTTGAAAGTAATTTATGCAAGTTGAATTGAGTTAACGAGACATTACGAAAGAAAACCATAAAAGCTGAGTTGTGTGTGTATGTGTGTGGCAATCGGCTATCATATGTTTAGCTTGAAACTATTACATTTCATTATTACATTTTAAAATAATAATAAAGCAATTCAATCAACCAGAATTATCAAAAGCTGCTAGAAGATGATGATGATGATGTGTGCAAAACAAGATTCTCTTACAAAGCAGTTTGTATGTGCAAAAACCAAAGAGAGAGAGACAGAGAGGGAAGGAGGGAGGGAAAGCTTGGGAGAGACAACGTGTTTTCATTGAAACAATGGATATGGATATTCCATAAGAGATTTATGAACTCTTTATGGAAATGAAAAATCACCTCAAAGACCATACGTAGATATGGAGAGGTAAAGCTTCAATGAAAAGCTCACAACATGAAAGGTATGTGTTCATTAACAATGCTATACTGTCATCAGAAAACATACAATGTGCGAGCTTTGATTCATAATCCTTTCTACCTAAATGATCTCCCCTGTTGTGAAAGAATGGAGTAGCAGGAAGGAGCGTATGCAATGAAGAAACCAGGAAGAAGAAATGCCTCTACCTGAAGCTTCTGCAGACGAAAACTACGAACAGCACCATGTTCTATGTGACATTGAATGAGAAAGAAGAAAGTAGCACGAAATACTTGTCGGCTCTATTGTCAAGAGCATTTGATAATAAGAAGCGAATACATCAAACGATAAAGTGAAGCTGAAAGTGAAGAAAATGAGAATTGAGACAATGAGAATGTGTGAGAGATATAGAGAGAAAGAGATGTGAAGAGATAAAGATAGAGAGAGAGAGAGAAAGAGAGGAAGGGAAAGACAAAAAAAGCAACCGTTTTGTGCATTCACAGAAAATTCAAATGAATGTTTCGTTCGTCTTATACTCTCGTAACTCCCGCGTGCTCACGCTTACAACAACCACGTGAAACAGCTTGACGTGTGTGAAAATTAGCATAAACAACAAATACATCAAAACGTGATAACTAATAATAATAATAAACTGTATTCTTAGAAAGGAGAAGAAGAAGAAGACGAGCAAGAGAGAGAGGGAGTGAGAGAGGGAGGGAGGATTTCAGGTGGAATAGCAGGCTATTCGAGTGGGCATTTATTAATAATTAATATAATTCAAACAATGTTTTGGATAATATGTCAAAGGCATATTCGATTAGAAGCTTTTTCATCAAAGCTGTTTGACATCACATACACAACATTTATAATTTCAAATCACAAAAGGATGAAGATGTGAAGATGAGCACTACGCATGTGACGTTGCAACTAAAAATGGAATTTTCCAATTTATTAGTCAATGTTATGCGGAAAATGATAGACGATCTGATGATCGTTGATGATGTCCAATGATTCCTTAACCTACTAGAGTAAACATGTAATTGAGAGTGAGAGGGTGCTTGAGAGAGAGATGAAGGAAGGAAGAAGGGAAAGGGGAGAGTAAGGGTATGAGTAAGTATAAGACAAATGGCAGTCACCGTTGCCATCCTCATCCATTTAAGTTCTGAATCTAACCGTAGACTCTACATCGTTTGTGGATGAAGGGGAGGAGCATGCAAGTATCGAAAAGGCGAAGAGATGAAAGGCATGAGCAGCCGAGCGGGGGCGATTATGGGCAAGTGCTTTATTGAGTTCTAATAAGGTATATAACATTTCCATCCAACTATTTACGTCATCTTCAGAAGCTTTGTGTGTGCCAGCGGTCAATTCAAGAGCTGAGGAAAAGACAAGCAGGAACTATGTTTCACATGTGCTTGTCGGTTTTGGTTCTCGCCAACTTGCCAAAAAACCTTCATTTCTTCTCTTTCTCTTGCACACAACATTTCTAATTTGTCCTCGTCGTCGGGAATGTGCACGAGCAGCTTCATAAGAGCAAAAGAAAACTAATTAATTAAAAGTTGTTAATTGTCCATATATGGATGGGGGCTAAGAGAAGCAAAATAATAACGAGCATATCAACACGTCACTCTATCGAAAAGTAAAAACACATCAGTTCTTGAGGGAATCAAAAATAGAAAAACAATCGTCTTGTGTGGAGTTAAGCAATCAATATCGGATAATGATATGGTATGATGAGAAGGATAAGAATGATAGAGAGTGAGGGTGTATGTTGGTTTGAGGTCAAAGTTCACAAATCAATCGTTTGTAGTTATGAAAGCAGTCGAGTGAAGCGAATGCACTGACGAGTCTCTTTGATGATTTCATTTTCATCTTCACCTATATTAGAATGGAAAGTCCCAAAGATCACATCAGAATATTTTTGTCTTTTTCTACTTTTAAATTCAAAAATATTCATTAGATTCAGTATGATTCAGAGTGACGATTTGGATCTGAGTTGTAGCCAGACAAGAGTTGGGGGCAGATGGAATGTGGGGTGGTTGAGGTTAGGCTGGTCGAAAATGACAAGTCAGTCGTGAATTGCTCGGAGACCAATAAACCTTCGGATGGTTTCAATTGATGACATATGGCAGCTTCTCACTTCACCAAGTATAGAGTCTTCTCAAACGTTTGAACTCTTGTGCTCAATTGAAACTCACGAATTATAAACAAAAATGCTGAGAAAAGTGATAGATGAAGAAGATGAGGAACAATCCTCCTCCCCCACCCTCCATTGTTTCAATTTTCATTTGAATTAGAGAAAAAAAAAATTTGTGGAAGCCTTGCAGAAGCAGCAGCAGCGAACGTCAGAAGCATGTATAAGTCTTCGCTTTGTTGAAGAATTTTCAAATCAACATACGACAGATCGTAATTAATGGAAAACCGAAACGAATCACATCTTTCCTATTTTGGTATTCGTCTTCTCCTCATCGTAAAGGATGGGAAAAAACTAATTCGAAAGTTGAATACAGTAGGGAAATGAAAGAAAACATGAAATTTGTTTAACAAGAGGCAAAGAACGATGAGGATAGGAGAGAAGTTATATGTTGTAACGATGTCCTCTCTTTTGTACTTTGCCATGGGAGCTTTTGAGTTGACAGCAAATTCATAAAGCATTCTCCAAACTACAATATGATTGCAAAAGACAGCAAGAAAGACATTGAGACAAGAGAATAGAGGAAGGTACAGCTTCAAAGGGTAAAAGCCAATTGGTCATACGAGGAGGTATTGTTTATTTGAAGAAAAAAGAAATTGTAAAAGATCTCCACTCAACCCCACTCACTAGTAGTTCATATTCGTACACATCATTCAGTTATCAACTTGAACGAAACATTAGAAGTTGAATGATGCAAATACCATATTAGCCAAACATTCGGTTCAAATTGCCGATGACAACATGTGCGAGCAGTTCATCTCAATTATACCCAATTTCATATTAATTTCCTCAAAAAACACATAGAGAGAAGGGACGGAGAGACGTTTAAAGAAACGTTTTGCTACTTCAATAGAATGTGGTAAGCTTGAAAGATGAATAAACATAACAGATGTAATTGAAAAACAAGTTGAAGCGCTTGTGTTTATGTTAGATTACCAAACTATCGCTCAACACAAAATGTTTCGTAGAGCTGAGCAGCAGGACTAAGCTTTGAAAAAAAAAAAAAGGAAGACAGAAGCTAATGACAGAAGAGATTGGTGAGAGAGTGAGAGAGAGACAGACAGCCAACTGCTTAAAAAGGTTAGTGAAAATTTAAAAAAGTCTATGCCACCAATAGAAACTGCATCTTCCATTCAAGAATATATGCAAGAGGCATTTTTACAGATTTGCAAATAAAACAAAACGGAAAAAAAACTAATTAAACTCATTTTGTAGCAAAAACACGTATATCTCTGTGTAGGTGAAAGAGTATGATAGAGGATGAGAGAGGTAGAGAGAGAGAGAGAGAGAGTGGGGAGGCAAAGAAAGAAAGAAGGAAGGGGAAAGGGAGGAAGAAACAGACTGAGGAAAGCTTAGAGAGAGAAAGAGAGAGAGAATATGATTATTCTAATGCTTTCCAATTATGAAAATCATCAAAGTTCAGAAAAAAAAGAAGTTTTTATGTGTTTTTTTTGTTGCTAATGTTACATCCGTATGAGCCAGCTTTATCAAACAAGGTAACGTCATCTCATCAAACACCTACGGAGTTTGAAAAGGAAACGAAACAAGAATGTGACACAAGCCGTTCTAATTCGAGTTATCGTCAACCTTGAGTCTAATAAAATGCTTTTCCATCACATCCTACTCAAACGATTAGAAAAAGAGAAGACAAAGAGAGATGACTACAAAGATGAAAAACTTCTGTGAGAGAGAGGGATAGAGAGAGAGAGAGGTGGATAGAATAACATATCACAAGCAGTAGTAGCCCATATGTGAAAGAGGAAGAAAGTATGTAGTATGGCTTTGATAATAAAGTAACTAACGTTTGTTTTACAATTCTGACGAAGTAGCCGGTTGTTAATGATAGCTTAACACTCTTCAATTCCATTTCATGACTTCATGTTTCGTGTGTACGTCCTGAAATGAGATGAAGATGAGTCTATCATTGAACACGAAAATGGGCACAACCGTTCCCACGTCTTGTAGAGATACGAATGACGTTTTTGGTGTGAACGCTTATTCCGCTCACGTGGATCAGTGATCTTGATACGTTCCGGCAAACATACTGTAAAAAAGTAGTTAGAAGAGATTAAAGAATAAAACCGATTTGTTTTTTGTTTAAGATCAGCTCTGAAGCTTATGCTACAATTACAAAGATGACGAAAACATAAGAATTGCAGTTCATATAGCGATGCATAATATCTGTCCAAGATTTTTTTTTGTTTATACATTACCATATATACATAAATGAATAAGAATTCTGTGAATCTGTTTAGGAGAAGCTATGTTAGTAATGGATTATGAAGTCAAAAGCTACCACCTACTTGTCGTGACGTCAGTTCAGAATAAATTCCTCAAGTTATTTTTGAGAAGTAGGCGTCAAACAGTACAGAATGACGTTGATCATCAGATACATAGAAGGATAAGGAGGAACAAAATCACGCCCATAAATAGAGATTCTGGGAGAAGGGGGGGAATATATTAGAGTAGTTTTGTGTACGCGGATATGTTTTTTAATGAAATGCGGTAGACATTTAGGAAATTTCTCATGAAAACAGATCTATTGGAGGGGATCGTGAGTAAGCCATAGCATGAACTCCTCGAACCGACTTTCAGATCTTTCCTAATTCCGGACAAAATATGGCTTCCATTTCAGCGTGAGTAACTATTTCTTCAAAGGCGAGCAAAGAGAGAAAAAAAAAAGAAAAAAACTGACTCAAAAACAAGCTGTCTGATATGCTTCTTAACTCGCAGCAGAATTTAATCGAATTTTTGAATGAAGAAAATCGGGAGGGTAACAAACACTTCTATTGAAGAGAGAAGTTTAAAAATCAACGCCACTCTGATCTATATTGTTCCTTTTTTCTTTTCTCCAAAACCGCCAAGCAACAGCAATACAAAGTTTCATAAATAGATTAATAGTATTTTGGTTTTGATGTTGAAAAAACATCATCAAGCTAACAAGACTTATTCAGAATCATTCTTCTCGTAAGAAATAAAAGAGGAGTAAGGAAGATAAAATGAGCTGACCTCAGAATTGTAGATGAGCAGAAATCCTTCAGGGGACACAACTTTCTGTAATTAAAATATGGAATAGAACATGCTCAAACATTGGAATATAGACAAGTTGGGGTGTCGATGAAGGCCAAAACCTATTGAGTGGGTAAATCTCTAATAACATGCTTTGATAGAAGAACTTCATTGATATAAGTAATGATTGTGCTAGATGGATGTCCTCTTCATTCAATTAGTGTTCGCACGGCTGTGTCCATGTTATGGAGTCGCATGCACGTAAGACTGAACTGTTCGGCAAGAACATTCACTACCCTTTGGACCTAAAAAAAGCGATAAATAAAAGAGTTTGAGGGACTTACTCTTTCTTCTGTCAGCAACTACAACATACAGCTTGTAGCTTGCGTCGTTCAAGTTGTAACTTTAAGCAAACTTTTTTTTATTTTTGAGAGGTTAGATTCAAACAAACCATTTGTTGCTTCCTTCATATACAAATTGTGAGTGGGCAGGAAATTTTATTGGAATTGCAGAGTAAGAAAAACTTAGAGACGACATCCTATTGTCACTTGACGTGCCCCATCAAACAGGCCTGACCAAAGCTTCTCCTTATACGGAACTTGGGAAGTCATTAAGCTGCAAAAGCATAGAATATTTAGAAACAATCCATCCCATTAAAAGCCGTGACGTTCTCCGTATGTCAAATAACGTTTTTTTCTGTTCTGATCTTATTTTTATTCGAAAACAAAATCGGCTTGTCCTATTAATAAACCATTATTTCTGAAATGCATAACATATACGAAGAGTCTTTTCCTTGTTGGGTACACTGAGAAAACATGGCATCCTAGAATGATAGTATTCTAAACGAGTGTCTCCCCAAGTTCAAAACTAGCCGGAAATCGCCCATCTGACGGAAGTGCAAGACAACATACACAAAAGAAGAAGAAGAAGATATGGGCTCCCACACACTAAGGCTGCCATCTTGGGCTGATTCATAATTATCAAGAGAGAGAGACAGAGGGGGAGAATAAAAAAGAAATGAAAGAGACATGAATGGTTTTTGGAAACAGAATCATCAAACTTGAACTTGACAATCAAAACAACTTTAGGCTCTAGTAGTGAGGTCGTAGAAGCGTGAAGTTCCGTAGAAAACAGTCGAATAACCTTTTATGGAAATAAAACGGTTGAGGGATTTGCGAGAACGTTAGTTTATTGCGAATTTCTAAATAAAACACATAAGAATAAGTACAATTACCCTTTGTAAATTAGCATGAGGGCTTCAAGAACAACGCTTGAGAAGATGAACATCTCCTGCAAACACAAGATTTGTAATTTGAAGAGTAAAACTTGAAGAGTATATAATCATTGATCTATAATCAAGTAATTTTCCAAACAAATAGAACGATTGAGATGCCGAGCCGATGCAAATGATTAGGAACTGGCTGTTCCCTCAGAAAACAGAAAAATATTATTGCGGCTTTTGATTATCTCCTCCAGCTTCTGGCACTGTTTTATCCACTGGCTTTCCTAAACTCCTATTGTTTCAAAACAACTCGTTTTCATCACCATTCATGATAGTCAGAATCCTACTCTCTGTCATTCCGTTTAGCTCGTGAGACACGAGATTATAAATTTGCTCACAGGTACAATCCTAGAAGTATGTGGTCATTCTTCTCGGATGGATTGATCAACTGGCTTACTTTCAAATAAGGAGGAAGCATCGTTTTAATCTTAGCCCAACCTACTGCGTCAAATATTTCTTTCGTAAGCCTAGGTACATCGGAAACGAACTGAGAGAGATCCTTGGATTCTTAAAAGCATAGTAAATGAGTTGATGAGATGAGTTTTGGAAATTAGTTCAATAAAGTACAATTAGATTTGAAATTCTGAGCGGTTCGTTCTCCACGTAACCTTCTTTTCACGTGTACAACATTTTAAATTCTGAGCATGCATAGACCGGTTGCATTTCTGATTCTCTGCCCTACTTACCACCTTCACCGGCTGTTGTACTGGTTGAAGAACTCTGTCCACTAGACCCTGCAGGCACTGAATTATCCACAGGGATGCTCTCTTGTTTCTTCTGAGCCATCATAAGAAGATTCAAAAACGATTTCAAAACTCACCTCGCTATTATCCATTCCTAACACTAATATCGATTTAACAGTCTGAAAGTCATTTTAATTGGTTGATAAATTGATGGCGAAAGATAGTCAGTGTTTCATAACTGTTACAGTATCTCTACTTGATTGGATGGGAAAAAACGTTTATTGTACAGCAGTGGTAGCAGTAAAGGGAATTGAACAATCATTCAGGTAAACTCTCTTGTGAGCATTTCACTTCATCCGGATTTTCAAACAATGCTTCGGCTTCACCAACGCCTTTTAGCAGACTTGTTCGGATTTCTCTTCAATGAAAATAATGAGTAGTGCAGTTGAAACTAAATATACTTGAAGTAATTCTTGATGGCATCTTCGCTCGCTGATCGACTCATAACAGCACCTTGTCTTAACCTATGTGCAGTTCGAACTAAGATACGCCTTAAAACCATTTCTGGAGTCATCAATCTGCAAAGTATGATTGTGAGATGTGTTTGTAGTATCTTTGAACCTCTTATGTTCCCCTTCTGCCCTCAATTTAACCGCCAAATCTCTAGCCTCCTCTGTGATAGAAGCAGGGTATGTTGACAGTTGTACGAGTTCGAAACCTATAAACGAAAACAATATGTTTACCAATTCGTATTGTATGCCTCTACTATTTCATTATTCTATGTAGATTAGTCTCCAAACAATCCCATCACATTTCAAATTTTAAATTATATGGCAAGGAGCCATATACCTTAACGTTGAGTGATAGATAAGTTGCATAAGGTTGTAAATTTTTACGACTCCCATCTATATCCAATCGATCACTCTAACGTTATCACCTCAGGTAATATTTGCGGGGTGAACAGAAGGAAGGCGGAGCTATAGAATACAGTATTTTTCAGACAGTATACAACAATAAAACCTCACGAGGCTATTTGTGAGTCACTGTTGAGTCATCAGCACTCCGGACCATTCAACGGACAAACAACAGTCCAGCCAAACTTCTGAGCCATGCCTATGTTATCGCGACAGAGTGAATCTAAGGTAAGAACTATGAGTTAACTCTTATGTAATCAATACATTCTAGCAAAAATGGCGAGGAGCCGAACTGAATATCTCAGAAGATTATTCCAGAAGCTTGAGCTCCTATTCCAGTAGTTCCGAGCCTCAGACCCCATCGCCACTGGATGGCAGTTTTAATGGGCTTTTACTTTTCGATACAATGGGTAAGCTCATTTTTCGTTTCTGAAAATTAAAGTACTTTCCAGACTTCAAAAATCTTAGGAACTCTTTCAATCTCTATGACTGCAGAGAAGTCGAAGATCATACTGTAAGTTCATTGTTTCTGAAGAATTAGGAAAGTATCGTTTAGGTTAAGCAGAAAAGATTACCACCCAGAAAATTCAAGAAAAGTAATAGAAAAGTCAATAATTTATATATGATGAAGTCTCAAGAAGCTACGGTAGGGATATTCAAAGAGGAGAGGATCATGAAATCTATTTCCAGCTCTTCAATTCACCTCCCAAATCTATTCTAGTACGTCCAGAAGAGAATTTCACAGTTATCGCGAACACAGATTTGGAACGTCCTCAGCCGGTTCAAAAGGTTTTTGACAACATGTTTTCTTCTCCTGAATGTAGAATTGCAGCAAAGAGAAAGGGCTGCGTCCGTTACAACTCCTCCTTCGAATAGATTGAACATTGGTCGAATTAGATCGAATACGATTTGTGCTAATAAGGTAAACATAGTGTTATTAATTTTGTAATATTCTCTCCCAGACTCTACGAACTGAGGATAACCGGAGAGATCGTCTCTACAGTACCGAATCGGAGAGTAATGTATGTTACAAGAGATGTTCTCAAACAATAAGAATTCTGTTATAGGATTGCGCTTACTGCAAAAGTATAGGAAGAGAACATTATGGACACACGAAACAGAAATGCCCTCGTATTGGACTTCTAGAGCCATGTAAGCTCTGTGGAGCTGAAGGATATGATAATCACACCGTCACGTAAGCTTTGACTATCACTAGTATCAAACGTAGTTCATAATATTTAGCCACTGCCCGAGCTCTTCGAAGGTTTATTTGGAGCTGGATCCTTCATTCTCGGAGAGACTCATGAGAGCACAACGAGCCAGAGGTGCTGTATGCGAAGTACAATAAGATATTAGGATAGTTGAAGACAGATAATTATTTTTAACCTGTGAATATAACCCGCTTGACTCATATTATTACTCCATAGTTACCGACATCACATCTAATCTAATCCCCTTTAATGGAAGATATTAATGTCCCATTTTTTTGTGAGAAGTTTGATTCATTTTTCATTGATAAAGTTTGACTTACCGTATAACGGTCCAGTATAGGGTCCTTTGTACAGTTTATGAGTTGTTTGAATACTCTCTATGTCATCATCCAGACGTTCGACTTGTGGATTGAAATGAAAACTACAACTCTGATCTATGGAAAGCTGAAGCAGACTACTTACTTCTCAACTGCAGTGTATCTGGAATCTAAAGCAGAAATATCCAAGAAGTGAGTAGCATATATAGTGTATGACTAAATATGGGTTTCAAATGACGAAACGACTGGCAAACCTCTCTGTGAAGCAGTTCTTCAGCAATTGCAAAACTCATACTCAATCCTTCCTCGGTAGAAGTACCTAAAACAATAACAGAAATAGCTTGAGTCTAAACTTACTTCTGGCTAATTCATCAATAACTATCAAGGATCTGCTATCAGCGTAGTGCAAAATCGCGGACATATCTCTCATTTCCAATGAGAAAGCAGAGAGCCCTTCCACAAGTGAATCGTTATGTCCAACTCTTGAGAATATTCTCGAGAAAACTAAGAGAGATTCGATTATTTTTTTGAAAATGTAATACCGGGGATTGTAGCGAATTCGGCAGGGATCAAAGATCCCGCTTGTGCTAAGATGCTCAATTGGCACACCTGCTTGAGGTAAGTGGACTTTCCAGCCTGAAGCTGACCTTCATGAAAGCACGTAACTAAGCACAAACCATATTAGGTCCCGTGATAATAGCAAATCGGGAATCAGGTGTCAAGTACTGAAAAAGTAACATTCATCAAGATTTTAATTAATCTATAAACTGTGTCATTTGGAATCACATTCGATTGATCTTTATAATCCAATAGAGGGTGCCTACCGTTTTTCAATAACAACGATGGCCCGAATTGAGGACGAGCTGAAATTCTATTATACATACGAAATAAGAGTTCAATTTACAAGTAGCAGTGCTATAAGCGTATAGTGCTAAACTGCATAAGTAATCGCAGCTTGCTAAAAAGTCGATGACTTTGTACACTCCGGGAATGAGATGACATATCTGATAGAAGAATAAACCCACGATACGTTTTGTTTTTACCAACCTTCTCAGTAATTTCCTCAGCGATACTACCGCTCGAAAACATTACCTCAGCGACGGACTGGTTAATTCGATCTTAAGTATTCATGAATGTTTCTTTCGGTACAAATGCTATTGTAAATACCATTATATCTAATGAGATTCCTAGAAGTAAAAGTGATGGAAGCTCGGTTTCTCACTTCGTTTGTGAAAAACTGGAAGTGAATCTAAGTTCATTAAGATACTATACACTCACCGATGGAACTTTCACCGTGCTCGCGTTCTTACACACCCAGAGATAATGAAACCCCCGCGCCGCGGAATAGGCTAGCCTTGTATTCTCTCCTGGGAGATACTTTTCAGTTTCATAAGCTGGAAAACCAAAACTGCAACCGTTCCGATCGTGTGCATTTACCTTGACGTTCAATGTCTCTATAAAGCTCTTCATAAGCTTTTCTTGCTACGTCCAAATGAACAGATATTCCTTCCTGTACACAACAATTTTTACGTCTTCTTCCTGATTCTATATTTTACCCTGATAGCGAAGCATTTTTGATTTCTTACTGTTATAGAATTCCTCTTCGTTGCAATCAAAACTGAGCTGTCAAGTGCATCGTCTAGCAATTCATAGATGGCAGCTATACGGCTGTCTGATATTTCCTGGAGACACAGTTGAGATGCTTACTCGTTTAACTCACTTACCTTCCTTAGATTAGTCAAAAGCTCAGCTCTGACATTTTCGAAGATTTGATGCAGGGCGCCAACAATATCTAACGTTTGCTTGAGTTTCAAAAGCTAAAGATTGAATATACTCAGATAGATTATTAGAGCTGAAAGTACCTGCATAATCATATGTTCAGAGGATTGTAAATTTCTTTCTTTCGCTTTATGCGAACACACTGTTATTACGCTCTCCAAGTCATGCACTTTGGATAGTGCATCTCGTAAACGCTCCAGCAACTATAATTAGTAATGAATTTTATAGACTTTCACAAAAACTTCTTACATGATGATCATCCAACAACTCTTCAATAGCATCGTATCTCTTGTTGAGAACTTCTGGATCAGCAGAAGGTTGCAATAAATTACTTCGCAACAGCCGAGCTCCACTATTTGTAATTGTATGATCTATCAATGTTAGCAAACTTGCTTTGGTCTGAACTTTTACAGCCTTAATGCCAATCACCAAGAAAACACTTACTCTGGCTATTTTGGGAACACCCACAGGGTCAATAAGCTCAAGATTCTTCCATGATCCAGCGTCTAGAATGAAAACAAAGCTTAAAATGCAAAAGCAACCAAACCAATCATGCAGGATCTTTCAACGTCTAAGAAAGTG
This sequence comes from Auanema sp. JU1783, assembly GCA_943334845.2. Taxonomy (NCBI): domain Eukaryota; kingdom Metazoa; phylum Nematoda; class Chromadorea; order Rhabditida; family Rhabditidae; genus Auanema; species Auanema sp. JU1783. The sequence continues at coordinate 288,547 of CALQYR020007491.1, read as the reverse complement.
AAACGCAAAGAGTTCCCCATAAACAGCAAATTCTGTACATGTTCCACATATTTTACAAGCGCTGCGCAAGCAGCCATAGCGAGCTTTTCTCTGAACCGCGAACCATTCAAAATTCATACTCCTTCACTTACTGTTGTTGAATCACTGTATCACAGTTCGAAATTTCAGCGTTAGCCAGTTGTCGTATCAAGGTGGCACCTTTTTCGTCATGGAAATACCTTGCAACTATACACTAGACATTCGGCATTGAAGTGTGTATACCTCTTGTGAACTGTTGTGATTGTAACTTCAGGTAAGGCATGTTTGAGAGCTTCTGTTAATAGTAATCCTCCTGACCTATCGTTTAATGAATCGGCTAATATAATCTTAATTAGAGCTTCCAGCTGAGTTATAAGCAACCAAATAACCTCAACAGGATCTTCTACTTGAATTTTTGTTTTCAACCTGGTGTAAGAAGTGGAATCTATGAACTGATACAAATCCACATTCGAAGTTCGAACATCCATGACTGCCATTCCAACAGATCCAGTTGTCAATCCCTTCCCTTCGAAAATACCTAAGAAATTACTGATCTATTTCCTCCAACTTAATAGTTACTAGCGATCGTGACTGCATAGAAACTTCTTGAAGTATTATTTCCTCCCGAAGTACGACTAGCTTTGGAACTTCCACCATCCCCAAACTTGTATTTCGGTTGGGGATTAAGAGTAGACAAATCGACAGCATTACTTGCTGTCGAATTTCTAGACATTCCGCAACTAATCTATGATGATATCAAAGACGGCGTCCACTGATTAAATTTACATAAAGCGCTTTGTCTTCGTACTGAGACCATTTCGGTCGGCATTTTAGACGTCTAAATTATAAATGACGGAACGCTAACTGTGTTCACAGATATTGTTACAGTTCGAACTGTCATAATCATAAACAAAACACAAAATAAATTATTTTTACACGTAACACACGTGCATTCATGATAAGCCTTCATTTGGTAATAAAAATGTGACAGAGCGGTTGCATACTTCAGCTGTGATAATTACGTTTCTATAGATGAGGAACAATCAGAGTGCCTTAATGAAACATTAAGTCGTAAAATATCTTTCCAATCTAAGCAAAAACTTCTGTAAATAGAAATGAGTTTCGAGTGTGCCTTTCCTTCTTCTGGCCGCCGTTGATAAGAATTTCAAAAGTCATGAAATTTAATCGGGAAAGCGTAGGAATTTTGTTTGTACATTACATCCGTCTTTCAACTATTGCTCATCTCTAATTTGTATATTTACCCATCAAACTCATATCTAAACAACTAAATCATAAATGTAACATCTATTTGAATGTACCTCATGGAATTTCTTTTTTTGACATTTCAACTTTCGACTGAGAACCATCTGTTCTAGTAGTATTGATTCCGATTGTGAACTTTCTCCTTAAAATCGAAGATAATATGAAACGTTGCTGATACTATAGTCACTTTGTATTACATAATTTTGAACTGTTATGGAGTGTTATTTCATCATTCTCATCAATGAATAATGACCACCCACATTTGGCCGAACAGCACAATTACTAATATACAGCTTATTCATTTCGTTAGTTATTAAATCAAAACATTCCTGCGCATTCGCATATGTGCTTGTCTAATCAATCTATGAGAGGAAACTGTTACGCCTTCGCTTTTCGAAACTTAAAATATTCCCAAAGTTTGTAGACTTTTACGACTACGTGTGTCATCCTCGTAAGTTTGGCTCTCAAAATCATTACGTGCTCGAAATTCCTATGAAAAATGACAGCCCAAACTATTTTGTGCAGTCCTTGAGTCATCTAAGTCTTATGGAAGTAAAAGAGAATTAGACCCACCCAATTTGCTCATTTTCATCCTGAACTAAACTCCTCGTTGACGCCCTTCTAATGCTTATCATCCGCAAAGAGCAGAAGAATGCGATAGTTAATCTTATATAAACATTTCCGTCGGTCGTCATAACTGTTCTTGAAAATCCTGAATTCAACGAATTACTAGTGATATTCCTTTCAGCTTGAATGGTAAAACTACTATTTATTTTACTATTAATAATTAGGCCATCCTATACATTAAGTATGTTTCATTTGCTTAGTTACGTACAATTACCGTTCCTTCTTTAGATGCGGGTTGTATAGAGCAATACGATGTGAAAGAGAACTCAAAAAGTATTTATGGCGGCTTGAACGCCTTTTATAGTATTGCAAAAGGTATTGCTGATGGCTTACAAAGGCAGCTCAGTAACTCAACTATGCAGGTTAGCTCATATCATTTCTCATCTATCCAAATACTCACTTGTTTTAGGATTTGTACAATCTTTTCAATGACAAGAGCTTCGATGTAGACACCCATAAGGTTGTCAATGAGATATTCAAGAGCCAAGTAAGCTTGAACAAGTAATTATTGAGATGATCGTATTCTAAGGCTCCTTCCATAGTTTTTGCCTCGGCTGGTGTAGCCTATATAGCAGTTGCCGTTATAGCAGGAATTGGAGTTATCATAGCTCGTTGTGTATGCAATGCCTGTAAAGCAGATAAGAAAAATGTGAGTATGAGAGAAGTTGGCCACTAACCATGTATGATTTAGGCTGAAGCCAGCTCAAGATTAGGAATAGCTTTCATGATTTTTCTTCTGCTTGTATGCTTTTCATTCATTCTGACGTCAGTTATCATATTCAACATCAGTGCTACTCATCTATATAACTCAATCGATCAATCTGAAGTGAACATTAATAATGTAGTGATAGGTTTGTTCAATTATTTTCTAAAGAATCATCTAATTGCATTATAGATTTGAGCCGCACATTGAATACAGGAACAGACTCCATGAATTGCGCTGTGGCTTCAACAGTCAATCAGACATTCAATCAGATTGAAAACAGCGCTCAAAACTTCTCGACAGGTCTAGGGAACGCTTTTCTCATATCCTCTTCACTTTCTCCTTTACAAAATGTTTTAGATGAACTTGAGGTACTCTTAACTCTTATCAAAACGAAAATATTCGGATACTCTTTTGCAGATCTCATTGCAATTGAGCTTAGAACTTGCTACAAATGTGTCAAATACGGCAAAAAAGATTGAAAATGGTGAAAATCTTGTGCCAGCCTGTATGAATGACTTGGAGTTGTTATTCGACAAAACAACAATATCGACTGAAATCATGAAACAAGACTTAGAAGTGAGTTCTTTTCATCCAAAAATATACTCAATACGCAAAAAAACTGCACAGCTGAACTGACCGGTTCATTCGAGGTTCAAATAAGAAATGAGAATTACCCTACCAGATGCGCGCCAAGTCCTCCAATTCAATCAATAATATGAAAATACATGAATAGGAGATATATGTGAAAACAATAAGATTCTTGTTTGATTCAGATAGTTCGAGAGACTAATAAGCTCGTGAAAGAAACTATCAAGCAATTCAATAACAACTTCGCACCAGTTCAAAATGGAGTGAGTAGAGAAGGCAGAAGGAATCACAAAAAACTTTCTATTTAGGTGAATGGTCAAGTAGGACAAATAACAAACAACATAGCTCAAGTTCAATCAGATCTTAATAATGCTCTGAGTAATATTTCTGGCATAGTAAACGCTACAATGGAAGTTGTAGACCATTTACAGAATGCTATTTATACTGCTCGGTACGATATTGTGACGGTAAGATGCATCTTCCCAATTTCCAAATTTGCATCGATCAATATATCCAGGATAACTCTTATGGCCTAATTAAAGGATCTATTAGAGCTGTGATGATTATACCCAACGTTATTGCTTTGTTCTTCGCTCTCTTCGCCATGATTGTTCTCACATTCTACCTTTTCAAACCTACAGGTAGTCACAGTTCGTTTTCTTTTCCTAATTGTCTTCTAAAGATCATCCGGCAAACAGAGCTGCTGGCTACATAATTATCGTAGGAGCTTATTTAATTATCTTCTTGACTATCCTCTCTATGGGAATAGCTGTGTAAGAAAAAGATTCCTTACGTCTTCCAAGACACTAGCCTAATTTAGAACCGCTTTCTTTGGAGGATGGGCAATGTCTGGATCTTGTAAAAGTCTTTTCGAAGACGATACTTTCCGAATTTACAGTTTAGCCGATGAGCTTAGTTGGAAAATCTACCCATTAGATGGGCCTCCGGTTGATGTCTCGGCTAGGTTTGTTCGTCTATTCAATACATAGAGTGACCTCTCCTCTTCAGAGATATTCTCGTAGCTTGCTATGCTAATGAGACAGTCTTTAGAGCTGTTAAAGGAGATCAGATCATAACTACTCAGATGATTGATCAAAACTTGAACTTGAACTCCTATGCAGCTGCAATTGACAGTACGATTGAAGCTTTCACATTCACTTACCAATCACCTGGTAATGGTAGACAAATTGATGTAAGGATATCATTATTAATCTTCGAATTAAATGGAATTGTTGAGGCTGACCAAAAAGGAACAACAAATGATTACAACAGCTATGATTTTGTGCTGACCAATTTCTTACCCAATTGTGATAACCAGATGAGTGCATCGTTCCAAATTCTCAAAAACACAACAACCAGCTTCTTAAAGTATGTATGCTTGTGGGAAGTCATTTAAACAGTTTCGTTTAGTGAATACAAGATTGTTTCCGACCAAATGACGCAGTTCAATGATCTCGCTAGAACATATAATGATCCAGAAGGAACAGTTATGGGAGGTAAACAAGGGATGGTCGCTTACACAAACGATCAGTTCAATAACTCTCAATCACAAATCAATCAATCAACTATCGACTTACTGGTTACTATAATCAACTATTACCTTCTAATACCATCCCATATTTCAGAATGAGTTAGATACAAACATATTCCCTGGAATTTATTTATATTATAACTTTGAAAATGCGGGTACCATCATGTGCGATACTACAGGCAAACCCGTACACGGGTTGTGGGCTTCTGCTGGTTCAACACGCGCTAACTTATCTTTTTTATTGCTCATCGTTTAGGTTTGGCGGCCATTTTCTTCATTCCATTATCAATTATTCTGTTCTGCGCTTCGTCAACTCTATTTACCAGGTATATTCTGACTTTCTATTCCATTTCTCTGAAAAAAATAATATTTGTGAATGAAATCTCCTTACTCCGTTTATTTCGTTAAAGCTCATTCTAGAAGCAACCGCTCTGTTGTCATTGAATACAAAAAATGATGACTGTTTAGTCGTTCCACGTATCACGTGAAAATGACGCATTACCTACTCTATTAATTTCAGGAACAACTTTGTTGAAATGGATAAAATGAGAAAAGAGAAAAAACTTCAGAAAGAGCGCTTAGCAAAGGTGAGTTCGATGAAATTATGCAAAGACTCTTCTTTCTTTCAGAAAATCCAAGACGGCAATGAGTCAGAGATCTCAACAGAGCTTTTCGTACGACCTCGAATAACTGCTCTGCATTCATCGCCATTAGATGACTCGTAAGATTGATTAGCTATGACGTGTTAACTGACTGAATCATGTTGTAGAGCCTACTATAACCCTTATGCGGACGATGCATTCAGAAACACAACTCGAGTCTTTCCTGCCACACCTACTACAGTCCCCAAGCCTTATCTGAACAGAACTCCTGATTTGAGCCGGTATATTCATCCATAGTTCTTGATTTTCAAACTTCCATTGCAGCTATGACTTTCCCGAGCAAAATGATATGAGTAATAATTCGATAAAGCTACGACGTTATACTACAGCATCAGCTGATACCTTACCTAGTCTAAGAAGATTCGATGAGAATGGTAAAGAGACAGTGCGTGGTTTGAACAGAATATCTGAAGCTGATGAAAGTCTTTTCGAAAAATCTAAATTACGCCGATTTGATGATACATATGAAGGTATAAGCAATACCAGTAATACCGGTGGTTTGAGAAGAATGTAAAGTTGTTATGAAAGGAACTTATTTATTGTATTTATTGTTTGTTATACATATGCAAAGAGAGAATGAATATATTAAACTAAACCAAGGCTTACTTCTACAATGAAATTCTTCTTCTTGTTATCGTCTATGACGATAGCTGACAACATTCTAAAATGGAATAATTGTTATCTCTAATCAGTCAATCAATAAATTCAGTAGCTCATTGAATTTCAAACCTGATAAGCAGAAGTTGTGACTTACACCTGTGTCGGAAACACCCAAACCCTTACTGCATAACTTAGCAGGAAACACGTTCCCACTGTCCAATTCATTCTTCAATACCAGCCATTCCGTCCTCATTATTTTGAAACTACTATATATTCATTCATAACGTTCCAGAATGAAATTCTTCGTGCTGTTACTGGCTCTTGTCTCAGTTGCTCATTCGTTTGACAGTACTTTCAAATATGGTTGCGATTCAACCAAATGTGTTTACCAGTTCGTAGTACCAGAGGTTTTGCTATTCTGCTAATACTTATCACAACTTTTACATTTACAGGTCATATCCGCCTATATTGATCCTCAAATCTTCAGCGCAGATTTCAGCAACTTAACTAACAGCATGAACGCTCTTTCAAGCTTCTTAGGTTCACATGAAAACCTTTCACCGACAACGTCAAATCAGTTCCTTTCTGTAAGATATTCTATCAAGCATCGATGAGTCTTTTAACACAATACATTTTAGGCGTTCGACCAGAAATATCAAAGTCAGAGTCCTGCCATTAACGCCACCGTGGATACAGTTGCTAACATTGATCAAACCAATTACACTGTAAGTTTGAATTAAATAAGTTGTTAAAAAAATAACTTCTTAAGGCTCTGAATGCTGATAGTGTCTCTTTGTTGGATCTCTCCACTGATTTGGTAATAAAGGGAGACTGCTTTGTCGCCGGAACGGAGACTAGTAGCTACTGCGGAAGCAAAACGAAGCATACTACAACTCCTGCTCCTTCAAGTGCCCCAGCAACTCAACCTTCGGGTGCCCCAGCAACTCAACCTTCGGGTGCCCCAGCAACTCAACCTTCGGGTGCTCCAGCAACTCAACCTTCTGGTGCTTCATCAACCCAACCTTCGGTTGCTCCATCAAAAGCATCTTCGGGTGCTTCATCAACCCAACCTTCGGTTGCTCCATCAAAAGCATCTTCGGGTGCTTCATCAACCCAACCTTCGGTCGCTCCATCAGATCCAGCTCCTTCAAGTTCTTAAGAAACCTTTTAAGTTTAGCACTCATGTTATCCGAAATAAACTTGAACGGCTTATGCATCCGCAGAATCATATGATATGAATGAAGATGATAACATAAATATATTATTTTATAAACTATCAATATACGTCATTTTCACAAATTAAAAACAGAAAACTGTGAAATGAAAACGAGATAAACGAACAAAAACATTCCCTGATTGATGGATAATACCTGATATTCGGATAACGGAGAGGAGAGGAGAGGAGAGGGGCGGGTGATAAGGGGTCATAGTTTATAATATTCTCTTGAAATATCTTTTTTCTACATTATGTACAAACAAACGAGTAAAACAAATAGATAGATAACGTAAGAGACATATATAGGAGATTCTTCGTTTAAAACCAGAACGTGCGAAACTACAAACACAAACATATAATCAATAATAGAACTCAATAATACTTTTTCTAGCGTGGATGCAAAATACCCGGATATGTTGAGGGATCAAAATTGAAATAATAACTGGGAGGTTGAGATGGTAGGTGAACATGTTGTGCACCTCCTTGAGTTGGTGGTGGAGGATTCAATACTAATTGAAGAACAGGCACTGGATGGCTCATTACGGTGTTGGCGTATTCCGGAGGAGGCTTTGGGTTTGGAACGAACGTTGACAGCTTCTCATTGCCCATGGCTTGGAAATTTTGTTGAGCAAAGTTGAGAGATGGTGCTAGAGGCTGGCTGAGAATCATATTCTCTAACGAGGGATGGTTTGTCCAACATGGAATAGTTGATGGTTGGATGGCAAACGTTCTGCCGATTCCATTGGCTTGATTTGGATACATTGCAATCGGATGTGGAATGCTCGAGTCTCCATTACATTGCTGAATGGGATTTCCACAACTTTTGAAAGCAGAACTATACGGTAGACTTTCTAGAGAGTTCTTCATTTGATCTGACTGCTCCAAAGGCAATGTAATATTTTGACTAGTCCCGGTTGACAATCGAATATCACTACTAGCTGTTTCCGGTATCAAGCCAGAATAGTTAGACGGGACATTCCACGAGAACTCTGATGATTCGGAACTCTTCTGAGACACACTCTTCCTTTTCAACGTCGGCGGAGAGATGGATGCAGGACTGATAGGTGAGAATCTCATCTGACCTCCATTCCAGACAGTTGTATCTATTGCCATCTTTTTGGAAGGAACTCCATTTTCGTTGGTGATGGAATCGGCCTGCTGTAACATCAAGCTTGAACTACTTCTGCCGGACTCACAACTGAGAGAACGTTTTTCACTGATATTGTTAATCTATAATAGTCTTGAATTCAAGAGAATGCGTTGTAGTCGAACTACCTGAGATGAATCCAACGAACCCACAATATCAGTTTCCCGGTTGGAGCTACTCTCTAAGCCTTGGTTGATGAAAGCTGGATCGTTGAGAAAATTTGGGACGAACATCCTTGTGAAAGATTTTTTAGGCCAACAACCTTCGTTGACCAAGATGCATAGAGTGTTAGCATAATCATATAGTAAAAGAAATTTGTATTTTTCTTTTCTCATATGTTCTTTCACCTAGAGCAGCAACGTATCAGAATGATATGATGAATTGAACAAACTTTTCTCAGTCGGACCATGGAGATCTCCAAGAATTGGTGAAGAAGAAGCATCCAGTTGGGGTTGCAGGACAATAGATCTTTCTCGACAGCATCTGTAAGAAGTAGATGAGTAGCGGTAAGATGTGAATTCTAACTGATGGAATTGAACATTTTGAGTTCATCTCGCTCTTCACAAGCTTTTGCCAACTCATCTGAATGTTTGTGAATTTCGTTCTCTTTCACGAATTGAGCCAGCTGCAAAAATAATGTCATATGGAAGAAATAGGAATGATTATCCAAACCTGTCCGCTACTAGGATCAGGATGATTCGAACTCAGCTTCCGGAGGTATTTCGTGATCTCACTGTTCTCATTGAACATTTTACCCAGCTGCTGCAAAAAAAATAATCAAGTGAGTTAACTATAATTGGAAAACGAAATGAGGCGGTTGAGAGGAATGAAAGGAGATGGAGAAGCCGTGATGATGAACAGTACGAACGCTCATTCGACAATGGAAGTTACTGTCAAAGCTGATGAAAGGAAGTCTCTTATCTTAAGGATACGGTAGTAATGATTGCAATGATAAAAATGACATATTTACTATGGAAAAGTATGGATGACGTTAATTATTTGTCTAATATAAAACAAAGATGAATATGCTAATTTCAGTTGTCAGAAATCTTATATGTAGTTTGGTATGTCAACAGATGGGTAAGTGAGAGCGATAGAGGCACAACATGGAAGCACATAAGGAAGCAATCAAATAGAAATTCTCACAACGTTCTTCTATTTCACACATCTAACACGTAAGCTTCTGAGAAAGTGACGGTAACAATAGGACAAAACTCACATTCAAACCACATAATTGCTCTTTATCATACAACTCTGCATACAGGTTACGGGCATCCCTCAATTGGTTCTTTAGAAGAGTTTCCTTGTTCCGTTCCGTCAGAGCATCTGCCTGATGTTGGATAGACATGTTGATCATTTGAATTCTCATTTGCTCCTCGGAATTCTTGTCACTTTCTTCATGATCTTCTACATCTTTCATTCCCGGGGAACCGAAATCGCCTTCATCCGATTGTGTTTCAGCTGATATTGATCGATCATAGTAATGCTCCCTTTCCTGCCATCTAGTCCAATCCGAAGCTTCTGGTGTCGAGGTTTTTCTTTCCTTCTTATCTAAGACATTCGTTTTCAGCAATCTTTCTTCTTCAGATGGGACAGGAGGCATATCAGCGTAGGCATCATCTAGTTCAGTTGATGAACACTGCTTGATCAATTCCATGTCGAGTTCTTCTTGTTGATTATAGCCCTCATACCCAGATAGGAAGTAACTCTAAAAACAAATAATAAGAAATACAGTATATTCAAGTGAAGTATACACGATCATCTTTCAGAGTTTCTGCTTCCCTCTTGAATATTCCTAAAACTTGTTCTTCCAGTGGAGCAAAACGTCTTCGAGATTTGAAGTCTTGAAAAGCTTTCGTTTTCTCCTCATCCTGACGATCTGGACCATCAACTTGAAGAAGAAACTGCCAGTTATTAGAATCCAATCCCCAATGTACAACCCTGAAAAATCTTTTCCAATTAATACGTGCGGAACCATTAGCTGCAACGTGGGAATGCCGTGAAAGTGCAATCAATGTGCAAATTCATTTTGAACTGCGCGCGTGCAGAAAGCGGTTGTTCGAATCTTTGATGTTTCAATTATAATTGAAGGATTGAGAATTCAGAAGAAATATGAAGAAAAACAAACCCTGGTTCGATCTCTGTCGAATGCGTATGACAGACAAAGTCTTCGGGACTGAACCAATTATGACAATCAGTACATAGAATGCAGCATCCGCCTGTTCTTGAAGGAAACAATGTGCCGTACACGAGTTCTGGATAAGAATGATGTGATACACAGATTTCTTCACCGGGTAAACTGAAATGAACGAAAGTATAACAATGTGAAGTAGAAGATTGTGCGAAAGACAAAGAAGAATGATGAAAAGCTCACATTGATATGTCATCATAGGGTGTCGGTCTACTACTAAGTCTTACTTGGCCTAAAATTCTTTCAATATCAGATTGAGACATAAGATACATATTATGCTGAAAATAAATTATATGATTATGAGCATATAGTAAATTGAGTTACAATAGCATCCTGTGCACAAACATCATCTAGTTTTTGCAACAGTTTAGCTTCGTTTTCTAAAGCTGGCAATAAAGCTATATGTAGATCTTCTAAATGGAAATATAATCATTTGAAATATATATAGAAGTAGGTTAACCTATTAACAAGAATATTTCATCTTCTTTATATAATGGAAAGATTCTTCGGAGACAGGCGGACATCGGAACGTACGGCTCACCATTGAGCATAAGACAGGGCACACTATACCTGAAATGCTAATACGTCTTAAAGGTAATTTTAATTTTTTCAATTTTACTTTCCATCTAACTACCCCCACTCCCTCTCCTGCTCTCCTAAATCAGTTCTCTTCACTTATTGAAGTTTTATCTCACAAACAATCACACTCAATTGTACTTTGGTCATTCCTAGCTTTTGCAAATTGTTGACGAGGGAAAGCCGTACGAAAAAATGAACAAAACGACAAAAAAGGAGATATAAGATGCAACAACACGGAAGAGAGATTAACCAAGATCCAATACATTCGTTGCAGTCATAAAGTTATGAAATGCAATGAGACTAAATACGAGTGGGTTCACTAGAGGTGTAGAGATGGATAGATCAAAGAGCCATGAGACAGAGTGGGTAGGGTGTGGGATGTGGAGGGGGATAGTTGAGTAGTATGAGCAAGTTGCAGATGGTAAGATCAAGGAGACAAAGATATTAAGAAATTGAAAAAGTTCTTTGTCAATGAAGCTCTTCAGATGGCATGTACCCATGTTCTTCCTTTCATCTTATTAATTTCAAAAACGACAAGTGATTATCATTTCAGCCCATGAAATTAAAGAGCCCTTCAAATCAAAAATGGTCCAATAAATGGAAAAGCAGAGCAGGGAAAAGCTGATAGTTGGTACTTTTGATGCAAATGATGCCTTTCAAGTACGATTCTATAAACTTCTTTTGTTGAAAGGGTCAAATTGATAAGCCTCACTTGGGAGCTTGCAGTCACTATTATACATAAATACAAGAGAGGAAACACTGGAGCAAAGTAACTGTATATGTGTGTGTGATTGAGAATTTAAAAAGTAAAAGTCAAGACTAACCCATTGATGGAAATGAATTTTGGTTCAACCAGACGTACATCCTCAACGCTCCTATAAACTGATTGTTTCAACTTATGTAAAAACAAATCATAGGAAACACGTTGAGATGTTGTTGATGTTGATGATTTACGATCTGATTCTTTCGTTTCCGGATTATCGTTAGAAAAAGACGTTGAAGATGATGCGGGACAATCTAACGGATGTCGAGATGAAGCCGTTGCGAAACGTTCTGAATCAATCGAAAGATGGTCAGTAGATGGCACGTTGGACAGATTGGAAAGCTCTGACGAACAGGCGTCTGAAAATGCAAATAGAATTATAAAGTTCAAATTGAAACATAAAATATTAAAACCTTGTTGTTTTGTTATTGTTTTGTTTTTTTCGTGCACACACGCACGCATGCACAAGACGAAAACAAGACCGAGAGGACGGGTGAGGGTAAGAGAGTCGAGTGAGGGCAGAGAATGGTCAAAACAAACATTTCGAAAATGCGTGAAGGAAAAAAAAACAACAAAAACAAAAAGTTACAATTGGATGTGCAGAATGAAAATACAAAAATCATAAATTGGAATTTCCGGTTTCTTAGAATTTGTACGAACTTCTGAACGTTGATACGATATTGCATAAACAAACAAAAGGTTCAAACTAGAGACAAACATAAGAAAGCAAAAAGCACCAAAAGATCATTCAATGTGTAAAGAGTTTGATCTCTTTGGTAAGAAGTGTCAAAACAAAGACGAAAGGAGAGCGACAGTGAAATATTCAAAACAAAAGCCAGAAATAGGAGTAATAAAGAGTGAATGAGACGCAAGCTCTCTCTTATGTAGAAGAGAATGACCTGAAGAGCCTATCAAACTATCTCCCCCCTCTCTCTCTCTCTCTGAAACATCCATATAGGGGAAAACGACGGAAGCTATACCGTAATTTCATTATCAAGCTTTTCCCACGTGTTCATCAGAGCAAACAGTTTCGATGAGAAAGTCAAAAATTTGAACTCAAAAAAAGCGTTTATTTTCATTCCAACTTGAGCTTCGATGAAGGCGCAAACTTCGATGCAAATGCAGGCAAGCTAATACTCAACTCATTAGAACTTGAAATCACAGCAGATTGATGAATGAGTAATGAAGTCAGAGAAGATGTGTGATAGTGAGATTATAGATGGATGTTATGTTTTATTTTCCAAACAAGGATGATGATGGAAATGCGTCAGATGAACGAAACGGTTCATGACTCCTACGTCATTGAGATAAAAACTATTTCAAAAAATAAAAAAGGAAAAAGGAAGAAAAGAATTTGTATATTTGCATACAAATCATAATGAACACAATACATGATAAGGTAAGAAGGAGATCTTCGAATAGTAAACAGTAGCTTCGATATTTCAAAACAGCAGCAGCAGCAGTGGAGGGTGGTCTACACCATGGGAGGTATTGGACTAGGCGGAAGGATGAGCGAAGGAAATAAAAATTTAAAAAAAAAAACAAAAAGTCAAGACATAAACATGGATGAGTACATATAATATGAGATGATATATATAAATCAATGAAATGATATCTATTGTGTGTGTATGTGTATAGGGTAGACAAGTAGATGGATGAGTAGGCTGAGCTCAATACCCGCATATGATAATTACTTTCAAGTTAATTAAATAAAGTTTTAAAAAAAAGCAACTTGTTCCATTTGTCCTCGAAATGTTCCCGCCTGAACGCTGATTGAATGATGGAGAAGAGAAAACTGTAAAAAAACAAGTTTATGTGCAGAAAGAGATAAACAACTGAAAAAAAAACATCTACGAACTATATTCTCGTGGCTCCGCCCACTTCGTTTTTACTTTGCTCAGAGTGAGCAAGTGAGGGAGAGCGAGACAGACAATGTCTATATATGAGTGTAAACAAGTAAACAAACAAACAAACAATCTATAGAAATATGAATCAAGAGATGAAATAGTCACGTAAGAGATGAAAGTAAATGATAAGAATGGAACTCACGTTTACTGGGTGGTGGAATACGTTCAAGAAGAGGATCTTCACATTCATTGCTATTCATATGGATGAGCATGGTGTAGACTGAAATGATTGCAGTTAAGTATATCTATAAGATAGTTAGTCTGGTTACATACACATACACATATAAACACTCACACACATACACACATACCGACATACACATAGGCGTCAAAGAAAGACAACACATGAGATGCAACCGTCTTTTATGCTCACACATATGAAAAGTGAATTTGAATAAGACGCTAGAAAGAGTATGTAGTTTCATCTCTGTTTCTCTCCCACTCTCAATGAATTAGAATAAAATTATGATTGGAACTGTCTTGAAAGACAAATAGAAATGTAATGACCAAAGAACGAGAAGTAGAGAAGAGGCTGATTGACATAAGTAAGTTAGTTATATTGATATAGTTAATGACGATAATGTAATAGTTAAGAATAAATCATTTTATAATAAATAAGAAAAAAGCAATCCAATATCTTAAATGATAACTACTAGCAATCCTATTGGGGTAACCAATGATAGGGACAATAATGCAATTGCAGACATTACTACTGGAATTTCGAAAATAAAGAAAAGGTGCAAATGGTCTTAAATGGTTTGGATATGGATGGGAAGAAAGATGACTGAAAGAGAGAGAGAGAGTAAGAGAGAGAGAGACAGAGAGAGTGTGAGAGAGAGAGAGCGAATGGCTTACACCGAAAAAAGATTTTTGAACAAAAAAAGAAAATGAAAATCGTTGTCATCACGATACAACGAAGCAATGAGAGAGAGAGAGCTCCCTCATTGAATGCAATTCAAAAATAGTAATAAGTAAATTAATATAATAAAATAATAATAAAAAACAACATTTAATGCCAGTTTAAAGATATTATAATGGGTGGGGTCAGTTTGAGAATGATGTAGATGATAGTGAGAATTGAATGATCTGATGTAATGAGAGTACCCCTTTCCTTCATACCCCCCCCCCTTACTGGCTACCGCCATTCTTGTCTTGTAGTAGGTAGATTACCCTGGGGCGCGCTATCTACCAAGACAAACGGTTTATAGGATGAAGACAGAAAAAAAAAGATATTAACATTAAAAAGAAGCATATTGTAATGAAATCATAATAGAAAATGAAAATGAGTGAGAGTATGTACATGATATCTTAATAAACGAATGGGAACGGTAAAAGATCATTAGGATGAACTACAGACAGTGCGAACACTCGCACCATACACACATACACACATACATGAGACAGACACATACAACTAGCCAACGGAAGAAGTCAGGAACGAAGAATGATTACTTCAAGTTAATAAATCAAAGCTTTTCGTTGTTTTCTCTTTCTCTCTCTGTCTGTCTCTCTCTCTCTCCCCCCTCAATGATAACAACTATAGGATTTCCACAGATGACTATGTGTGAGAAAATGTAGTTAATGCTGCTCATATTTTGCATATCAATTTTTGACAAAGTTTTCTTTAAGATTTACCTCCGTTTTCCATCTAGCAAAATCTGTGTGATTCATCTATTTGCTAGCCAATCCGCCACTACATTCACAGTCTGGAAAAAATGTAAATTTCGATATATCAATTGGAAAAATATGAAAGAAAAATAATGAATGACACAATGTGAATGAAAGTAATAAGAAGGCGGAGATGATGAAGAAGAAGAAGAAGGAGGAGGAGAGCTTGCAAAGCATGGGAATAGCTCATTGAAATTCATCTACGTAGAGGAGGTATGAGTCAGAATGAGGATGACTGTGATATTTCCTTTTCGGAAACTTTAATCTATAATTAGAAAATAAAAATAAGAGGTAGGTATATGTGCCTATTAGCAGTTGAGAAGATGAACTTGGAAGGTGAGAGGCTAGACCTGAATACTAATTGATAACAAGCAGAAAGAGAAACGTTACACAAATCTAGAAAAATAATGAACGAATAGATAAAACGTTAAAGATGGGGGTTGACAAGGAGCAATCTGTTTGATCAAAACAAAGCAAAGTCTGAAAAATTAATGCTCAGTCTTTACATCAAACCTTTCAAAGCTGGAAATTTTCGTGGAAGGCGATAAGGCACGTGACTGATAGTACTCTCATTAACTGATAATCGCATTTGTTGACACTTGTTTCTTGTAACATCTTTCGTTCAGTCGAAGCAACGCAGTTCGAACATTCGAATGATACTGCAGTCAAATGATTTCGGGCATCTCACCTATCTTGGCGTTGTGCCATCAAGACAATACCATTTTCAGCCAATCATGACGATATGCTTCGTAATTGAAACATTGTATTGCAACCTGTATATATGTATGTTTGTGTGTAGATGCATGTCTGTATGTTCTTGTGTGCACAAGAATCTGGTATGAGAAAGGACAAAGCGATTGGTTTCAAAAAAATGTTGCAGAAGGAAGTAGATATAGGAGAATGATAAAAATCCTTTCACAACTAACTATTGCACCGTAAGAGAACAAAAACCGATTATATCTTTGACTAATTTCTATCGCTAAGTACACAGAATGAAATGCTCTCATCTGAGAGTCTAATTATAGGCGTCTTGTCTGTTCCACAAAAGCTCAATGATCCTAACATTGGAACGCGGAAATACCAGCAGCATCAGAATCAGCAGCAGAAAGAGTAGAGACAGAGTACACAAAAGAAAATGAAATGTTTCACAAAACTAATCGGAGACAAATACTATTGGATAAGACAGCCATAGCCTGTCTGATTAAATTAGATCATGGACAAGAAGGACTGACTAACCTATAGACAAACCCAAAAACAGTTCCGAAAAAAAAGAAGAGAAAAAAGAATTTATCTTCAAAATCTCTACATAAAATCTTTGGAAGCGCTCTTTCTACAGACAAACAATGAAATGAAACTTCATGAAAAACGACTTCAAGGCACTACGTCACATGTACATCAAGTCAAAATGTTTATAGTTTGATTTGCATAACGAACAAATCAATTTTCATAGCCATCTGAGCATTCGAAGGAGCTAGAAGGATCTGATGCTGAAAGCAACAATCCTAGTCCTGAGAAAAAACGAGAATATTCCAAAGCCCTTGGTGACACGCAACATTCATAGAACAAACTACAAAGACGGTATTATCTTAAATCATGACAAAACTACATTCAAGTCCACAACAGAAACCATAGGATGATATATATGAGCAGGAAGGACTAGGGGGGGGGGGGGAATAGAAACGCCCCATGAACAAGCAGAATTTGTGAGAAGAATTGAATAATAAACCCACCTGGATATCCCGTTCACTGCTCAGCCTTAACACGGCCATTTTCAGGTGTTCATATTGGAAAAGTGGAAATCAGAATTCAATGCACTCAAAAAATTAGAGTTGATGAATAAACCATTCTGTTTTCCAACCTTCATCTGTGTCAAGCCCTTTAGGAGAAGCAAGGCTTGAAAATAACAAAGATTATCAGTTGTGCTAACATACTGAGTCGTTGAATTTTCGAAGAAGCAAATTAACAATTCTGTAAATGAGTCATACAATCGCACATGGCTTCACTCCAAATCTGAAAATGAAGGAAAATGTGTTGCTAGATGTTGACGTTCCAATAGAGGAAATGGAATAGTGTCTTTGAACTTTACACTTCATTCATGTAAATCATTTGCTTCATTGTATTTTGATCTTTCATCACTATCACTCTCCTGAGACTAAAGCCTGTAGCTAGAAGTGTTAGATCTTTATGTTAATATGTATCGAAAGATCACATATCTATATAAATATTATTGAAATTGGAAGGTGGTGAGAGCGATGAGATGACCAACCGATCTGGCGACTACAAAGTACAAAATGAACTTCAATGAAATAACAGCGCGCGAAAAGGTAAGCAGGCGTTTTTAGTTTGAATTGAGAAATTCACGTGAGTTGTGAACGGAACCCAGATAATGAAGCAAACATCGCCACTTCTGGCTTGGAAACGCGACTACCCGACAAAACACATCAATTGCCAAGGCCAAATACTTTGTAAAAGGAATTGTTTGTAATTAAGGAGAAGAAGAAACTTATAAAAATTTATTTGTTGTTATAACTATGATGTACAGTGTACGTGAGTAAATAAATAGATTGTAAACTCTGAAGTTAATAAATTAATTGAAATTAGAGTTTAGAAGCGAAATAAGTTAAGTGAAGTGTGGATGGCTCAACATCACAATCAGCGTTAAGTGAATAAATATTGCAATTAAAAGGGAAAACGAAAGGGTAAAAACATGGGTTAACGTTCGTAATTATGAATATCACATGAAGAAAAACTTATCGCAGAGCACCCATCACGAGAAAAGTGTCGGCGAGGGGGATTACACAGGTGAAAGATGACAACAAATGAGAACTATTAGTGGTGAAGTCGAGGATTCATAACCGGAAGCGAATGGAAGCTCTTCTGATTCAACAGGTATTGCACCGAATTACTCTGATCTTCTTAAACGGAATCTTCTTTACTCATTTGTAAGGGATTCACGTATTCGAATCCATCGAATTCGCTTTGATCGATTTTGTCTATCACGCTTGGGTCATCAGGCGTTAAGGCTGGGGCTTCTTCCGTGAAAGTGGAATCGAAATGTTGCAAATCCCGATCAGATTGTACAGATGGGTTGTAAGGTGGAGGAACTTGCCTCAATTCAAGCTGAAATGTTTGGCGGTGCAAAGATTCTGATAAGCCGGTGAACTTACGGATTCCCAATCAATGGAATTCTTGAAGAATGGATGTTCTTTCATGTCATTGAAGCCTTCTTCTATGTCCACCTTACAACCAAGTCGCTCTAAGGGGTCCTAAAGACAAAAGTTATAAATAGAGTTTATGGAATTCTGCAAACCTTATTCAAAAACTGCTTCAAGACCTGAGCGGCCTTGACAGATAAACTCCTAGGTATACGGATTTGCTTTTCCAAAATAATCTACAAAAGTTCGTCAAAAAACATCTGACACTTGAATGATTACTTGGAACAGGAAGTCTTCGGTGTTCTGCTCGGAATCACCTGTCATTCCAACAATATCGAAAGGTGACCTTCCTGCCATCATTTCATACCTTGAAAGGAGTTAACTAGGTCATTCCAGAAAATACCAAAACTTACATCAAAACTCCAAGAGCCCACCAATCTACACTGAAACCATAATCCTCACCACGAAGAATTTCAGGAGCGATGTAATTGGGTGTACCGCAGAAAGTGGAAGTGACATCTCCAGGACCAATGTTTTCCTACGAACGGAAAGTGAAACCGGAAGTATATGGCAACCTTACCTTGCACATTCCATAGTCCGTTAATTTGATGTGTCCATCAGCATCTATCAAAACATTATCAAGTTTAAGATCTCGATATATGATTCCACGTGAATGTAAGAAATGCAAGGCCAAAATGATCTCAGCAGAATAGAATCTGGAAAAATGTATTCGTTGAATTTTTCAGGAGACAACTAAAAACCTGGCATGATCTTCTGGCAACTTCCTCTGTCTCTGCATATGATACATCAGATCTCCTCCAGGGACAAACTCAATTACAAAGAACAAACGAGATCGAGTCTGAACAGAAATTGAAAAACCAAAAAGGAGCAACTGAACATACTTGGAAACAAGAGTGCAATCCTACAAGGAATGGATGATTGGATGCAGCTTCGAATACAGACTTCTCCGTTTGGACCCAATCGATGTCCTGACAATATTGAGACGAATCAAAAACTCATAACAGATGATGACAAACCTCGTCTTCATTGAACATTTGTTTTTTGATAATTTTAATGGCATAAATCTGATTAGTATGAATGTGCTCTGCTTGCACAACCTTAGCATAGGATCCTCGTCCAATGACAGTTAATAGTTTAAAGTCCTTCAACCCAACGGACCATCGACTAGTAGCACTCGGGGAAACTTCCTAAAAAAGGGTTTTAAACGTAAAAAAAAAGGTTGCTTACTGCTTGGGAACCAGAAGCATCAATCTCAGTTTCCTGAACACATAATGTAAAACATAAAATCAAACTACGCAAACCTGGAATGCACCGTTATCAACTCCTACTGTTGATCTTCTTTCTCCTGATCCTCCTCGCAATGCAGATGGTAATGGTGCAGGTGGAGGACGATGTGGTTGTTCTGCGAGAGGCTTCTACTCGAAAAAAATTAACATGCATTCAATATGTATGAGAAAACCTGTTCACAATGTTCTCGGACAAGTCTATGGCACTTCTTATGAACACATAACCTGCAGTCTACACATCTATATCCTTGACGACCTAATCCCCAAATATAATCATGACATATGAAACAGTGGATTCTTCTAAACACATAATGATAATGAAGAAGCAAACAAGAATGATTTTACCTGTTGAGTCTTTTGGCTTGGAACCTGTGACCATTGTATAGATAGAATTTCTTCCACCGACGTGCACCACGACGATAAACATTCCCTTAAAGAAAACATATGATTTGACTTCACTTTACGATTCATACTATCTTCTCCTGGACAAGGTAAACCAGGAAGTGAGGGTTGGCCAAGAAAAACATGGACATCAAGTTCTGCATCTCCGTTCACTTGAAGCATTCTCACAGCTTCATCTAATTCCATTTGAGAATCAATTGATACAGGATCGCCTGAACGAGTGAACGATAGAACAGCTGCATAAGGAGATAAGCACTTACCATCTTCATCAATCCATTTGACAGTAATTACCTGAGTTGTGTGTTGTTTGCAAGCATCTTTTAATAGCAAAATGAAAGAGTCTAATAATAAAGGAAGTTTAGCATGCTGAACGACAATCTGAAAAACAGTTAGCAGGTGCAGGTAGGAGGAGGGCTGTATTACCTGTCCTAAGAATCTTGTTTTGATTTTAATAGAAGAATCTTCTTCCACCATCCTTTATTCGAGACTCAATCTATAAATTTTACAATTCAATAACGTATTTTCATAAACATAACTAATTTTTATTAATATGGACGCATAAACTTAACGCGCACGCACGCACGCCTCTCAATGGGACACTGTTCATAACAGTACATTTACGGTATGCGAAGGAATGCGATGTAAACGATGAGAAGCAATTAATTAGAAGTCAATTAATTGGACAGTAACTTTTCATTTGTTAATTAATGTGTTGAAATCACTAAGTCAACATAACGACTCGATAATTGAGAGAACGCGAGGGATAAACCAACAAATTCAGATGGGTGGGAAAGAAACAAAGAGTCAAATAGAATGGTGCAAAGTAATCAGAGTTGAAGGAATCGTTGGAGTTTCATCCAAAAACAAAACGCTCCTATTGATAAATGAAACGAAAATACCTACATCTCTTGGGTTTTGGGACAATATTTTGCAAAACGGAATGATTTTCTATTTGATTGGAAAAAAAAGAGTAAAAAATTGAAATTTCTCTCAAAGCACCCTACATCAGACTATCATTCGTTGAATTACACCCCGTTGAATAAATTATATGTTTAACGTAATATTCTATCTTCTAATCTCAAAATATTTTAAAGCTCAAATGAATAGGTTGAAGAAGGTGTTGAAGCACGAGGAAACAAAGCACACCATGAATAATCATAATCGATAGTTGATATATGAATCATTTCCACAAGGCTTCAATGGCTTGAACTGTTTTCCCTACAAGGACCACACAAAACATCTTCCAAATCAATGAGCAAATGTCAAAAACCTCCGTCTTCATGTTACTCATCTTCACAAAAACGCTTCAATTTACAGACGTTTGTGCCGAAGACAGTGAACCGCTCAATGAATGCAACCGCTCTCTTGTAATTACCACGCAAGAATGAAATCAGTACGTATGGATCAGGACAGTTTTCAAGTGCACTAAGCAACCCTCTTATCAAACTCTTTCCGTTCGTGATGAAACAATTATTCATTGGTAATACGAACACCGCAACATATACATGGTGATAGCTAAACTTCATTTCACCTCAAGCTGTATACTTCCATTGACTTAGATTGGTTACGGCCGTTTCATGCAGCAACGAGAGAACAAGGGATAGGATAAAAGATAATTTATTCATAATCTACGCATTTTACAATTCATGCTCTTCAAAAAAAAATGATTAACTGCTGGAACGTAAATACTAGTATGGGTGAATACATTTACTGCTTGTTGAAGAATTCCTTGGCGTTCTTTGGGTCAGGCTTGATGGTGTCTTTTCCTGGGGTCCATCCGGCTGGGCAGACTTCTCCGTGCTGAATGAATTCAATATTATATCTTATCATCCTAACTACCAACCTCCTCAACGAATTGGAAAGCTTGGATAAGGCGAAGGGTCTCATCAACGGAACGTCCAACTGGGAGATCGTTGATGGTGATCTGGCGGAGATTTCCATGGGGATCAATGATGAAGAGTCCTCTGAAGGCGATTCCATCATCCTCCTTCAAGACTCCGTAAGCCTTGGAGATAGCGTGGTTAGTATCAGCAAGAACTGGGATGTTCATCTCTCCGAGTCCTCCGTGCTTGCGTGGCTGAAAGAATAACATACTACCGTCATCTTTACTTATTCACACCTGGTTGATCCAAGCAAGGTGAGAGAAAACAGAGTCAGTAGAGCAAGCAAGGAGCTGTACATTAAGCTTCTTGAATTCCTCAGCTCTCTCGGAGAAAGCGATGATTTCAGTTGGGCAGACAAAGGTGCTGAAATAGAAGGTTCGAACATTTTTTTGCTCAAAAACACTCACAAGTCGAGGGGATAGAAGAAGAGGACAACCCATTTTCCCTTGTAGCTGGAGAGCTTGACATCGACGAAGTCTCCGTCAACAACAGCCTGGGTGGCGAATTCAGGGGCGGGTTTTCCGATAAAAGCCTTGGACATCTGGAAATAGGAAGGTAATAAGGGCTAAATGGCATATGCAATTGATTGAGAGTATGCAACTCAACAAGACGACTCTGTATGAAATCGATGGCGCTCATAGAATCACCCATATCGGGACAACGTATTCAACTGAGACAACACGATAACACTTGGAATCGACGGTTCGAGAGAGCCAAAAACCGCGCGCGCGCGCGCGCAATTTCCCAATTAAAAATCGATGAAATAGTTCAATGTACAGGTCGGAGAGGTTGACATTGTGTGTGACAGTAAGAAAACCGAACTAACAGTCAACAGTAACTAAACAACTCGATCCCATCGAGCATGCGGAGGATTTAAATGAAGTAAACCATCCATTTAAAATTAGCCCGTTTGAGAGAAAAGAGAGTCGTTACTGTTAGCAGCTTATAGAATAGGTTGAATGATAAGAAAATAGGGATGCCAAGCGGATTGTAAACAGTTCTAATTCAATATTTCAACAACATAGTTGAAAAGATAATTTGGATCGAAAAAAATCAATGATGAAAAGGGAGAAAAAAAAAGAAGAAAGAACTTGTGCGGCTGCCAGAGGCGAAATGTGTCATCGCCCCGCACTTGGTCAATGGTCTTAGACAGCCATATTTTCTTTAAAGTTCTCAACGTATTGGAAGGAACCTTTTATACGAGAGAAAAAGACATAACCATTACGAAAATAATGATGACAATAGTTTTCGAGAGTTACGAAAGATTAAAGTGACGCCATCTACGTGACAAACGTGTAAGAAGAGGATCATTTCTCTCTGCATTGCGCATCAGAGCGGTTGTTGCTAGATTATAGCGGTGCAATTCGCCTTTAATGTGTGTACCCATTATCAGCACTTTCCAAAAAAGGAATAAGATTACTTATCAGAATGGGAAAGCTCTTCTTATGCATCATGAGGACTTGTGAGAACACCATCGAGTACATTAGTTATAGCTACATATACAACTACTTCATATGATTTTGTCTTGTGTAAATAGTCAGCTCTATCTCATTTATTTCTATGAAGTAACGAAGAAATGAACTTACTGGTAACATCCTGTACATAGAATGGGGTCTTATGTGATGCTGATACGAGGTGTTGAGTTAAAGCTAAAAAATTCTCAATGCTCGGGTTGCTATAGCAATTTTGGCGTTTCAAATGAGAAGGAGGTTGGGCTTCGATCCAATAACCCAAAGATTAATAAATATGCGAAACATTATATTGTTTGATATTCTTGCGTTACAGGTTATAAAAAGTAATAAATATACTGCCCAAACATAATTAAAGTTATTGCGAGCTAAGACGAGAGCAGACAATGTGATCCAGTTTTTCAGTGAAGCTTTGGAAAGAAAAGTTTTTCCGAACCCATTCCGGACCCTGAAAGGAGTATCATATCAATTCAAACCAATGAGAGTGATGTACTGAACCTTCTTTTTGAATTCAGTATTCGAGTTCTCAGCTAAAAGTTCCATAAAACGGAGAAAATCTTCTGGATTGTTCTCAGCAAGATATCCGGAAACACCATGATTCACAGTCTCTAATGGTCCTGAAAAAGCATATGACTCTCGTCATGATTGTGATCCTCACCTCCACTTTTGACTGCAATCACAGGGACTCCTAAATACATTGCTTCTACAGGTACGATTCCGAAATGCTCGTTTGAAGGTGTATAAAGAACAGCAGTACTATTCCGAATGACATTGACCTTAACATTATCATCTGGAAAATGTAGTTGAATCCCATGTATTTTCATAAGGTTGTGGAAATCTCACCAGGAGATTTGAGGAAAGTTATGCATTTCGATGGAATTTCCAATCTCTCACTCAAATCCACCAAGTCTTTATAGCATTCACTGTTTTCTGAATTAAGCTTGTCAAATCCACCAGCTATGATCAAGTGGGAATCATCAGGGTTGACTTTTGAAATGAAAAGAGCTGCAAACATCTAGGCATTACTATTTTGAAGAGCAAATTTTCACCAAAAGCTTCAATAGCAAGTCCTACGTTCTTCTTGATCTCATATCTATTCAGAGAAGTGAACACGAATTTTGCTCTATTAGGTATGCAATCTACCTTCTCAACGGGTATTTCATCGAAGAATTTGTTATTCAAGCTGGGATATAGAACTGGAAAACGAGAAAATCAGAAAAGAGTTGAGCTTCGCTTACCTTGTACAGGCTTGTCCTTTAAAGACTTGAATGTCTCTCTGAATACTCCGGCAGTGAACTTACTATTCACACATATGATGTCAGCTTTACCAGTAGAATACTCTTCTAATGAATCCAGATAATATCTATGATCATACGATGTTATGCTGTTGACTGATAGGTGATCAAATACCTATAGAACGACTTCAATCTTGACTCCCGTTTAGTTAGCAGTAAGTCTGGGTAGTGACAATAGAAAATCAAAGGAGCTTTTGAGAACAAACGGAACACCAAAAGACATGCTGATACCTAAAATCACTGATAGACTCGATTTTCATGAGAATCTAACTTGATCAACAATAACAACGTCATGCTCAACAAACAAACAAGTGTATAAAGCAGCGAAACACATTCTAACATACGCACACAATGCCCACATGAGCCCGAAAATAGTCCGAGGGAACATAGCGAACCGAATAATATCTGGAAAACTCTTTTCAACTTCAAGAGTTCCACTAGAACCTCACTTAAGCTTTTCGTTTCTTCAAAACAGTGTGATCTATCATAATGGTTGGTAACCAATGTAACATCGTGTCCTTTAGACTCTAAACCCACAGCAACATCCACAATCAATCTCTCAGCTCCACCAATACCCAGATCAGGGTGCAGAATAGCAACCTTCATTCTGTTCAAATACAGTATTTCAAACACATACTTAAGACCTCATATGAATCTGTTGGACATGAATCCACTTCGCAATGAACAAGACTAATAATTTATATTTATGAACTAAAAACGATCACAACCTATAAGTCACAACTTCGATGCCGTAGTGAACACCGGGCTTGAAAACAACGCAGACAAAAAAGTAGAAACCTAAAGAGCAGTCAAGATGTTGTCCAAGAGACTGCTAGCTCCAATTCGGAAAAGGTCTGGAGTAACCCAGTCTTTGCCAAGGATCTGAAAAATCATATAAAATACTGTTTAGTTCATAATAACGAACCTCTTCAACACAGGCCAAGAAAGAGAACGCTTCTTCCACAGTCTTAATACCTCCAGCAGGCTTGAAACCAACCTATGAAACCAAAATAGAAATCTTCATTAATTTGATTACTAACTTTCTTTCCGGTCAATTCATACCAACGCTTGATGGCATGGCACATAACGTAAGCAACTTCCAAAGTGGCGTTTGTTGTTTCTTTACCAGTGGAAGTCTTAATGAAATCACTTCCTGAAAATAAAACCAATAAGTTATGCATAAGCATGCTGAATACCGGCTAAGATGCTGGCCCAACTAGCTTTGTATACATTATCCAGAGTTTTCAATTCTCCGGTAGCCAAGATGGTTTTGAGATGAGCTGATCCACAAGCTTTCTTTAAAGCAAGAACTTCATCGTAAACAGCTGAATGAGTTGAACTTGATGAGAAAACATTTGAAAGACTTACTCTTCCAGTCCTCATCAAGAGCAGCAGCTCTGCTGATAACAATATCGATTTCGTTGGCTCCATCGGCAACGGTGAGCTCAACTTCCAAAACCTTGGATTGCAAATGGTATTGTCCAGAAGGGAAACCACCAGCGACTGAAACAATGCAATTAAGAACTGTTCCAACAAAAACGAAAGGGCACAACCGCACGCGCCATAGTTATGAAAGAAATGAGTTGTCATTGAATAGGCATACAACACGGTTCATACGAACAAACACACTCAATCGATAAATCCATTCGTATGATAGGGTAGAAATAATTCGTGAAAACCATGAGAGTAGTCTATTCTCATTTCCATTCACCCGAATCTCTGATGAGCACACAGACATGCTTTCACTGCTTGGTTTGAAAGCTTGTTTAGTTACATACCTCCTGTGATGTTCAGTTTTCTGCCAACACTCTTAAGGTAGTTCTTGACATCATGAACGCGTTGAGGATAAACGCAGATAGAGCCAGTAGTTATGTTGGACTGTAATCAAAATGGTTCAAATGTATTTGGCAGATTACCTACTCCTGACACTGGCTCAAGGGCTCTCTTGGTAAGAGCAACTACTTTATCCTTAGTATCATCTCCGGACAAGGTAGTTAAATCAATGTGCTGGATCAATTTCAAAAGCTGATCTTTCTGAAAACGAACAATACTGTATGAGCAGTAGATTTATCAACTCAACGTTTTTAGAGAGTTCCTTAGCACGAAGTTCATACCTAGCAGCAGCATCAGTGATTTCTTGACTATCGAAATCTCTGGCAACCTAGAACAAGAGAGATACATTTCTATTTATCGGATTATTGCCAACCTCTTTCTCGAAGGCGGTTTGATCAAAGCATTCCTTGTAAGCTCTTAAGAAAGAGTACAGGTTTGGAAGAATAACTGTGGCCATCTAAATTAGTAGAGTAAACACGATTGTAACGAGCATAAAGGTAAGATAGAGCTGTTGAAACAACATTTCTCATAGGAAACAACGTTTAGTGCTGAAATTCATTATGACGGCATATTTACGTGTTTAGATAGTAACAACAAATGATTTAGAAACCCATGGATACATGAAGTTTACCCTTTCATCGCATAATTACAAATAAACATTTAATTTGGTCCAAATCTAGCAGCTAGCCTGGGCTTTCGTTCTTTCGTTGATGCCGGAACCTCTTGCACAGGCAAACTTGTTCCATTCTTTTCATTTTTCGATTCCACTTTCTCTGTTGTGCTCGGTGTTTCTTTAACTTTGTTATTATCTGATCCATCAGTGGGTCTATTAGGAAGCCGCTTCTTTGGTCTGTTTTTGATCGGCTTGGAAACCTATAAAGATTGGTTAGATCAAACAATAGATATCTGCAAACCGTGCTTGGTTTCAGATCAGTTAGTTTAGGATGCTGCACGGGTTTGGAACGGTAATGATTTCCTTGATTGTGTCTTGGGCTGTTTCTGTTCTTATTTTTCTTTTCTGTTGGAGACTGTAACACAAGAAGAATTAGGAAATCGAAGGAAAAAAAATCAAACCTCGGCCATTCCAGAGTTCTTCTTCTCTGCAGATGTAGCATTTTCAAATAAGTTCGCGATGAGATCTGATCCTGATTTATTCTCAGATACAACCGCTTTCGGAGTATTGGTAACATCAACAACGGGGGGATTCTTTTCTCTTCCAAGAGCCTGAAGCTCTTCTACAAAGACTTTTATTTCTTTTGTTAATTCCTCAGGGGTTGGCTTTTGCGAATGTTTCTTAGGAGCATTCAGAGCTGCTGGTTTGCTATCTGAACTTTCTCGATTGAGATCAACAGGTTTGCTATCGGAACTTTCTCGAGACTTTCTCTCGTTATTGTCACTATGGGATCCCTTCTTCTTTTTAGGTTGTTTCACATCTGCCGCATCATTAGGAGGATTATTAGGGATGCCAAGTATGTTCATAAGATCTTGTCTCATTGTTACAGCTTCAGCTTCCTGGTTCTTCTTCAGAATTTTATATACAGGCGCAGTCGGCTTCTCATTCTTCATCTCATTCTTCATCGAAGTTTCCCGCGGATCGCGATCGTGCTTGGAATGCTTCTTGCCCCAATCATTAGGTTTATGCTTCTGATGTTTAGGAAAGTCTTGGTTGGATCTACCACTTCCGGGATTATTATTATAGTTCCGACTGTTATTGAATTGATCATTGTTCTGAACAGTTTAGGTTAGACTGACAGTTACGTGAAAGCTTACTCTGGGATGTGCATTCTGCTTGTAACCAGCCTTGTCTGCTTTGCGCTGAGCGTACTCAACTTTTTCGGGAGATTTTTGTTGAGCAGGCTCCTTTTTTTTGTTCGTCTTACTTGCTCGTTCCTTTCCAAACGTTATATTAACGAGTGAACTCAATTGAACTGTTGCACAGCTCTCTAGAGCACCCCTATAGAAAAAAGAAAAAAAAATAAACAAAAGAGCTGAAACTGATCTTACTTGGCATAGGCACCTTTGAATTGCTTATCAAATAAAACTTCGATAGTGTCTGCTAATATAGCAATCACAGTACCCTTTAATGAGCGTGTCAGTAGCTATCATTATAACGAAAATCAACCTGTAGTCCAAAGGGTACACCGGAGGAACTTGAAATGTTAACAACTCTGTCGAAAAGCTGGAATTCCACATTTGGATCTGGTAAGACTTTGCCTTCAAACAATTCAGCCTAAGAGCGATGTTTTAAAAAGAAGCATTGTAAGAAGAATGATTACTCGGAACAATCTTTTGGGGTTGACAACGCTTTTGAGTCCGAATACAGTCTTAGGTGTCTTTTTGATAATTTCTTCCATATGCGCTGAACGTTATTGATAAGTACAAGGTCATCATCAGTAACAATGCTTTCATTTGCACTTGTCATAAATCTTTTCACCAACCTATCATCACATTATCGATATACTCGGTGCCACTATCTTTCAACCCAATGTTTTTGGTTATAGCTTCAGATAAAAAGGTAGATAATGCTTCGAGACGCTCCTTAAGAAAATAAAGTTTCAGAGATGATGAGATAAGTCAATTACAGTTCGTTTCTTTGCGTTAGTCCATATGTCTTCAGCAAACAAAACCTCCTCATATCTCTTCTGTCTTTCCAGGAAATCCAGGACTTCCGGGAATCTGATACAAATAATGGATAATGCATTAGCTATGAAACGCTTTACCTCTCTTTATACTCAGCCAAAAGATTAACACATGGTGAAGAATAGAGCCAGTCTCTGCCATCAACAAGCTTTGTGAAATTGAAGGCCTTATCAATGAAAGGCTTAGCTAAGAAATATGGAACTAAGTAATACCTCTTGACTATTCTTGGTGGAGCGTATAGATAACCCTATATTAACCTTCTTGTTGTAACTTCCGTTAACTAAAAAGTTAGATTTTGAACCGTCAATCAAAGGAATGAATGCTGTGATACGACTGAGAACTTTTCGATTCACTGAAAACATAACACCTTAGCTACAGATTACTTCGATTTAAGTTCTGACTTCCTAGTTTACGAGCAGCGTCGTACGCTTTGAACCAGTGAAGAGAATACTTCTTCATGTCATTGAGCAATGGTTCAAAGGATGGTTGCTCATAAATAGCACTGCTGACATTTGTTTTTTCTTAAAACTTAAGGTTACAGGGTTCACAACTTCTTATCAAACTTGTTCCATCCGGATATTGAACATGGCTCTCAACTATGCTAGGAAAACCATATCCCTTCCAGCTAGGATCCAAAACAAATGCTCTTGTATTTGCTGGATAGGCTTCTTCAATAGACATGGGGCTTAACAAACGTCCTTCACTGGTGGATATATCCTGAATGTTCCCAAGAGTCATAAGTGTGGAAATAAAGGTGGAGATACCGTGACTAGAAGAGGTAAAAGAACCGGGATCAATCGATTATCAGAGCTCCATTGCTTCACAGGTACTACAGAATCATCGTTTACTTCATACACAATTCCTAAGAACTTTTTAACAAAAACTATAGCTTCAACTTTGTCAGCGACTATTGCATAACGACTAACTAGTCTGAAACCCTTTGTGAGATTAGCATCGAGAGGGAGACTAACCTTTCCCGTATATTAATGAGATACTTGGAGTATAACAGTTTTTCATCTTCAGTTAAGTTAATTTGAGTCACTTCATCATATCGCTGTCGTTGGTATTTGTGTTCTGGACCCCAGATGGAGTATACTTTGGCAGACTACATTTGAGAGTGATATAAGCAAACAGAATTGACAAACCTTTAGTATAGGCCAATCGATGAACACTTCCTTATCGATAAGGTCAAACGATACTTCCAATAGATCCTTAGCAAAGTTAGGCCTCTCTAAAGGTTCTAAGATCATAGATGGTCTTGTACTGTTCGATTGGAACACTCGAACGTTGATCTGAAGTTGAAACGGTAGGTAGAATGGATGTCTGAATAATCATACACTTTTCAGATACGCTTTGTGTGGTATATGCTTCATGGTGGGGAAGCCAGGGAAGTACACATCCAGCTTAACACCAGGTGCTAATCCCCATTGCACCTTTTCCTTGGAAATACGGAACAAATCCTTATCAACCAAAGTCTTGCTAAAATAAACAATGGATAAAATCTGATGGAGCGGACACTAACCTAGCTTCCTTCTTTCCATCCTTCATAACACATTGGAACAACAAATGATCACCATGTGTATTTCTTTTCTTCTCTTCTTCAGTAAGTCCACCAATCTTAAAAACAGAAAGGATCTACACGTGTTTGGAAGACAAAAGTACTTTCTCCGTAATTGCGTCTAACAGTCTCTTCTCATCAATGAAAGGAATGAGAACGACAGCTTCCCAATCGTTCTTTTTTCCGTTGAGGTCAGTATCAAAGTTGACAGGGTAAAAGTCCGAAATAGTAGATTCTGGTTTCATTAGTTCCTGAGATACATGTTTTAACAAGTTAAGAGAGCTGTCTTGACTAACTCTAAGAACTTTTGGCACAGAGTCTCCAGAAGATTCTGGGAGAACAGCAAGCAATTGTTCAAAAGGACTGAATGGATGAGACATATCAAAGCTCATATCCATTGTGGAGAAGTCAGTTACATCAGATATGAATGGAGCATAATGATGTGGGAAATACCTAGACACGTTCACATTACTCTCTCTACATATACGACTGAACCTACCAACTCCATGAAACACACCCATGGTAGTAATAATGCAAAATCCACTGAATAGCTCTTACGTAACCCTCTGATTGTCGCTTAACTTGATCTCTCGTGATATTTTTGAGTCTAAAAACGATGATGATGGTCAAGTTCACCGAAAAACACAAACTTCATCTTATCGCTATAATAAGATCTTTTATGTCTTTTGAAATCATTTCCAATAGCTTTTGTCCAGATGTTCTACAACAAGGAAATAACTTAATCAAGAATTACAATCTCACCTCTACTTTATTCTCGAACTCTTTCTCATCCATATCTTTGAACTCTGCCAGTGCGAGAGCCTCTGTGATTTCATCGATGACTGGATCATCTTCTGAAATTACCCTATATGAACATTTCGATCGTAAAAGTTACCAGTGGAGGCGAATGCAAGATCAGAAGCACTAGCGATGTCCAAATCACTCGAACTTTTCTTAACATCTGAAGAAAGCCAAATTATCATATTTCACAGAAGATTATAGAAACCTTCTTCTTCGTCGCTACTTAAGAACGCCAAATCTTTGGAAGAGCTTGGTTGTGGATCCTCTGATTCACTATCGTTTTCCATATCAGAATCTTCAAACTTCTGGAGCTCTTCGTCGTTCTCCAACAACTCTTCATCTTCATATCCCGGTTCATTATCACTTCGTTTAGATTTAAAGAATGCGATATTATCCATGACCTGATACGTACAAGGATTCTATGTATTCCAATAGTGTGCTAACCTGGACGAATTGATCTTTGTCTTTCAAAGCAACAGCTTTCAAGAAAACTTCAAACCGTTTGAGATTCAAGTAACCCGATTCATTAATATAACCTGAATAGTTTATCAACTAAGCCATCCTTCATGCAACAAACCATCTAGAGTGGGCAAAACCTTCTTGTAAGTTTCGTAAAGGAAAGGTAACGCATCGTCGTGAATGTGGATGTTGGGTAGATGGGGAATGAAGTCATTACCAATCAAAAAGCCCATCAAAATCCAATCGTCGACAATTCTTTCAGAATCATATTCAAAGCTCAGCTTCGACTGAAAGAGAAAACATGATAATGAAAAATCAGAGTGCAATTGCCTCGAGCGAACGGAATTCCCAGGATAAGTACTCTCGGAGTAATGACAAATGCAGCAAATGGAAAGTTATATCATTTGTGGAAACCCTTGAATATGACAATGACTAAAGCTGCCCAATAAATTCATACCGTTTTGGTGCTTCCTTCTTCTTCTTGCGAGTAGGAGGATTGAACTTGACTTCTTCACGAAGAAGAGAGAAGTGTGGCTCATGTGAGACTAATCCCAGCATGATCTTCAATTGAATTGTGTATTGATATCAAAGAATTCGGTGTTACCAAATCAGCATCTAACCCATACATGCAATGGCGTGTGTTAGGATCATAATTCTCAGAAATTCTTTCAGTACGTATGAAGTCCATAATCTTGTGTTCACCTTCACCCGGACACTATAAAACCATTAAAAGAAGCTTCCAAGTACCAAAGTTACATTATATCCAGAAAGATAAATTCGTGGTCCCTGCCACGCAGGATCTCCATTTATTTTTTCTTCAATCCAATCGCTTAGTTTTTGATGGAGAGCATCCATGAACGACGTTCCGGGAGTAATGCAATTCTTGTCAAATTTCTTTTCCAAAGGCACTTCTTGTTTTTGAGACTTTGCTTTCTCTAATTGTTCGAGGTCTGTGCGAGCAGACCTGATAATCATATTGGAAACATAATTATAACATAGGACTCTTACATAAAACGTCTAGCTCTCTGCTGATTCATTTTGGCTCTTGGAGCTACGCCGTCCACGGCAAGAAAGAACACCTTCTGAGGACGAATTATGCGATAAAGCTTCTATAAGTAAAAGCTTTCTATCTCTTCTCAACCCTCTTGTTTCTTCATGGCCAATCAATTGATGTTAGATGATCAATGACATTGGTAACCGAAACAGTCAGCTTACTTCTATATAAGCGAAAATATCATTGAAAATCTGTTCCTCAGTGATTCTAAATGTAATATCATCATCATTTGGATGTGAACAATTATGTATAATTCCGTTCATATCCAAATAGAGATTATCGAATGCTGGGATCTGAATGTGAGTGTTGTTTGAAAAACCGGACAACAACAAAACCTGTGCATCACTAATAACTTCGCTAAGACAAGGATAACGTTCCGAGAGCCATCGATAAAATTTTGGAACTCCCATCTAAAACAATTGATGGAATGAATGAGTAATAAAATTCTAATAATATTAATATTACTAAAAATGGGAATAAGTGAAATGGTCAAACAGACTACGGAGCGTCCGTTGAAATGTAACCCCACATTGCACGAACACAACCGCATCACGTTCGAATTGCATAGAAATGAACGATTGTTCTTCATTCTTTCTTGCGACGTGGAGGGATGGTTGGTTTTTCATTCAGCGTCTGTTATATCATGAAAAATACAACCAACATCTTATCTCCATAACATTATGCAATCGAATGGAAACAGAATAACCACTGTAATAGGACATGCGTTAAGTAGGTAGGCAAGAACGATCGCATGCAGTTGCCATAATGTTTTCCGTAGTATATTGATTGTCACAATTTGAGAAAATATAGTTTCCTATCTACTTTGGTCCACAATCGTCATTTTTTTCAACTTAAACACACGCCAATGTCAGCTATCATAAGTGTTAGTAATAATGTTGTTTCATAAGACTGCCAAATCTTCATGACCCGTCTAATTTCCGGAGCAAATAACTCAAACTACAAAGAAATGAAATCACTATTCAAATATTTATAATCTTTCAGTAATCATATACTCCTTATCAATTCGAGATTGCCTGTTGTGTGTGTCGTTAGAGAAAGACATTTCGCATGAATTTTTCGGAAATTACCAAAAGTGGTTGAAGGACGAACTTATATAGAACGCAAACATATACAAGTGGCTAATTATACACAGAAGTTTTGGAAATTTTCAATTTTTGATCCCTTCATCATTTGTCATCCTTTCCGCATCATCTTCTTCAAATGTTCATTTCATAATATTTCTCGGCGAAAAAAATCAGCTCAGGCTGTGCCAAAAGTGTAGTCGAGGTGACATTGGTTCATACGCACACCATTGCCAACTGATCCCTCCTCCTTTCCATTGCTGTTTCTGATTTTTGTTCTTCACTCTGATGCTCTCACGTTCCGGCCTCCCTCTCCCTCGGCCCGAGCGCTTAAATACCCAGGCATTCATTCTATGCGCTAACATTCTGTTTGTTCGTGTCTCCGACAGAATTTCCTCGCTTCGAAATATATATTAAATATTAAATTAAAATTTTATAGACTATGGTTCATTACAAGCTTAATTACTTCAACGGACGTGGAGCTGCTGAGGTCATCAGACTTGTATGTATCTAGACGGTTTCTCGTTTATCATCAATGTCTTTCCAGATCTTCAAATATGCCGAAAAGGACTTCGAAGATAACAGAATCAACAGAGATGATTGGCCAGCCTTGAAAGAAGGTTCATATCCAGTTTCCTCTAAATATTTAAAAGTGAATTTAAGGAGGCTTCTCTCCCTTCGGACAACTTCCAGTCTTAGAGGTTGACGGAAAGAAACTTCCCCAAAGTTTTACAATTGCCCGTTACTTGGCAAAACAATTCGGTAAAACCTGTTAGAGTCATGAATTGGAATTGAATGTCTAATTGAAGGAATCGCTGGTAAGAATGCTTGGGATGAAGCCGTTGTCGACTCTTATGCTGATCAATACAAGGATATGATGGTTGCCGTCACACCTTTCTTCCGTATCAGCTTCGGAATGCTCCAAGGAGATCTTGTATGTTTAAAATATCAGTAGTGTCCTTATCAGGTTTTCCTTATTCAGGAGAAGGAGAGAGTTGAAAACCTCGAACCCGCTGTCAAGAAGAACTTCGAAATCTTCACTGAAGCTCTCAAGAAAAATCCATCTGGATTCTTCGTTGGAGACAGTCTGACTTGGGTTGATATCTTGATTGCTTCTGGATACAGTCTTCTCTCTGCCCACACTTCAATTGCCACTGACTATCCAACAGTACTTTCATATGTCTGAAACTCAAACTCAAACTCTATCTATTGCAGGTCAAGGCTCATGCTGAAAAGATCAACTCTATTCCACAAATCAAGGCCTGGATCGAATCTCGCCCAGATACTCCATTCTAAAGCTTTTCCTGATGACTACATGAACTTCCTTCTTAATCTCGAATATGTAGTACCCAGCTTGTCTATACTGTAGAATAAAATATGCAATCTTAAAATAATTTATTATGCCAATTGATATAAAACAAACTCATACAATTTAAAATTCATGGCAGAGCAAAGAAAGTGGTCTGTGCAAACCTAATACTCGTGAAATTGGTTCAAGAATCAAGCGATTTCCTGGAAAAGCGAAGAAAATATATTTGCTCTGCAAGGTTTTCGGGATTGGCAATGAGATATCTGTTTCCAATATAATTCTTTAACTTTGAAACCTGTTGACTTATCGACGATGACAATAATGACGCCATTCTCTTCCAAATTTCCTCTACAACACTCTAGCCGGACACTCTCTATCTCTCTATTTTCCTTCCCAACACTCTGATTCCACACTTTCGCTATTTGTTTGCAACCAAGCGCACATACACAAAAACGCCAATTCAAATTTTTTTGACTTTTTTTTTGTTCTATTTTAAGAGCCATTCGTCTTATCTATGAATAAGAAACTATGATTAAATTCGTAATATCTATCATCAAAAACAAATCTCGCCATAGACGTTTGTAGAACTTTCTTGCTTTTGTCATCATTTTACTGCTGGAGTTTGTATTGCTATGCAATATAAATGTACCTGAGAGAGTTTCCTCTGTGATCTCTAGTAAGCTCCGCCTATCTGCCATCAACATATAAATAAGCAGGACATTTTACTTTTTCATTACATTTTATTTGCATTGTTGTTTCATAGGTATTTGAGGTATCAAGTTACTTTGCCTCTTTCAGGAAATCATGGTTCAATACAAGCTTCACTACTTCGACGGCCGTGGCGCTGGAGAAATCGTTCGTCAAATTTTCAAGTTGGCTGGACAGAACTTTGAAGATGTCAGATATTCCTTTGAAACTTGGCCAGCTGCCAAGGAATGTAAGCAAAATTATTGAGAGTCATCCTCAGTGTCTTCTTTCCAGTGATGCCATTCAAACAAGTCCCAGTTCTTGAGGTTGACGGAAAGCAACTTCCCCAATCTTACACAATCGCCAGATATTTGGGCAAACAATTCGGTAAGACTGTCATATATGGAAAGACTTTAAACGTGACTCTTAGGATTCCACGGACGTGATGCTTTCGAAGGAGCTTTGATCGATTCATATGCCGATCAAGTCAAGGACTGGTACACTGAGACTCGTGCTTACATCTCTGTTGCCCTCGGATTCGCCGAAGGAGATATTGTACGATTTGAAAATCATTAACAGTCTCATTCTACTATATTTTAGGAGAAGCTGAAGAATGAAGTCCTCGTCCCAGCTCTCAATAAGAACTTACCATTCTTCCAAACTGCCATCAAGAACAACAAGAGCGGTTTCTTGGTTGGAGACTCCGTCTCATGGGTTGACCTTCTCCTCGCTGAATTAAACCATAATAACTTCGACAAGTATCCAGAACTCTATGCCGAATACCCAGAGGTAAACTTGTAACCGGGTCGAAAGTTTTCAAAGTCCTCCTGTTTCAGTTGAAGGCTCACTTCGAGAAGATCCATGCCATTCCAGCCATCAAGTCCTGGAGAGAATCTCGCCCTGTAACTAAATTCTAAACCTGATCTGAGTCGTATCTTTAATGAATAATAAATTTTGTTGGAATGTCTAGTTGTTTGATTACCAACTGATAGAAGACTCTTGGCAGAAAGGAATTGAAAACATCGAAACTTGAGTGTTGAATCTCTGATTAGATAACCCATGAACACAAAGTTGATCAATGTGATGTGTGGAGCAAACACCAAAATTTCTGGAAATGGGTTCAATTCGTTTACAATTACACGGAGCAAACATAACCATGACAACTGCTTTGGATTTCAAATTATTCACCACGTTTTCTCACAAACTCAGATAATAGGCTGATGACTTCAGCTTCTCCAGAGCAGGGATGCGAAATGT
Source organism: Auanema sp. JU1783 (assembly GCA_943334845.2). Lineage (NCBI taxonomy): Eukaryota > Metazoa > Nematoda > Chromadorea > Rhabditida > Rhabditidae > Auanema > Auanema sp. JU1783. The sequence goes on along the minus strand of CALQYR020007491.1, from coordinate 250,890 downwards.
GCTCCAAACATATAATAGGAAACTTGGTCTCGGGATCAAAGACCTAATGTTCCATCACGATTGAAGACTAGCTAATAATCTGGTAAATCACAATTCTAACAAGCTTAGATGAGCTCAGGCATTCGTTGCCTAGCAAGTATCTAATCTGCACGGGACAACAGAAGATTTGAAAAAAAATAGCTCGCGAATATAAAAATAATTAGATTTGTATTTTGCAAGTAACTTTGCTCTCTTTTAATAATTCATAGATTATGAGATAACCGGGTGCGATATAACGGTCCTTAGTCTCAAGAGGGGTAGAGAGCGATTGCCTTGTGAATATGGAAACCAACACAACTTATGCTTTTCATTTCTGATCACAGTTTGAACATCAACTTGAATCATCCAATGATAATATCTGGTTACGTGAAAACGAATATTGGTTTTTTTTTCCAAGCGGCGACTATTGTTAAGTAACCAGCTTGTTGTAAAGTTCTATTGATGAGAGCTACGGCAACTCTTCTCAATTTGCTTTCCCATATATTGTGTGAGATGGACAACTCAAAGAAACACCTAGACATCTTCACTTGAAGTTTACACGACTCGTGGACTTTCAAAAAGAGGAATCAACATAATCGTACTTTTAATTTTTGAAATTGCATATCATATACGAATAAGATGCAATTTAAACACCTAATTGCATCATGAGAATGTCATGAACTTCGAGAGAACTATGAGTTTCAATGAACAATATTCAAATTATCCAATATTCAAAAAAGATGACTAACTATGCACGGCGTCTATTGTGAAATGCGCGTTTGGCGCTCAAAAGATCATTTATCCAAAATGCATCGTGTGAAACGGTTGTGCTTGGGGTCTCCGCGACTAAATCATCTGAACATATTTGATAAACAATGCACTTCCAGGGTATCTAACCATATTCCGGAGATGATAAGTTGGGGGAAAGACACGAATTCATAACTCCTTGAAATAACCTAGAAGTTAGTGATAAACACGATAATATTCAGAAACCATTGCTTGATATAGCCACGTATGAGAAACCAGAGTGAGAACGGAAGACGTACATGATAAGAAGCTTTATCGGATAATTTAGAATGTATAAATTAGAAATAAATTAAATGGAGAAGTGTTATGTTTTACTTATAACCACTTCGCCTACGAATCTAGAATTGAAGTTCAAAGTAAGTTTCTGCATGAAAGTATTTTTCACTATATTCCAATTATATCTTGTAGCTCCAGCATTATATACAGACACCTTGACTTGCTTGGAGTATGGCTGGAAAATCATATCAACGGCGGCTGGAAAGATAGTGATTAGTTGATGAAACAGTTGTTAAGGAGTACCTCCAGCTCCAGCAGCGGTTTGCGTAAGTGCTCCTGATTCAACCTTTCCGTACAGAGGACCAACACCTTTTGTGTTACCGAGAGAGTTTTCAACCTACAGCAAAATATGTTCAGAGTAACTCATCAATGTCAAACTTGAAGAGAAGTATAATCATTGGCTATATCCACACCATACAGAGGTATATTAGCTGCAGCGATAGCATCCATCATCTGAATGATTAGTATTTGCTGTATGAGTACATTCAACTAGTAATCTACCGCGGCTCTTAATTCTGCATCTGCTCTCTGATCAGCATGAACAGAATCGTTGGCTTGTCCAGGGAAGAACCACACTTGTGTGTTAGCAGCATCAGAAGCCTGAATAAGAATACTGTTCAGATTATTCGAAGAACATGCGAACCTTAGTTGGAAAGTAAGTCCAGCCAATAGGTGGACTGATTTCCATGGTGAAAACAGGATCTTCGATATATTCATAGTCACCAGCTCCTCCGAGACCTTGAGGAAATATAGGCTGGTTTTAGTGAAGGAAAGATACCTGTACTGCATGCGACGGCAACTCCTATCAAAACGGAGCCTAACAACGTACGGAACATCTCGAACTTGCATGACCGTCTCGAACTTTCGTTACCTTATATAGGCGGCTGCTCATTTCGAAATTATCATAAACCATATTGCTCTAAACAAACATCCTTTCAAGACATAGCAGTAAACGTACTTAAAAAGCAAACAGAGAATAACAATTTATCAATGACTTAAGGTAACAATTATATGATACTCATACAACACAATTGTTTATTCAGATTTAGAGCTTTCCCAAAATAGAATGCCCAATATGGTGGGTTCAATACAATCTCGATCAATAGTTCGTGAACACCCGAACATTGTTCCTTTTCGGAATCTTACAAAGAATGACTTTACTAGATGGAAATCGCTTTTGCAAAGTACAAACTACATGTTTCGAAAAGATTTATTTTGTAAGTTGTAGGTACAAGCAGTATTAAACAAAACGTTGTGAAGGTCATAAACAGAAAGTGGTAAGTGATATGTTCGACGTATTAATGGAATATATAATATTTCTTTATAAATCAGTTGCCTGAATACCCGATTCACGAAAAACGAAATGAAGACTTCCTAAGAAGGGAATGGATCTAACAGAAGGAAATTAGGTGAATCCCGGTCGGATGCTGTTTCGCTTAGTTTTTGGACCGTTAGCCAAACTTTCTAGATCAGCAAACGAAAGCTCTGATGCTTTCTTCTTCACTGAAAATAGAAAAATTAATTGAGAATCAGTTTAAAAGTGAGTCGTCCATTTGTTAATGGATGACAGAGAACTTTAGAAACATTGTAAACGACTCTCGTTCAGAAAAATGCTATTCTATTTCAGTTCCCTTTACAACGCTGTGTGGTTTCCTTCGACAGGCAAAAAAACGAGGATACAACAGTCATTTACTCACTTAGAGTTTGGTCCATTTCGATTTTCATCTCGTCTGACTTCATTTTATATTTTCGAAGATGTTGTCGTTGAGGATGTGAAGATAAGCTAGCAGAAGCTTTAGTGTGTAGGAGCTGAAATTAGAAAGATATCTAGATAAACGTTATGCTATGCAGACCACCTGCACTTCGTCTTCAAGAGATTCTACATATACTGGTGGAACTTGATTGTGCAGTTCATCAACAATCAAATAAGCCATCTGTAACAGTTGTTAAGATATATATTGAGGTGGTCTTATAGTTCACCTCTAAATTTCTATCTAAGATGTAATTGAATTCAAAGTCTTCATCATCAGCTCCGAATGGGAACATCAAATCTTCACCAACTTTCAACCAACCCACGTAGAATAGGAATTGGAGTATGGTGAAGACAGGTACGTACCTTAAGCATTCATGAATGAATATCAAAAGAAACTCAGATGATAGTTACATGTCAACAATTTGGTTGTTTTCCGTCTGGCTCGGGAACTGACGGCCGATCAACGCGAAGGCGAAATAACCGTAAACGGATATTGTAGAGACCTAAAGAAATATTACTGAACTGATTTGATATAAGAACTAGCGACTAGATGAAATTAGAAAATGTATGATTGAGTGTGCCGGAGAATGATTTAAGAAGATTTAGCTTAACGAACACAAGACCGAAAAAATACAAAAGGTCAGGTTAGATTAAGACGTAACATTAAGGAAGTCAGCGCTCGGTCTTTCTTCGAAAAGGGAATCAAACGTTAAGTTAGTCACAAGTATATATAATTTAGTTCGTTCAACCAGGAAGGCATCCGAGCGCTAACCTGCGTATAAACAAGTGGGATTGTTATCCAATCATATGAGTACAGGCGAGCAAAACGTCGGCGAAAGTTATCAACTTGTTGAAGAAGAATTTGGAGGGAAGACATGAAAAAAAATGGTTAATAAGTAATAGGGAACTATACCTGGGTGTAAACCAGGGGTATGGCTATCCAATCATATAAGAATAATTGAAAGAAGCCAGTACGGTACTTTTCTAGCGAATCCAAGAGAACTCGCAGTTCGTTAGTGTGAGTCAAGGTGCCTTTTTCGAAGCAGCGAACCATCATTGTCTGCATCCAGTTTATGGGCACAAACCATTTCTGAAATTGAAACAGTACTGAACGAACATAATAATAATTTTCAAAAGCTTAGATATTCGCTCGGAATGCAACCTCACGCGTAATTTACATAAACACCGCACTCAGCAGTCCAGCAATAGTTTTCATTTCTAATTACAAACCACACTACCCGGTTGCACACTTTTTTCTGAAGGTCTGTTTCCACTTTATGTATCATTTATATATTTTTTACGGCAATTCAAATTTTTTGAAGTTCCGTACCTGATGTGGGTCAACAGTCACATGAATGTTTTTGAAAATATTCAATTCCTCTCGTGTCATTAGCCCAGAGTCAATGAGGTGCTCGTCGGTAGGATACCTATAAAGTCATATTGTGTTGTGTTTCCAATTCTATCAATTCACCTCGTTAACACTCGCAACGAGATACTTCTCCATGCAAGCACTGAAGCTAAGATGGCATAACGTGCTATAGTCTTTCTGATTATCCGTGTTTCCGGCTGAAAGTAGTAATTTCAATGATCGCCAGTTTTCTCCTTCTGCATGCAATATATGCTATCAAGATAGCAGAATGCTAGAATAGCTCGCCTAGAGCGATTTAGAGCTGTAACAATTGTCGATTTCATTGTAATATCACATTGGTCTATCACTAAATCCTGCATTGCATTCTATTTGCATGTTGCAAAGCTTGCTTATAGTTTACCCACAACTTCAGCCAACCTTGGTATTCATGAGTCAATAACGTAAGAAAGAAAGAAGTGTAAACGTCGTTGCACATCAATCACATAGCTCAAGTTCAAAAGTCATAGAGAAGTACACGTGATAGTTCTGATAAAGAGTTATTCCTCATTTTTTGAGCGTCTTAATTCTTAAACTCTGAAACTGACTTCACTGGTTCAGCCATGATTAATTATGAAACTTTTTCCGTTTCGAGTCGACATCAGCTGTTGGAAAATGAGGAACTAAGTATCCAAAAAATTTCAAAGATTGTTCAAAGCAGTGAAAACGTTGGAAAAAATGGATCAATGCTGAGTTTGATGACAACCACTCACAAGAGTTACATGAACATGAAGGTGACATGATGAGTAAGGAAACGATGACTGATTAGGACATGAGGAGGGAGGCGGATGAAACGTGTTTGAACTTACATCAGATCCTCGAATTAGTGCTGAAACATTGTACAACAAGTGATCAGGCCAGCTAATAAGTTGGCAGCAGTCCCACCACCTGGAAAAGTTTTTTTCATGCCATTTCTATTACACCTAATGGCTTCTTATGTATTCAGGAAGACAATGAAAGCTTGTAATGATTACCTCCGTACTATCATAGCTACATAAAAACCTAATAAGAATGTTAAGGGAATCTCCTTAGTCCAACTATCGAATAATATAACATATTTCATAAATATTTTTTTTTGATCCTCTTCTAGGAAAAACCTGAAAAGCAGAGTTATGAGAGTGAGAGATGATGAGATGAAAGAGTACGTACCTATATATAATATTAATTGAATAATAAAAGGAGAGAAACAATAACAAATGTTTCCAAATTGCTTTCCATAACGACCCTTTCCATCGTAATAGAAGTCTAAGGAAAGTATCTGAGTAACTAATGGTCATGTTTCGAAATGCTTCGAATATGAACAGCTACAAATATGGAAGAGGGGAGGGGGATGTAAAACTCTGAAACAAAGTGAATGAAGTACGCAGATTGAGATATACTTTATGAGCAATAGTATATATACGTGTATAGCGTAGAGAGTAGATGTGAATGTATAAAGTTATATTTATGATAAAGACAGAGCATGAAGCTCATTCGAGACAGTATGCATGAGGTTCATAAGGTTTCCTATGACACGCCATCATACTTGCGTTCAGAGCAGAAAATAGAAAGTTGCGAATAGTTGGGATGAAAACGAGACAGTTAAATGAAAAATGCAGAATGTAGTTACTTCTTCACATATTTATAGTATGAAGTAATAGAAAACACGCAAGAAAAGTAACATATTGTAAATAAACACAATACAGTTCAAGAGTGACCTGAAGTGTTATGTGTTGAAGTAGCCGAAAGCTCTAAAGCTAACACCTTCAATTAAAACAAAAATGCTGAAGGTTCATGTCTATCAAGACAAATAACTACAAAGTTGAGTAATCAATAGAATAGGTTTTCATTGATGTAGAGACTGCTCAGTGGCTGGTGTTACAACATTTGTGAGAGGAGTGAAAAGCTAGAAAAGAGCTGTGGTGTACCCAATTTTACATCCCATGTTACGTCATGCGATTAATCAGTTGTCATCTCTGAGATTCTATTAAATATCACTTTAATCTAATTCAATTAGCACCTATACATACAGCTGGAATAATATCTTCTTAAAGCATACGATTCTCATCTATATATATTCACAACATACTCAAAGACTCAGACTCATTTCGAAAATCTCTTGGGTAAAAACAAAAAAACATTTGCAAAAAAACAAAAACATTAAGTAAGAACTGAATAAATGATTTTAATTCGACAGAATATTTGAGAAAGAATATCTCGTCAAATCGCTGATAAACACTCCACACTCTCACTCTCTGTGCCAATAATTGAAGATGGGTTAAGATTTGTAATTACATTACTCAAGCACAACCATTCTCTTGCTACATGATAATAATAAATAAAATGATTTCCACGTCAGTTCCGCCTTCCATTCACGCATTCTCGGAATATTCTAATTTTGATTGACCTGAAATCATAATCAAATTCAATGTTCAACTAAACTCAACTCCAGTTCGCTCAAACCACCTTATTCAAATCGTTTTCTTCACAATGCAGTTGTGGCTGAGAAAACAAAAAAACATTTCAAACGATATCATTAGTTTACATATTAGGTATTCGACCAATCCAATTCACAAAACAATAAATTTCACAGTTTATATCTTTGCAGTATAGACAATGAAAAGCCGAAATATGGTCATTTGCTTCAAATGACTTGAATTACCTAATATGAACTAATATGAGATACGGAGCAACAAGTCTATTAATCAAAATTGTACTTTACTCCTTGTATTTACTGACCTTTAATCAAAAATAAAATAGATCACTTAACAAGACTTAACGAGTAGCGAAACTCTTTCATGAGGCTCCTGTCATATCGAATTTCCAGACGTGTTACCCTGCATTCTCGTTTTCTCAATGAAAGTAAGTATATCCAAGCTTAGACATTCACGTAGTTGTCTTTATTGGAGAGCTTATGATTGCCCTGGCATTGCTATCATTTGCTCATCTCATGTTATGTTTGCTTTTTATGAATTTCTCTTTCCCATAAGTTTCCAGCTCATACTCAGTATTGCTTTGAATACGCTGAACAACTAGTAACAACATGGTTCATATCAGACAAAACAATTTTACGGAAAAATAAAGGTGTTTCACAAAAACCAATCTAATTCTAACGAATCAGTCTAGTCTACTGAATTTCCCAATAATATCCTGGCACTGCACATTTACTCAAATCGTTCATGATGTTCAAGGTCGATTCAGAGAGTTCTCTCACAAATAAATAGACGGCGAACTCGATGTTCCGCACCTCCGACCAATATGATTTCTGACAGTCGCTACCATTTGTCATCCTTTATACAGAACAAAATTCAAAGTAAATGTCTCAAAATAGATGGTTACAGACTAAAATAAAGAATTTCTACGTTGATCTCTTTGGTCAAACGCTCTACTCACAGTTGGACTCTCTATTGTCATCATTTTTGATATCACTTGTTGTTTCTCTTTTCGTAAATGAATATGTCTCTGATAAGCCCTGGGTATTTAAAAGACGCTGATGCCACTCGTGCAACTTTCTCTATTTGTTCATAGTCTCTCTATAAATGACTTTATCACATTGCTTCAGAAATCCAGATGGTTCACTACAAGCTTACTTACTTCAATGCACGTGGTTTTGCAGACGTCTCTCGTCAAGTAAGAAAACCCTTGTTTGACTCTCCTCAATGTTATAGCTTAGCTTTTCCACCTTGCTGAAACTCCATTCGAAGATGTTCGTCTTGACGCTGAGCAATTTGCTGCTTTGAAGACCAGTGAGCGTCTTAAATCTGACTTAATCAATTACATCCAAGTTTAACAGCTTTCCCCTTCGAACAAGTCCCTGTTTTGGAGGTTGACGGACAATTTATCCCCCAATCTATCGCTATCGCTCGTTACTTAGCTAAGACATTCGGTTTGTATGAAATTTTTTTTGTTGAAAGCTTTTGTTCAAGGCTTTTATGGAAAATGCCCCTATGAGCAAGCTCTTGTGGATGCTATCGCTGACCAGTACAAAGATTTCTTCGTCGAGATGAAGCCCTATTACTATTCTGCTCTCGGACTTATACCAGCTACCCCAGACGAAATTGTAAGCTATTCATTTGTTTCAATATCTCCTTCGTTGTTTTAGAAAAAGTTGGAAACCGACATTCTCGTTCCGGCAAAGGATAAGTTCTTGCGCTATATGACCAATTACTTGAAAAAAAGTTCCTCTGGTTTGTTATCAGACCTTTTCGATGCATGAACATCTCTTTTATAGGCTTCTTGGCAGGTGGATCACTCACATTCGCTGATCTCATTGTAGCCGAACATGTCTCAAGCTTTCTTCTTAGGATTCCTACTTACGTTGACTCTTACCCTGAGGTTTGACTTTCCTTATTGACACTA
>CALQYR020007491.1:185746-242159 GCA_943334845.2 Auanema sp. JU1783 | reverse complement strand
TAAAAGGCGGATGTTTGTAGTTGAAGACCCATATGGAAAAGGTTCATGCTGTTCCTTTGCTTAAGAAGTGGATTGAATCCAGACCAGTCACCCGATCTTAATAATATTTTATTCTTCGCATAAACCTTATTGTAATACTGTGATTGCCCCAATGAAAATCTTTTCAAAAAGAAGTGATTCGAAGGACTTACGAGATAAAGCCTAACAACTACTGTTTCTTTCTTCTTTCTGTTTCAGAGCTCGGTTAAATGCTCTCTATGTTTGTGACCTTCACATTATCATAAGTTCTTCGAAAAGTGAATCGAGTACACGCGTAGTTTCCACTTCTAATCTCCCATACCCAGCCAATGAATCATTCTGAAGTTAACCCTTTGCAATTCACTCAATCAGTTTATGTCCTCAACTACAGGTAGCAGTTCTGGCATTCTACAATCTTTAATGACCTTTTATTACTCAAAAAAGAAACTTCCGTCTCATGAATGTCTTTTTGAATTCCAATAATTCTTCGTGCATGTATAACAAGCCGAACTTGTAGATACTCAACATCATGTTTCAATTGAACAGTTTTCTGTATGAACTTCCATGAGCTTCTTTCCGCACTACTGCGCATCGAGTTCTCACGAGTAAAAATAATACAACAATAGGAAAGCTTGGTTAATAAGACTCAAGCGTAGTTCTCTTAATTGCAAAGTGGAACATAACATTAAGCTCCCTCGAACCTAACTATTAAAGGTCTGATAATTTTGGGGTCCTACCACGAAAGTCGCAGCGCTCTCGAATTTGGTGAAAATCTGTACGTTCTCTTAGCTTTTTGTTCTCTTTCCGAATATAAACACAGTGATAAGCAATCGAACAACATATGTTTGTAAGGATTCGTTCTCATTAGAAACCTTTTTTTATCACAAAATGGGCTGCGTGAATTCATTATCTTGAGAAACTGCGTGTTTTTTGTTTGCATTCTAATATTTACTTTTGAGGTGTGATTAAACTAATATGAATTCTGTTCAACTCCAAGACTTCCTAACCAATCTATCAACTAACTATTCAGGAGAACAAGTATGTTTCTAGGGAAGATGATCTTGTTGTATTCTCTCTACTTATAGAAAAACGATGAAGTTGATCTAACTACAGTTCGAAGACTTGTTGTTAAAACACAAAATAGTTCACACATGTGTATGAACTATATTATCTGCAATTATACTGATATAGACTTAGTACAGCCCATTCTTGCTCAGTTGCTGGCTTTATATTATAAAGGAGGTAGAAACAGGTCATAGTATGATTGATGAAAGTATGGTTCCAGGTATTCTTCGTCAGTACGCCATACAGTACATTCCTGCTTTCATTGGTTCATACATGTTGGCCGCTTCTAAAAAACAGCAAAGAAGTGTTTCTATGTTTGAAACATTCTTCTTAGCTATCTATAACGAAGAAATACTGGAAACAAAAGGAAATTCTCCGATGGCCACGAAGAAGGTTTGAGGTCGCTTCGTTTTGACATCACATCCAATCATTGCTAGGTCGAGGAAATCCGAATCCCATCCATTCGTTTTCCTAGTATCTATCATGATCCTATGAAAATCACTTCTCTACCCGAAATAGCCACATTGCGTCCTGGAGGAGTTCCATCAGTTCTGGTAATACCCCTTCTCCTTGTGCATGTTCTATAATGTCTTTCAAGACAACAGTCCGAGTTGGACCCTACCCTAACTATGTCAACTTCTCCTCGGAGAATAAGTTTTTAATTCTGACAAAGCTTATGAAAACAGTTAGTTCATCCCGAATCGTTTGATGTTTTGTTAATTCCATTACAGGTTAATAACTCGGTTTGCTATATATACTCTGAAGTTTTATCCCGCTTTATTTGTCTCACAGCTTTATCCATATCCATGAGGTGTTTGAGTCTCACATCTTCTAACTTAACAATGTTCTTTCAGTGGATTCTCTTTCCCTGAAACTCCTTTGCGTCTGAAAGTCCTCAATCCTCATCATCAAGTAGAAGCAATAGAAGACTATTCCAAGTAAGTTGCTCACGTTTGCAATCTGCTAAGAATCAGTTTAGAAAAGCTCGCCAGCAAGTTAACAGTTCTATTCTCTTGGAACTACTCACTGGTAAATCAATATTAATAATCACAAACGACAGTTGTTTGAAGGTGTTTATTTATCTCTCTACAACGGGACTCCCGATCTTGCCCTCAGAGCTATAGATGCAGTCCATCAAAGAGCACAGTACGAGATGCTTCCTGACGTTCTCATCGTAACGAACGCCATAAGAAATGCTCTGTTGGAGAGTCCTGTTGCTAAAGAAAAAATTGACGAATTAGCTTGGAAAAGCCATAACAAGGTACTAAACATTGATATTCCTTGTTTTATTGACCATTAATCCAGGAAATCAAAAGAACTGACTTGGTCACGAATGCCTCTCTTCGTATGCGAAGAATGCCGGAAGACATCCCTATTCAACCAGAGTTGAAGGAGAAGGAGCATTCGAGAATCGGTGAATTAGTTGAAGAAGGTTTGATCCCAGTGATGATCTATGTAATGTTTACGTTTTGAAGGAATGGATCACTTCCATGACTTGAAGAAACGTGTATCGTCCATGTCATTGAATCCCAAAACATTACGACGAAGGAAAAGTGACGCAGTTGACGTATGCTGAAATCAATCTCGCTTTTCTCGAAACGATCTTTTTAGGTAGAGTTACTGCCTATTAGTGAAGAGAAACTTCAAGACAAAAACAATGCAGTTTCCGCGTCTCAACCGGATCAACAACAGGAGAAAACTGAAAGTAAATCAATGGAAAATAGTACAGATAATGGAGTAGTAGGAGATGTATGTTTCCTTGTTTCGTTTCGCATACAGAGATTATTCGGTTTTCAGCAAACATTAAAACATTCCGATGATGAATATGCTTCTGATGACGATGTCCGACCAAGAGGAACTTTCACTGTAAATGGCCTAAGGCATATGGATAGTGGTGGAAGTACGCAGAGGAGTATCGATCATTCTTAGCGACTTGTATAAATCTATAACCATTCCCGGAGAATGCTAGTACGTTGAAACTTTTAGATTTTAAATTATAAACTGCATGTACATTTATTTATTGAACACTTGGGTAGCCATTATTATAGTATTAATAAATATTATTTTTTACAATCATTCCACTGCTGTCATCTTCGAGACAACTCCACCTGCCGAAGCTGTTGCCAAGAACGCGAAAAGGGTTGCGATGAGAGCTAGCCAATAGCTATAGCCAAGCGAGGTATCGGCTAACAGTTCATAGGTTTGAGATAATAGGTAAGCTGAAAGTGTAAGCTAACACACATTGTTGAACAATGAATGACCTGTTTTCTTCTCATTGCGAACTGCGTATATGATTATGGCGGCAAAAAGACTGATGAAAGCAAGGAAACTAAGACTTATGGCTGGCATTTGCAGGCGTAACCTTGGCGAAAGTAAGCCGAAAAAGCATCCTGAACATTCATCAAACTATCAGTCTTCCTCTTAACCTTTGTACCTATTGCCATTATTTCGAAAAACAAAGCCAGAATCAAAAGAGCAAGTGTTATTTTTTCGAACGGGTACTTCGTCTATAATAATTTGTTTTTTGTTCTGAAAATGATACGTACCGCCCATTTCTGACAGTCCCAATCAAAGACTTTTCTGTATCCATGACCACAGTCTCTGGTTACAACGCCGAAAGTAGGAGCTCCGTCACCCTACGATATGATTAACTATCACTCAACGAGTGGATTTAATGAACCTTATATGATCTCCACGCAGGTGTGAACAAAGCGATAAGAGTGAAGATAAATGCAATGATTATAAACAAACCGTAAACGAATTTGACAGGGGATGAGCTTGCCATTTATCGGTAGAGAGGTAGTCTTCAGTAGAACTTCGAAGATAAAACTTTAGAAGAAAAAAAATTGGCCTCGTGCTCGTCTTCCGAACAGGGGTGCCAAGTTACGAATGAGCGACGGTAACCATGCAACATATTCTTCTGAATTTTCCATGAATAGAGCTCTGGTGTATGAACAAAGCTTTGCTAAGAAACCTTCTTTTCGAAAATCGATAAATCGTGTGATCATAACCACCCGACAGTCCATTTGCAAGAACTTCTACACGTGAGCGGTCGCATTCCATCATTTATGGCTCCATGAAATGAAAGAACCTTCTATTTTTTCCAATAACGCAATTAATTATTGTGTTATGTGAAGATTTTAGCAAATTATATAATGAGGCATAATTCCGAACTACTGTTATGCAATATGACACGAACCTCGGAAACCGAATGAACATTAGTTTAAAATGAGATTAGTTGTTAATACCAAACATTAGAGCCTTCTGAACTTGATTCTGAACTCTCATATGTTTTGATGATACCGTTGCGCTGTTGATGATCAGTTTAGAAATTAATGTTTCGAAATAATAATCAAAGATCAGAATTTCTATTACTGTCTCTTCATGGGGTATCCCCTTTTTTCGGATACGTAATGTTTAGTGTCTATCATATCTCATCATGTTCGGAGAATCTTGAAGCAGCAACTTACACAATTCAATATAATAGTGGAAGTGTAACATGGTTCCTCTTATCATTAATGACTTTTTTTAGTTCTTAGTCTGTATGCACCCGAAACAGTAATTCAACATTCCGGTAGACAGACACGTGGCATACTTAGGACACAACGCACCTAAGTTAACGACACTAATGTATATTTTTTATTTGTAATCAATTCGTATCATGTAGTAGATATTGAAACACAATGCTTCAGAACTAACAATAGGCAAGACGAACAAGAAACCCCAAAGAACGATTGAAAGCCTTGTTGAAAATGAGAGATAAGACAACGTCGTTGAAATTGATGGACCGCCCCTTTGCATCTGACTTGCTAACCCTATAAAGAAGCCGAAGTCTGATGGCGGCAGAGCTCTGTTCAACAACTTGTGCAAGCTGGTGACTTATTGCCACACACTTCGCAACATCTGTTAATCATTCTTCAAGTTTTCTGATATGAGAACAAGCCCACCAAGAAAAAATTCAATGCGTGGTTTACATCATCATGTGAGTTACTTATTTTTCAAGAGCTTCCATAATCATGTTTCCTTTTTGATCTTTTCAGGATGCTTTGACTAAAGTCAAAAAAATAGAAAGAAAGAGAAATGCCAGCGTTAGCGATGGACATGCTTACAACAAGAAGGTAAACCAACCACCTAGCTATGACCTCTAAGAAGCATTTCAGATCAAAAAAATTCACGATGAATTCATAGAGAAAGCCAAGGAAGTCATTCCCGAGAAAAAGACGTCAACTGTGAAAACTCCCGACGGTTTGTGTTTCGTCAAGTTTAAAGACTAATTGATATTGAAATCCTCAAATTATTTTTTCCTTCCACATGAGAACTAGTTTTCATCTAATTAACGTCATATGAGAAGGCAATTGAGCCAATCAACCTACTCATGATACCCCTATCTTGGACTGTCGTCATCAAACTGTCTCCACATTGTTTTGTTGTAAAAACCCAGAGACAATCTAGTTCTTTGTCTCGAGTCCTGACCATCAAGAAGATATAATCATTTAAACTTTGACAGAAGTGATTCTTCGAACTATGAAAAGCATTACAAAATCATTTGACTGATTAATTCTGTTTTTCAGAAATTCTTTTCGATCCCGATTGTGATCCTCAGAATCCAGTAAAAATCACTTTCTCTGATATTTCCAGCGCTGCTTTCAGCATCAAGTCTGGAATTCAGAAGACACCATGCTCTGTAAGGCTTTCAAAACTCTTAATGAATAGATATATGAATTCAGCGATCCTCACAACTGTCTACTCTCTACGGGATGGATTTATATTTCAAGAAAGTGAGTTGTTTATTCAGTTAAACAGCACTATATCTTACATTTTTAGGAATATTTGCAAGTTACTGGGTCATTCAAAGAGAGAGGTGCTCGATATGCGATTTCTCGTTTGACCGAAGCTGAAAGGAAGGCTGGAGTGATTGCCGCTAGTGCTGGTAAAAACCTTCATACTGATAGTTCAAAATTTTTGCTTTGAAGGCAATCACGCTTTGGCTTTATCGTTCCATGGACAACAACTGGGAGTACCTGTTACTGTGGTCATGCCTGTTGTTGCTCCTCTTATGAAGATATCTTTATGTAGATCATACGGGGCTAATGTCATTCTCAAAGGTGACAATATTGGAAAAGTATGTTTTTCAGCTTTGAACATATTCTACAAAAGTATTATAGGCAAAAGACTTTGCTATGAGACATGCTAAAGAACACGGAATGAAATATATCAATGGTTACGACGCTGCAGCTGTCTTGGCTGGCCAAGGAACTATAGGATTAGAAATTTTGGAGCAAGTCAATGATGTTGATGCTGTCATTGTGCCTGTTGGCGGTGGCGGTCTTATTGCTGGTGTAGCTCTTGCTATCAAAACCCTGAAACCTGCCGTTCAAATAATTGTGAGATAATCTAATATATATACTTCATATTTTTTTATTCTCAGGGAGTTGAGTCTGAGACTTGTCAATCATGGACTGATGCGGTTGCAGCAGGAAAGCCCATATTATCAAATGTTAGCAGCAGTTTAGCTGATGGTTAGATTGAAGAAATGTTTTTTATACATTGATATGTTTAAGGATTGGCTGTTCCTCTAGTTGGAGGAAATTCCCTCGCAACTGCTCATGGTTATATTGACAAAATGGTTACAGTTCATGAGGAATTCATTGCTTTGAGTATTCTGCGACTTTTGGAAATGGACAAGGTAAGCAAAAGTTTTTTATAAGCAATCTCACCAAAGGAACAGGCTGTAGTCGAAGGAGGTGGAGCCGTTGGTTTGGCAGCCATCATCAGTGGAAAACTACCTGAGCTTAAAGGAAAAAGGTATGAGAGCTTAAGAGCAATGAAGATTTATGTTCTCATATTTCAGAGTCGTTTCGATCTTAACAGGAGGAAACATTGACACCACCGTCCTAGGAAGAGCAATTGAAAGAGGTCTCGCAGTCGATGGACGTTTAATTCGTTTGGAAGTTATAGTATCTGACAGACCTGGAGGTAAATCATTAGACTTATGTCGAGCAGTTCATAGAGATACTTAGGTATTGCTGAGTTGGCTACCAGAATAGCTCAACTCGGAGCCAGCATCAAAGATATATTCCATGAAAGGGCATGGCTCAGTACAGATGTGTTTTCCGTGAAGGTAAATCTCATTTATAGTTTGACATTGATAATTCGATTACTTCTTAGGTGAAAGTAGTAATAGAAACAAGGGACAAAGATCATGTGAAAGAGATCGAAGCATTCTTAAAGGAGAAATATACTGGGGTCATTATTCTCGATGTACATTCTTAATATTTTTAAACATTTTAGGTTTATATCTCTTAACTGGACATATCGGTATTATGTAATCGCAAGAACTTGGGCTGGTATATGTGCTCTCAATAAAACTTATTAAGACATTCTTATTATAATCTTTATTCAAATTACGAGGCGTTAAATATACATGAACCACCGGTTTTTCAAAAAAAAACGGTGAAAAATAAAACCCCAGGCTAGGTATTAGGTCACGTTTCCACGTGGACGTGGAGGGCAGTGTCACGTAAAAATCATTCTTCAGTGAAATTTGCTAAGATCTGGTTGGTGATCATGGCTAAAATTGACATTGATAATTTGATGCAAAGGCTCTACAATGTTGGAGCAGGTGGTGGCCGACTTACTCAAACGGCAAGTATCTATCCGCCAAAACGTGACTAGTTCTGTATAGGTTTCCGAGCAAGAGTTACAAGCATGCGCCCAAATGGCAAAAGAGGTTTTCAAAAGCCAATCTTCGCTCATTGAAATCGTTCCTCCAGTAGTAGTCTGTGGTGATATTCATGGACAGGTACACTGACTTACTATATTATGCCTGGGTTACATTCTGTTTTCAGTATTCGGATCTCTTGAGGATTTTGGATAAGAATGGTTTCCCTCCTGATGTCAATTACATTTTCCTTGGAGATTATGTTGACCGTGGTCGCCAAAATATAGAAACGATCGCTCTTATGTTTTGCTTGAAGATCAAGTATGATTAATTATATAATACTGTAATCAATCGCACGTTTGTTTAGATTTCCAGAAAATTTCTTCATGTTAAGAGGAAATCATGAATGCCCTGCAATCAATCGTGTCTACGGGTTTTTTGAAGAGTGCAATCGTCGATACAGAAGCCCACGCTTATGGAACACCTTCCAAGTAAGCAATATTCAGTTTCATAATCATACTCACACTTTTATCATTAGGAAACTTTCAACTGGATGCCTCTTTGTGGTCTGATCGGCAATCGTATTCTTTGTATGCACGGAGGACTTTCACCCCAGTTGAACAGTTTGGATCAACTCAGAACTCTTGCTAGGCCTCAAGATCCTCCTAATCCATCTATGGGAATAGATCTCCTTTGGGCTGATCCTGACCAATGGGTTAGAGTAAGTTTAAGACGAAAAAGAATTATTTGCATACCAAAATAATATTAACAGGGATGGCAAGCTAATACAAGAGGAGTATCATACGTTTTCGGACAAGATATTGTTATGGAAATGTGCCAGAAGCTCGATATCGACTTAATAGCTCGTGCTCATCAAGTAACTTTGAATTAAAGAACAATGTGAAAGATTCGTTATTTAGGTTGTACAAGACGGTTATGAATTCTTTGCTTCCAAGAAATTGGTAACAATATTCTCAGCCCCCCATTATTGCGGCCAATTTGACAATTTCGCAGCTACGATGACGGTATAATTATAGAAATAAAAGAGATATTGACCAAAACATTTAGGTTCGAGAAGACATGGTCTGCAACTTCTTCATATACAAACCTACTAATAAAGCAATCAAAGCTCCCAACACTTAACTCATACGGTGTTTCCGAATAAAGTTATGATACAATATAATTACTAATTTTATATGAACTACTCGAAAAGCACAACAACCGGGCAAACACACACACTTCCAATGTTTTAGAACATAGGGTATAGGCCACGCCTTCTTTTCCATGCGGCTCTGTCGTTCTTTGCAGCCTTTGCAGTGCTCTCTCTTCCTTTATTCAGATTTTTGAATTCTTCATACATTATTCTAAAACATCAGATTTTTAAGCGGATGCTCTCTTTAAACCAGGGTGTTGGATCTGCTCTGAAGTATTCTCAGTTCCGAAATGTAAAACATTTTTCTGCATGGATCAATCGCGCGAAGTAAACATAGTCGGAGAAAGTCCCATAATCCATTAAATGATTACAGAGCCGATGCAGATACCTCGATATCATCCAATGTTGATGCGGAAAAGTTATTCATCGACCACGATGTTCAGTCGCTCTTATCAGATCTTACTGGTTTAGATTTAGAGAAGAAAGTGAGTTATTTCTGCGCTTGAACATGGCATTCTGATATTCTTCTAGGTATTCCGAGAGCGTAGAACAGGGTATCAGCAGAGATCTCACTTTGCTTTAATGACGGAAGAACGTCTCGAGAAGGTTTGAATTGCTTTTTGAACTTTAAACCAGTTAAATGTTAAGACTTTCGAAAAAATGCGTGAAGAAGCAAAGCACTTCCTTCAATTCGTTCCGCTTAAAGAGCCTAGACCTGCCAGGGTAGAGGTATTATCGCAAGACTCAGATATTGAAGGTTTCGATAAGAGTAAATATGTTTTCACTGATATAACTTTCGATGCTACTGATCAGGTAATTTCATTCTCTTCTGCGAAAGTAATTATGTTTTTTAGGACCGTACTGTTGTCGTCCGTGAAGTAGATGGAACTTTACGTACTGCTACTCCATCAGAGCATGATCGCATGAACAGAACGTATTATGAAAAAACAAACCGTCCTGTTTTCTCTCCCCCTGTGTTTGAGGATCCCAATTTACAAGTGAGCATGTTTTTCTATTCTCATTCTTGATATTTTTCTTTTATAGAATGCCTTAGAAAGAGATGAACACGAGTTCGTCCTTGATTGGGCCTGCTGGTTCTACGAACCTGATGACCCAAGTTTTGTTAGAGTAGGTTGTTTGTTTTGTTTCAATATGTGTTGTGTTCATTTAAGTTATCCCAAAATGTTTTCGACAAAATCGTTGACACTCAGAAGTTTGATGTGCTTCATTCTACTCGCCACTTTGGTCCTTTCGTTTTCTATTTGGCTTTGAACGGGAATATCCCACCCTTATTAAACCATTTAGGAGGGCAGGGGAGGTAAGGGAAATTCCGAACTCGTGCTTCTATATTTCTATTGAAAGGTTACGAGACTGTGCCAACCTTATTCGTTTACAAAAAACTCTTCATCCAAATTGGAGAGTCACAATTAGCAGTAGTGATTCTGATGAGAAAATAGTCAAAGATTACTTGAAAGAGGTTAGCTTTCGTTATGAACATTCGTAATCATGAAGCCTTCAGAATAATCGTCAAAAGGATCAGCTCAAAGACCTCACCGCATATTTGAACGATGGAATAGTGAAGTCTGAAAGAAAGGCGAAGAAGACTTTCAATCAAAAGAAAACAGTTACAGCTCAGGTATGATGAATTCTGTCGTCAATCTTTCATTTATCCATTGAAGACCTCTATAAATGCAAATAATGTTGACTCTTCCGAAGGACCTTTGGGAGAACTAAGTGATGAATATAAAGTTAATGTGAGTTGTAAAATTGTTTTCTCTGCTCATTAATATGTTCACAGGTTGTTAAAGATGCTGAGGGGCCCACTAAAGAAAGAAGACCTTTCAAGAAAGACACAATACGCAAAAGAGATCCAAAGAAATGAGAGCCCAGCAAGTTTTGTTAAGACTTTCAATTTGTATATTTTAGAAAGAAAGTAGCTAGGAAGTATTCTTATAACTGTTACTGTTGTACTTGTTGATTTTAAATATATTCTAACAATTGGCTCGTTCTCTCTGATGCTCCGAAGTTCTGATGCTTTGAATACTTCTCGTTCTGTTACATGTTACTTACTAACTTTATTTTAAAGAGTCAATCTGCATGGGAAGGAAAAACATTTCTTCCGTTAGACGTGTCTCGAACAGAGGAGACAAGCCTGTAAATTCAGAACATGCACCTATGTAAGTCTTGAATTCTTTATTAAAGTGAGTTTTTTTGTTGTAGTATTAGAAGTGTGGAGAAGAAACCATCATCTCCTGTAAGGGAAGCATTCAAGAAGCTTTACTCAAACTGTGATAATGATGAGTCTGTTTGGGTGCCTGGTCCCAATGCCGTTATTAAAGTAAGAAGCACCTTCCCTATTTTGATAATATTTTGTTCAGTTTATGGCATCTCTTCGACTTTGCTCGGCAATGTGGGGAATAATAGGAGATTGTGATGAAGTGTACAATTATTGGGAGCCTTTACATCTTTTAACATATGGAGAAGGTTTCCAGACATGGGAGTATTCCCCATTATATGCAATAAGGTAGAGTTCATGCTCATGATGTTCACAATCCTATGCTTACAGGTCTTACCTCTACATATACTTACACTACATCCCTGCGAACATTTTCGCTCAGATTTTTCCAACTTCTAAGATCGCCGTTTTTGTTTGCATGAGATGCGTTCTAGGAATAGCTTGTCTATCAGCGGAATACATTCTTTTTAGAGCATTATGTGAAAGGTCGGTGTTTTTACTTTCTCAAAGTGTATATCCATCTTTTCAGACTAGGTAATAGTATTGGTCGTTTCTATGTACTACTCTCTATCCTCTCTGCTGGAATGTTTATTTCTAGGTTAGTTTAGATAACTTTACTTTTGAATTTTCTCAACTTTAGTACTGCATTTTTACCTTCAACCTTTGCAATGGTCATGAACATGCTTGCCATCGCCTATTTCCTGAGGGAACAATGGTTTCATTACTCTGATTATTTATTTTTAAGTTTCATCATCTTTAGGCTTGCAGCGATCTACTTCACTGCTTGTGCTGCCTTGGTGGGATGGCCTTTTGCAGCAATGCTTGGTTTGCCCATCGTGGTGCATATGGTTTTCATCAAGCCGAAGTCAGTTTTTATCTCTTGTGTTGGTTTTAATTTTATTTTCTTCCAGAGATCTTGCTGTACAATTTGTATATTACGCTCTTCTTTCGGGACTTGTCATCTTGTCTCTCTTGTTCACTACTGACACTTACTACTACGGAAAGCATGTTCTTGTAAGTATACTGATAAGACTTCTCGACTGAATCGTCTTTTAAGGCTCCATTGAACATTGTTTTGTACAATGTGTTCTCAGGACACGGTCCCGATTTGTATGGCGTTGAACCATTATCGTTTTATATCAAGAATCTCCTACTTAATTGGAATATTGCTATTGTTTTCGCCCTGTTATCAGTTCCTCTGTGTGCTATAGCTTTGTTGAAATCCAAGAAGAAGTCGGTAAATGAGAAATGTGTTTTGGGATTAAGTAAGTCTTATTTCTGAGGAATAATCCATGATTGTGTTTAGATTCTACGTTTTGGAGAAGCATATCTCCAGTCCTGCTGTTATTCTTGGGTCTTTTCGCTTGGTGCCTCGTGTTTTTCACTCAGCCACACAAAGAGGAAAGATTCATGTTCCCTATTTATCCATTGATCGCTATCTTCGCAGCTATTGGTCTCGACGCAACACAAAGGTATAAAGATTAATGTGATAGCTAATACTCATGTGTTCAGAATTTTATCTCCTTATTCAAACACCCTCAAACAATGTGTGTGGCTTGTCGTTGTGCTGTTCACCTGTCTTTCCATATCCAGAGCTTATGCTCTCCAGAATAACTACGGAGCTCATATTGAAGTTTGCATCCTATCATTTTCTGTTATAATTATCCTTGTTACAGGTATATAAAAGTCTGAACGAGCATCTGTCTGTTGTTGAACCCAAGCGAGACTTCGGTGGACGAGCGGTTTGTTATACTTCCTCATGTGAACGTGTGTGAACGAATTTCTCATTCCAGGATCCAATCCGTGTATGTGTAGGAAAGGAATGGCATCGTTTTCCATCCTCTTTCTTCTTACCTGAGAAAATTCAGGACAGAACCAACAACACAAGAAGTATGCTCTATCTCTCAATTCATTTAATTTCTTATTGTTCAGAAGTTAAGCTGTTCTTCTTGAAAAGTGAGTTCCGTGGTCTGTTGCCCAAGTACTATCCCAAAGGAAAGCTTCCGCTTATCACAAAAGCGATACCTACGGAGATGAACGATTTGAACAAGGAAGAGACCAGCAGGTTTTATAAATTGATGACGTTGTGATTCTTATACTATAAGCTAGATATGTGCCTTTCGACTCCTGTGAATACCTTGTAGATTTGGAAGTGCCAGAAGAGTTTAATACGAAGTTAGAACCAAATTACGGACTAAGAGTAAGGCGGCAGAGTGAAGTATCATCTAATCGTTGCTGTTTTCAGACTGATGTCTTGGATAAAATAGCTTGTCATCCCTTTATGATTCAATCAAAATCTCACTGGATGTACCGAGCTCTCTATGTGCCATTCCTTTCTTCGAAATATTTAACCTTTGGCTCTTACTGCTTGTACCAAAGATTGTAATTAGAATATTTTAAGGCTTTATTAGGTATGTTTGTTAAATTTGCGATAGTACATTGATTTACATAGTTTTTTTATTCAAATTATGTTGTTTTTATGTTTTCCACTCATTCATTCATTATTAACTTATTGCCGGTGTTTCTCACTTGTCACCACTTCGTTAAAGCTATCGGGTTAGAACAGACTTCATCTAAATGAGTGGTTCATTTCCACTTCCGTTACCTAGACACCTTTGTAGCCTTTCTTGCCTAACACACAATTCAGAATGACGGATGATAGCGGCACTTCTCGGTTGAAAGACGAAAAGGAAATATCAGAGGTATGTGTACGATCATTAATAATCTCAATCATAATTCCTAGACTGTCATGAGATGTGGAACGGCTCTCGTGAAATCCACAAAAGTCCTCCCTAAAAGAGGAGGGGATTTTGAGTTCTGTAACTCATTTTCAACGTTTAATGGACTTGTTGAACAACAAAAGGATCGAGTTCTTAGATTGTTGGGTTCGATACCTAACGACAGCATCAACATTGCTTTTTCAGGATGTCTGAAACATTACGAGTGGTGGGTTATCCTACAAGGTTTCCAAAAGATGTTAGTATCGACTTAATGACGGATATGATGGTAAATGGTTGCGATAATGTAGCTGAAAGAGCTGTGAGTTTTCGTTTTCCTGTTGTTCAATAATACGATTCATGAAGGGTGTACTCATGGATGTATTAGAAAGAGCTGGTAGAGATGAAGAAGTTAAAGTTCCCCAAGTTATAGTTGGAGCTGAATCGACCAAAAGAGGTTTAGTTGTGTTTGAATAATATTTCCACCTATCGGTTGGTTGTTTAGCTGAAGCTTCTAAAGTTTTGAGCACTGACACCTATTTTAATATTGCTGATCGTCTACGTGCAGCTCATGAGGAGAGGGAAAAGTTAAAATCCCGGAAAACAGTAGGATTAATCAAGTCAAACACCTGCTAGCCTTCAATTTCAGGTTACAGCTGTTACTAAGCCACAGAAGGAGTATAAAATTGCACCCCTGATCGATAATTCTAGCTCCCCATTTATTAACAAATTGAGAATTAAACATAATGCCCGCGAGAAAGGCAGGCAAGGAATGAAAGTGATTGACTTAGAAGAAGGAAAGTAAGTTTGGTTTTGCGTATTGATCTTCATTTCTTCATTAAGTTCTGCTTGGCCAGCTGAGGAATTAGGTTCTGACCACCCATACAGAGTTGAGTTGGAACATTTCCATCCTTCTGAGAAAGAAATGACTTCAAGAGAATGCATTGTATGTTTGTTGTTCATATTTTCGGAATCCAACTTCTTCTTCACAGAAACCCAAAAAATTAGAAGATACAGATCTAACCATTGTCAATACTAAAGAAGGATTGGAAAAACTTGTCGAGGTCCTTAATGGTGTGACAGAGTTCGGAGTCGATATTGAGGTAACATATCATGTTGAAAACAGCTCAACCTATTCCATCTTCAGCATAACTCCCATCGCTCATATTTGGGATTAACATGTTTGATTCAAATTTCTACAAGAGATAGAGATTTCATCGTTGATCCTTTTCCTATATGGAACGAGATGTACCAATTGAATGATCCGTTCACGAACCCTAATATCCTTAAGGTGTTGAAACTGTAATTCCTCCTTATCACCAGATTGTTCCAGGTTTTGCACGGAGCAGGCTCTGATGTTGAATGGCTACAGAGAGATTTTGGTATTTACCTAGTCAATATG
Source organism: Auanema sp. JU1783 (assembly GCA_943334845.2). NCBI lineage: Eukaryota > Metazoa > Nematoda > Chromadorea > Rhabditida > Rhabditidae > Auanema > Auanema sp. JU1783. Next base: position 226,907 of record CALQYR020007491.1, on the reverse strand, counting down.
TTCGATACCTACAATGCTATGAGGCATTTGAATTATGAGAAGTTTTCTTTGGCTTTTCTCGTACAGAAGCAATGTGGCGTTGTTCTCGACAAACAGTATCAATTGGATGATTGGAGAATAAGGTATATTAAGAGTAACAGACTTAATGAATCATTTCCTTCAGACCTTTACCTCAAACTCACTTGAATTACGCTCGGGGTGATACTCATTATCTTCTCTACTGTTACGATAAACTGAGAGAAGCATTGTTGGCTGCTGGAGATGACAAAAAGAGCCTGTTGGCCTCTGTTTATGCGGACAGTAAAACAACATGTCTGAAGGTGAGAGTGACTTCTTTAACCTTCTGATACATATTGTTTAGACCTATGAAAAGCCCCACTCTAACTCGGACTATGAAAAACTTCTGGGTTCAAGAAATAGATTTAATAGTCAACAAGTATTCAATTCAACTCTCTTTGTTATCTATTATCTTATCTTTAGCTTTTCGCGTTATCCCAACTTTTCAAATGGAGAGATGCTGTAGCCAGGCGAGAAGATGAGTCTACCCACTACGTTCTCCCGAATCATATGATGATGAAAATAGCCGAGGCACGGAACATCTTTCATTTTCAATTTCTTTTTTTCTCTTAAGGCATTACCCAGAGATGTTCCAAGTGTGTTAGCTTGTTGCAGTCCAGTACCGGTACTAGTGAAAAAACACGCAATAGAAATTCAGAGGTGTGTATCATATATGAAACTTGGTGAAAGAAAACATTTTCAGTATAATGTATACGGCTAGAGAGAAACCCGTAGAGAGAACTTATATCGAAGAGAAGATGGCTAGAGGTGATGATGAAAGCATTCTCACCAAAATTGATGAAAGGAACAGAATGAACGCCTCCAACTCAGTTCTCAGGTAGTCGAGAAAAAAACACAACCTGTAATTCTGTCTCTATTGAAGATGTAAACTCGATTTTTCCCAGTCGAGGTTTGATGAAGAAGTTGGGGTCAAGCAATCTGTCACTGATCTCAGTAATTTGAGCATCAAGTCACACAATGAAACTTTCTTGAACTTTTTGGGAAGTTCTAAGAAAGACAACCGAAAAGATCTTATAATAGACGATAGTGTGAGTCAATTTGCTTCTTATCGTAGTGATGAAGAATGTTTAGGTTTATTTCCAAGATAAAAGGAAATCTGTTTTGAAAGAAATGGAGAATTGGGCCTCTCCTTATGAGACCTACTGTTTAGGAGTAAGAATGGCTGAGAAGAAGAGGGTGATTTGATTGAAAAAAATATATATGATCACATTCCTGTTATAGAAAGCTATGGAACTATTGAAACAATCTGAAACTACTACTGCAGAGAAGAAATTGTTTTCTCATCATGATCCTGTGGTTTCAAGACCAAGAGTAGTCCACCCTGAGGTAATGAATGAATTTCTCATAATTCCAACATAATGTCTTCAATTCAGGAAGATGACGTGCAGCTCTCGACAAAGGAGGCGGGTGGTGCGATACCTAAGAGGCCTACTTTCACAGACGATCAGATTCTTACAAAGAAGGCCCTCAAACGACAAATCAAAATGGTAAGTAGCTAGAACAGAGCCAGATTTTCTAAAAAAAAATGCGACCGCTCTCTATCGAAAATTTTTTTCCAAATGAAATAATTGCCATACTGCACGGGTGTTTTCATTTGTTTTCTCTTCAGAACCGCAGAGCGGCTGATATTTCAACAAATCTGCCATCAGCAAATCAAACCAATAATGAAGATGAAGCAGATAGCAGTTTTGGAAAACGGAAGAAAGAAGATGTTAAAGACGAAGTTGTCGACGTTAAGGAAGAGGAGGAACCTGTAGATTACAGTTCATTCGACCCTAGTATGTTCCGTAAGTTATCGTTTTAACAAACCGAAGTTCTAACCGTAAACATTGCAGATCAGAAACCACATTCTGGTAATTTCGATCCATTCCATCAGAATTTCCGTGTGGAAAGGCAAGGTAAGATCTCCAGAAGAGGCCGAGGAGGAAAGCACAGATTAGGTGTTATGTCTACTTCTTACAAACCAGAAAAGAAATGATTAAATCTCCTTGATAGGGGACATTGTTGAATATTGTTATTTGAAACTAATTTTTCATCGTTTTTGTTGTTTCATTATACATTTCTAGTTGATGTTCTTTTCATGAGGCGATCAGTTTGGTCTGAATCATACCTTTCAATTGTCAATGTTCACTTTTTTATATTTTCTCTCTCATTAGAAAATGGATCCCGTCCAAGGAAGATTAAGACCCATGAAATGCGTCTTGGATTTCTTAGAGAGAGCTGACGGATCCTGTTCGTATTCGCAAGGGGGAACCTCTTTATGGGCGAGTGCCAATGGACCAGGTGTTTTCTATAACTTTTGAACTTGTAGTAAGTCTCTAGATTGTAGGAGATGTTCATGTGGCACGACGAGAGAATGATAAGATGTTAATAGATCTCAGCTTCAGAAATATTTCCGGAGATTCTCAACATCATAAGGTTCTTTGAAGTATTAGCAACCTTTTGTAAATCTTTTTAGTTAAATAATATTATTGAGCTGGCAATATTCCACGCAGTTTATGTGAAACGATTCCCTAGGTGTTGTCTAACTGTAAGCAATTTCATATTTTGTTTTCTCTACTTGCTGCTATAGGTAACGATACAGTCATTGCAATCAGATGGCAGTGTTGGGGCTGCCGCTTTGACAGCCGCTTCCTTGGCTATCCTAGATAATGGAGTATGTAGTCGGTGAGTTATCGAGATGAACCGGAATACAGATCTCTTCTCGTGCAGGGCCCCTTTCTGTGGAGTTCAAGTTGTTATAGTTAATGGTGAATTCATCGTGGATCCTGATGAGAAAACTGAAAAAAGCTCCACAGCATCATTCCTTTATGCTTTGGAGAAAAACGCAGAGGTAGTACAAGTAGTCGAGCTGAAACGAAGGAATGTTAACGCATTTAGGGAAGGATTGCTGTTTTATGTTCCGATTCTGTTGGCCCATTTAGTTTGGAGGAGTATGGTAAAGCGTTAGCTCTGGCTACGGAAGCAGCGAAAGAGATCTTCAACTTCTTCCATGAGACATTCCAACGTAAACTAAGTGTAGGGGGATTTGTGGAGAATACTGTAGTGGATGAAGCTGAGTGAAACCCGTACGTAGTTTGTTAATTTGTTTGTTTTTATTGGCTTGTTGTTGAATGTACATGTACTTTCTCTCCGCTTTATATTTTGTCATTGAATTTAAATCATAAGGGCATTACGAATTTGTGAGATTAATGTCTTTTTGATGGTATCACTGACGACCTTCCATGCTAGTGCGATAGGTTTACGATGCCAACGTAAGCATCAAGACTAAGAAGACGAGTAGAATCACTTATTTGCACATTGAAATATTCACACTCGTCATTTTGACTAATGTGTTCGATAATAAATTGTTTTCTGAGGATGAAATTGAGAGAAAGACAACGGAATCTTCTCGCGCGCTCGTAAGGTACAGTAATCAATCTCATGCTTAAGTATCAAAAATTATTTTGTCCTTTCCAGCCTCCCACTCATTTTAATCTAGAAGAAGTCGTTTTCTTACCCAGTCGTCCGTACGAGCCAGTCCTTGGCGGTATATTTTTTTACAGACCCCTTTTTTGTATTGAAATCAACTTGAAATCCGTGATTGTCTGAGTCACACAGTTTTTTCTCTATCAAAACCCTCAGGCAATACTAACCGACAGAAGAAAAAGAACACACGCAACATCAGCGGTTCCTTTCAGATTTCATCGTCTGTTTGGTAAAAAATGTTGGAACGTGTCGCTCGTTCTATAAATATGATATATACCCACACGGATTCTTTATTTCACTCTCATCATCTAATTTATAGGCGTAGATTCTGTGTTAAATGCGTGTGTGTGTGTGTGAACAACTATTCCATTTCCATTCCCGAAGTCTTGCATATCGAAAGAGAACTGTTGAAATATTATGAAAACAAAACTTCTTCACAATATCTTTCCTCTCATTCATATTTCTCTCATACATTCCCGTCTGCTAAACCGTTCCTCGGCTTACAGTTTTTTGTCATTTCTGTTGATTCAAGTTCTGCTGTTCACCCTTGAAAAACTTGCTTTTAATCAGAAAGTTTATGAAAAACATTCATAACGTGCGTGCGTGTAAACGACTTGTTTAAAAGTTTGAGGAAAATGTAGAGAGAGTGTGATTAGATGAAGGAAATATTGATAAAAACGAAAAGTAACAATGTGAACCCGTAATAGGAAGTTATCGTTCTTCAAACAGGGGTCAACCGACTACTGGACAATCTACAGAAGAAGTACTTTGAGATTCGTATCAGTACGCAATTATTCGTTTAATATGTGAAAGTTAATTATTGCCCGCCCATTGTTTTTTTCCTTGCGTCTTCGATTACTGTAGAATTCCTCATGAAAGCCATGCATGCTTGAAACTTTTGGGAAAACAGTCTGAATTTAAAATTTGCATGGAACGGTTGCGTGTGATGGAGGTCCGTAATAGATTTAAATCAGGTTAGTCTTGTTTAGCGTTTTGAGAAACTGTTAGAGTAACACAATCTGAGTATCAACTTCTTCTATCCGACGATGTTCACGTGAAACCCACGTAACCCTCATTTGAATGACACGTTTTCATTTTGAGATTTCGCGCCATGGGGAACGGTTGTGTTATCCTTGTATAATTTATTCCTCCTCGTTGTTTACATTTGTTCATATTGGCAAGGAAACAGCGTGAAGAAAACCTCTTTTCATTTCCTTCCGCATTTTGGTTTCATTAAGCTATAGGACCAACCATGCGAATCCTGACCAACAGTTTGACTGGTTTCTAACAGAAAACGCTTAACTATAATGAGAATAGCTATAAGTCGTCGGTTTTTCTTTCTTTTTTTTTATGAAAGTTATGACTTTGAGAAGCTTTTGAATTGAACGATTCCGGTATAATTGTTTTCTATAGTTAACGTTTCTAAGTCCTCTTCTCTGCACAAGATAACGCTTAACCCAGAAACAGACGTGTAAATTTATCTTAGGAGTATGAGATGCCATTAGAATGTGTCATTTAATTTGATTGTTTTCGATCGAACTTGAGTTTTAGGAATGGCCATAAATGCATTCTTACGATCATTTTGTCTATCACTGTCTGTATGATCGTATTCTTTTGAACGTGTGTCGTCTGCGATGCAAGGGCTTCCTTCTGTTTGACTTCTTTGATTCTCTACTAGAAATTCTTTTTCTCATCACTGATTTCCTCTTTTTCTTTGTGTCATTTTACTCCCTCTCGGGTTTGAGTCTTCATGAGTGATCATTAAGAGAGTTGATGGCCAGGCTAGGTGATGTGCTTGATGTGTCTCTCCCCATCAGAAGATGGTGGGAGAATCCTCGCCGTTAAGGCAATCCAGTAGAGAATGCGATAAAAAGAGAAAAAAAAGAGAGAGAGAGCTGAGAGAGAAATATCAATTAGAAGAGAATGAGAGAGCGATAATGATAATGATGATGCTTATGAAGGAAAGGTGCTTAAACGATGTTAGGCACACGGGCAGAAATGGAAAGGCTAGTGATAGCAATTGATAAAGAAGATAGGAATTGATTGAATCGCCATCAGAATGCGATGAACTGTCAGCATTAACAACAGAATTCTGCCTTTTAAGTTCTTGTTTCTCCTTTTCCCTCCTTTTCTATTAGCAAGTCTGAGAATCTACAACCATTTCTTGCTATTTCCCGTTAACATTTGTTCTGTATTTTAGTTTATTCTGATGGTTAATTCCTAATTTGTCCTCTGATGTACGAGGTAATTCAATTGATTCTTTCGGTGAGATAATTTTCTGGTGCAAAATTTATGCGTATTTACATCAATCTGCTTCTGGTGATTATCATCGTTCAAAACATGAACAAACAAGTCATCAATAAAGCATTCATCTCTTGATCATATCATCTTCCCCCACTCTTTGTGTTATTCTCATTCTTTTTCTCTAGCAACAACTCTGTCTAACACGTCACATCCCTTGTTCTTCCTTGCGATGTCACGAAATACAAGGAAAATCAGACATCGTACAAGAAGATGTTTAGCGGATGTTCTTTCTCTATATCATAACTCAACTTCCTCCTCATCCACTTCATTATTATGATGTCTTTATCTCTATTTTAAAGTTTATTTTCTCTGAACGTCTCCTTGAATGCCCTAGCGAAACTGTTTGTCAGGTAATACTGCAAACTTTATCAGTTATGGTTATCAGTTGAAGGTATGCAACCTATACCGTAATTCGATATTGACGAAGCACTAAATGAACCTCTATTCCCCAGCTGTAAGCAAGAAACTGACGCTACTATTGGTTCAATTATTTCATACTACTTATTCTTCTCACTCGTATTGTGTAATACTAATACAACGGACGATTCCAATTACAAACAACTTTCAAACTTCAAGAAGTTGTTGTCATCCATTCGTATACTTCGACAGAAGTCTTGAATTGATAGAAGACTATGAGTCATCTGGTCAACGATCAGAAGTTGTAGAATATTTGGATGATTTTTTTCTGTCCCCACCCTAAAGCTCAATCTGAGCGGGTCGACTGGACAGTATGATTCGTCTTCTCCCCCACTAACACCTGAAAGTTTAAGTTTTGCAAGGCGACCCGAGTCGATACATTTTCATCTGGTTTTCTCCGTTATCAGCTCATAGAAGTTGTTCATGATATAAGATATTTCCATAACAATCACTTTGTGATTACCATCGTTGGCATTCACCCTACATGTTGATGCTAACGTGTGCAGTCTCGATGGTCCGAATATCCGAAAGGCGGGCGAGGAATGAGAGTGGGCGTTCCAGGACCTAGACGATTCGATACATGGAAATCTAGTTCCATTTATGTTTCATTCGGTCTTGTTCCTTTTTTCGTTATCTTCTATGTCTGTTTTATTATTTCTGTAATTTATTGAATATATTTCACCTTCTATAACATACTAGTAGGCTATCTATGGTTTCCGCCCTTCTCTTTTGATATTTTCTTTTCCTATCATTCCTGTCTTCTTTTTTCACACCCTTTTCCTGTCATGAACTCAATATATCATACTGACTTCAATGTTGTTTCTCATAAGATTTCACTAAAGAATGATGATGATGATGATGATGATGATGGGAGGAGCTTAGATTGATTATTGGTTGTTTAGGTAGGCGTGGTTTTCAAACACATCTGACTGTCCTTTTGGAACATGACTCAACTTATATGCCCCGGCTTAAATGAGGTAAACAATTAATTCTTAATTTGAATTCAAGTTTTAACGGAAAAAAGATAAATCATAATTGATAATAGAAATCGTTCTCTCGCTTCGCACGCATGACCTGTGACGAGGCGTGGAGCTAACGTCATTCTTTTCCTCTCAAAAAAATAAATAGATAGCAGTTCGACGATTCAACGCACTATGCTCAACGAAAGCTCTTTGCAGGTTTGGGAAGACATCAAGGATTTCCTATATGATGAGAATTTCCAATTAGGAGATGGTGTCACAGCACCTGTTGGCGCTTATTCACCTCTAGAGACTCCATCAGTTTCTGGGATGACATCATCCTTAATGAGTGTACCATCATCTTCAACGAACTGCCGTTCAGTACCTCTACCATCCTCAAGTCTTAGCCATCTAGCTGCCCCTCCAATTGCCCTCGGCTTACCTCCGCCAGCATTGCCACCTATTCCAGTACCTACCTATACACCTTGTGTTTATTCTTGCTCAGCAACGACTTCAATATATGATGTTAAAGTGAGATTTATTTTTATCCTTTTTTTTCGCAGAATTTGGAATCGCATCAATTTTCGTAATCTTCTCATTCCATTAGTTTCAACTTTCGCTTTCATTTCTCATTTTTTTTCCACAATTGGGTCTTCGTTCAAGCTATTTCTATCTCCTTGCTTATATGCTATTTCTAGGAGGAGTCGCCCCCCAGTAGTCCTGAAGTTAGCTTTTACTATGGCTCTACAACAATTAACTCGAATAGTGGATCTCCCTTAGCCCAATCATTGCCTGAATTACAACAACCACATCCGACACATCCACCCCAAAATCAGCATATTCAGCTTAGAAACAGGAAATGTAGCAGGTATGTACCATGATTTTGAGTTCTCACCCCGCTGGTCCCAATCGTAGTGTGCATGACGTTTTTCGAGCTTGCTGCTCAGTCATGATAATGAAGTGATGTCGAACTATATTACGTAGAGACAATCTGGAGCAATTCATTTAAGCATTTTTCTTTTTCGTCTCTTGTCCCACCGTCATTTTCTCTTTACTCTTATATCTTGTCGTCATTCTTATCTACTTCTTCTCTGTTTCTTTCTGATCGTATTTCCCATTTGATAGGACAGTAGATAGACAAGTGATTAAAGGGAATATAAGAAATTCAAAAGAGCAAATGACATGCGGAAAGAGAAAGTAAAGTCTGTATCAGAAGCATGGCATGGTATGAGATCGATCGGAATACCTCGAATGACTCCAGCATGACTCTTTTGTTTCTTTCGAACAGTTCGAAACTTATCAAAGTCCTGTTGTTCAGTTACCAATAGTACTACAAAGGAACTTTCTTCATTATCCTTCGAGAATGAGACATCCTTGTATGCACTTCGTTAGTGACAATCATTTGTGGGAATGAGAGAGAGAGAATCAGAGAGAGAAATGGAAAGAATTATTTACTCTCCGCTATCAGCGAGATTGTCAGGTTTTTCGATGTTATAAACTTAGTTACACTTTAGTATTCCTATCAATTAACTTTCTAATGAATTATATTTATTTTTGAGAGGTATAACGACTTCCACTTTCAAGTACAAATGGGAATCAGATTACTCATCGTTGCGATCAAAGATATTATGATGATGAGGAGTATGAGATGTTTCAAGTTCTTTCTCTATCTCAGCAGCAGCAGCTTGCTTACTTACTTTTGGATTTCTTTTGATTCGCGAATATAGTTGAACAGTTCTTGGTTCTTCCAACTGTTTGCTCATATGAAGTACTCGTTTGAGGTAATCTTCAACTTTCCTTTCTCTTAATTTTCTCAAAAAGAGCTTTCAAAAGATAAAATTAACAAATACCGTCTGCAAAATCTTTCTATTGAGTAGCCACTTCATTACCTTTGTAAGAAAATGCAAAGATATTCGAAAAATGTTTGGTCGAAAAATGTTTTGCGGCAACTATAAAGAAAACGTTTTTTGTAGACGATGATAGCGTTGCGGATAGATGACAAAATGAAAGACAACTAGTTCTCTTATCATCTGCTTATTTTTCACAAGTACTAGGAAACAACTCCACTTCCTTGCATTTACGTTGAAAAAACTGAATTGATTCACGAAAACTGTGAGAATCGCAGATTTTTCCGTTTAACCTAGTATTTTGGAAACTTCGGAACTTGTGCCGATTGTTAAACCTTTCCGTTCTAACATATGTTGGAACTATTTCTGACTATCAGCTCTTCTTCTTGCCTTAACAGCTTACTCTCTCTGTCCTTGAAAAGCGGCCATTTGTTTGTGGCTTGACTTATGGGGACTCTAACAACGCATGTTTCGGCACAGAAAGAAAGATTTACGTGTTCTCATGCTGTGTTTGTAGCCTGTTGCTAAGCTTGTTTCTCATATATGAGAGGTGAAACTTTTGTTTACGCTACTTTGAATTATCAATTATGTCAAACGTTGACGCCATTCAACTACTCATGATTTAAATGATATGACATTTCAATTGACGCTTTGTCTTAGAATAGAAGCTGATTTTTTCTTATTTTGTCATATTCAATCATTTGCATAGAACGGTGATAGCTTATGATCATCGTAAATTAGATGATCAACAGCAAGGTGTCATACGGGACAATCTACTTCTAGTGATCATGTATCGTCAATCACGACCGCACGTCTGCGTTGAAACCGGTGAATTGATCAAAAATCTCCTGTACGCACAAGGGGCAGGCAAGCTGGCAACAATTTAGATGAATTATCGGAAACTATTTTCTTATAAAAAACGTGATCGGAGAAATGAGAGCTGTTAGCATACTCGTACTTCAGGAAATACGAAGTAGTTATACATATACCTACGCTGTAAATGTTACTCAACAGAGTGTGTGTGAGTCAGTACTAGAGAATGCAACCTTTCTGTGAGTCTGACAGTTTAGTTTTTTTGATTTCATCACGAAGTTCAGATTTTGCGCTTTTTCTTATTCCTCTATGCTGACCACGGCATAGATAATACTTCCAAACCCAGCGGTACGCCAAGTAATTTCTCATAACATTTGCATATCCCATTAGATAAACGATTGTGCAAGGCGGACATTACGACCTCACATTCCAATCACAGATTTACAGTGCCACCCGCAGATTTGTCATTGGTTCATAATCCGTAGAATTGGGATTTATTCCAATTTCCTAAGGCAGGGTTTTAACCGTTCTTAACTTGGGGTTATTAATTTATCAGGTTCTCCTAATTTGGAATGCTAAAATTTTACACATGATTAGACGAAATCTTTAACCTCATACCTGCCTTCATAAACCCGTCTTTGACCCGAAAATGGAAAAATTGTGTTTGTTAGCATATATTGTGGATTATCTTTTCAGTACTGAATCATCGACGGAATCAGAAGGAGAGCGACCTCGAAAAAATAAGAAAGTGAAAGAGCCGACAAGTCGGAGATTAGCAGTGCACGCCTGTCCTTACAATGGATGTGGAAAAAAGTGAGGTTGCTGCTTACATTACTGAATAATCAATTCCTTTAAGGTATTCGAAGAGCTCACATTTAAAAGCCCATGTTCGAACACATAGCGGAGAGAAGCCATACTGTTGTCCATGGCAGGGTTGCGAATGGAAGTTTGCTCGAAGTGACGAATTGACGAGGTGAGTCGACTCGCTAGAGCATACGATCCAACAGTAACCTCGTTTTCTAGACACAAAAGGAAACATACCGGCGATAGACCTTTCCAATGCAGCTTATGTGATAGAGCATTCTCTAGATCTGATCATTTAAGCTTACACATGAAAAGACACAACGTTGCTTAAGAGTTGGCAATGACGCGAACTCTGTTGAAGTAACATGGAATATACATAAATATATATATACATACATTAATACAAACTTAACCTTCGTTAAACTTGTCTTGCTTTATTGTGATTTCTCAATACTACAGGTGACAAAGTCCCATGTAAATGTTACCCAACATTTCTTTTGAATAAAGTTTAAAAATACGGTTTGTGTGTGAAAAGTATGAAACATACAATATAAATATACCCAAAAACTACTGATTAGACGTATTAATTTGTACGTTTGTACTGGGATCCTTCTCTTCTTCTGGTTGGATCCTGGGGAAAACTGCGATGATTGGGTTTCCATTTGCAGAATTATTCGGCACGAATGTGGTTAAACATCCCTGTAATCAATAACTTCAAGATGATGAACACGTGATGGCAATGAAGCAATCGATAACCAGATAGATGAACTCTATAGTAGAAGAAGCTAAAGCCAACCTGTGTTTCTAAGGATAGAACCAAACTAACGCTCCTGGAGTCTGAGCACTGCGGTTGGTCTTTATTAGTATGCCTTGCATTATTATTGCTGAAACAAGAAGTCCATTCAATACATTCAAATACATGATGACGAACTTATTTTTTAACATCAACTGACGCGACTTCTGGACATCATCTAGAAACATAACTGAAAAAGAAAAATGAAATATGAATAATCATTGAAAACATAATTGCTTACATCGCACAACCACTCCTTCCCTGTTTATCGACTAAAATGAGCCGGCCCGAAAAATTTGAACTTCGCGCTACAATGAGAATTTCGTTGTGAGACTTCTCCAGAGCGCATCAACTGCTTGCGCCAAGCATAACAGGCGGATACGCAGACCGTTGAGCAATTTGAACATATATGATTTTATTAAAATTTTTTTCTTTTTTTGTAAATTTTTGGAATAAAGTTGCTTGAAATTTGTTTTCTCTTACTCACTAAAGGTATTGTAGGTGTCCTGTATTATGGACTATTGACTTGGTACAAAAAACAGTGAAATTTTGATACCCAGACAAGCTTCCTGCACTTGTTCACTTCTTCAAAAACAATGGTTGAGTACGGTTGCAATGTTGCCAATAAATTTGGCTTCATGTCCGATGACGATGGTAATTGATATACTTGAGTGTTTAGAACATACTTTGCTTTGTTTAGATGTAGAGGATCCACAAGAGTTGATCAGCAAGGTTTTCAAAGCCGAAGCTGACAAAGCTGCCGCCCAGAAGAAAGCTGAGCAGGTTGCTGCGAAGCAAGCCCCGTCAAAGGACGCTGTGAAATCCGTTGGTAAGTTTTTATGAAGTTTCTTGCATTACATTTTTTTTGTTCAGCCGCTGGTAAGGAAAATAACCGTCCTTCTACTGCCGAACGTGGTCGTGGAGGTCGCGGACGTGGGCGAGGAGGAGCTCCTAGAACACCAAGAGAAGGCACAGACATTTCTGATCGCTTCGGAGAAGGAGGACGCGGACGCGGTGGACCCCGTGGACGTGGAAACCGACCTGCGTTAGTTTTTTGTGTTTATATTTGATTTGATTTCTTTGTTTTTCTAGTCGTGGTGGTCGTGGTGGAAATGCCGGATCTTTCGATGCTCCTAAAGAGGTTTCCTTCGAGGAGAACCCAAGCCAGGAAGTCAGCGCCGAGGGTAATTTTTTTTTGTTGATAAAGTTTTTTATTGGTGAATCATAGGCGGCCGTGGACGACGTGGTGGTGGAGGACGCCGTTTCGGTGGAGATCGTGAAAACTTCTCTGGAGATTCTGTTGGTTAGTTGAAGCTTGGAATCGTTGTAATATGTGTAATATCCTTCAGGACGAGGAGGACGTGGTGGTCGTGGACGTGTTTTCGACCGTCATTCCGGATCCGATCGTACCGGAGTTCGTGGACAAGAGAAGAAGGAAGGACACGGAAAAGGAAACTGGGGAACCGAGAAGGTTTGCATCTTATACCTATTTATTTAATGGCTTTGTTGTAATAGGACGAGATTGTTGCTGAAGGCGAGAACGTAGAGAAGGAAGAGACCAGCGAGCCAGAGCAGCCTCGTGAGAAGACCGAAGAAGAGATCGCTTATGAAGCTGAACTCGAGCAATTCAACAAGTTGAAGACCCTCAAGGAATTCAAGGCTTCTCAACAAGTACGTTCTTACAGTAATTGAATTAGTGTAATTTTAATTTATTTTAGCGTCAAGTCCCAGCTTTCAAGACTCGTCGTGCTGGTGAAGGTACTGAAGAGAACTTCGGCAAGCTCGTTCCCATCAAGAAGGAACACATCGAAGATAAGGAAGACGAGATCGTTATTGTCCGCAAGGAAAGTAACAAGAAGTTCCTCGATATCAACTTCCAAATCGCTGAATCTGGACATCGTGGCGGTAACCGTGGTGCTCCTCGTGGTCGCAACAACGGACCTCGTGGTGGACGCGGACGTGGTGGTCACGGACGTCAGTCTGCTCCTTTCGACGCTTCTCTTGAAGCTTTCCCTGCACTTGGTGCAAAGTAAGGAACCATCATCTGTTCTTCTTGGCATTAATGTCAATATTGCCAATGTCTGCTTCCTCTCTGGTTTAGCCACCTGCTTTTTTTAGTTTTTAGCCTCATGATGAATAGTTATTTGTTGTTAGCCAATCGATCTCAAGAAAGATGACCAGAAGTACCCTGGATATCTTTTTCGGTGGCTTTGCTTGTTTGTTTTCTTTCTGATCTTGCTATTAATCTCTTTAGCCTGATGTTAGTTTGTAGCTATACCTGATATTGAGGGTGCGGACTAAATGTTGTTTTGTTTTTTATTTTGTTGAGAAGAACTTGAGGATAAGCGTGACTCATTTTATTCTTACTTTTGAGCGTCACTGTATTTACAGATTTTTGTCGCTTTAATAAAGTTTTGTTGTTACTCCATATTCTCTTCTCATCAATGGAACCTCTTTTTTCGAAACTGATTCCATCGGTATTCGGTTTCCTATTTGTTTTGATTCGACGGGTGCGAAATTGCTGTCAAAGTCGTCATTCCAACCATATTTGACCTGAGCACCTCCGGAACTAAATTGAGTTAAATGACCGCTGATTCTCCTTTTTTTCTGATGTTATTCACTATCATTTTACTGTTATTGACTCCCAATGCTACTGGTTTCATAGTTGGAGGTTGTATTGGACCTAAATCTGTTTTAGAAAAGTATCTGACGAACGAAGACCGTCGTGAGTTGAGACGTCTTGTTCATACAGAGTTCGATGGCTCAAATGTCGATCAGGTAATTTCGTAATCTCCAATCAATGCTCATGTTTCTCTTCAGATTCTACAGAAAGTCAACTCGTTCGTATACCAAAAGATCACCTTGGAACAATGGCGTTCAATCCTTCCGTACATAAAGGTTCTCTAACAAAACCCTTGTTGCTTACATATCAAAAGCCATTCAGCAATATCAAGAGAAGAAGTATGAGTGCTCTGTGTATGCTCAGCTACTCCCAACAGACATCTATAAGACGCTGATGGTCTGCCAGCTTGTAGTTCTGACGCTTTTCTTTTTGTTTTCAGACATCAGTTTGGCGGGCAACTGAGACTGGCGCTTCTAAGTATGAAGTTAAACGATTAGTAGAAGATTATTTGGAAAGACTTATCAAAGCTGGGAAATTAGAAATAAAAGCCAGCGCTGTTTCGACCAAATCTCCAATCAAACCCGCAACCCATATGTCTGTGTTTGTTTAATTAGGTTAGTAATCGAATTGTCCAATTCAGAGAACGATCTTTGCCAATCCCAAGAGCCAAAGAGATCCCTGAGTACTCAAAATATCAGAATAACTTAGCCTATCTGCGGTTAGAAGTGCAATTCTCTCTCTCCCCCTCTATCAAATTATACTTTTCTAGTGGCCCTCCATTTGCTCTCCCACGTGTTCCTCCGAAACAGAATGTACCAATGTTTCCTTTAGTTGATCCGTGAGTTTAGTTTGCTTATAATAGAAGAAGATTAAAGAATTGCGAATGCGAGTAGAAGAAATTTAATTTCAACTGTTTGCTTTTCCTGAATATGCGATTTTACAGATTTCCTTGCGGCCAGAGACTTCAGTATTACTCTGAACATGAATGATCTTAGGCCACCTTCATGAGGCTTTATTCACAGATCCTAAATCCATCTCTTGATTTCAAATCTTTAATATGCCAGGATCGTTTAATATAATCTGCCATGCTTTTCCATCTGATGTAAAACATAACTTCATAGTCTCTCTTTTTTCTCTGCAAAATATTCTCCTACGTCTTGACGTAGGCGTGTTGAGTTACCAAATTCTTTCATTCATTTTGATCAATGTTGTAAATTTGTGCGCGTTCTGAAGTTTTCGCTTTATATTTCACTTCATCATGTAAGATGAGCATACTAATCAGGGTTTTCGAATCTTTCACCCCCCCCCCTTCGTACCTAAAAGCGTCAAGTTGAAACAGGCAACTAACCTCCTCATTGCATCTAATTCATTCTGTGATTTTTCCGTCCTTAGCATATCTATTTTGATGAGAAAATGTATTGAAACGTGACCCCTCGCTGACTACATCTTGTTTGGCATTGCCTCCAATTTTCTGGAGAACAATGAAATCTAGCCGATCTAGCTGATTCTTGCACCAAAACAATGTTTTCTCTTTTATCATCTGTAATGTGTCCGCAGTTCAATCGTGAAAAGAGGTGTCAAATTCTCATTTGTTGTGTTTCTTTCGCCTAAAAACTTCTGTTGTATTTTTAAAAGATCATAAAGCATTCTCTCACCTTTCCTTTCTTGTTCTCCGCCGGATAATCTTGTATTTCCATTGGGCGAGCTTTTTCTTTTAATAGCACCTCAGCAGACAGCACTTTTCAAATTGGTTCTGAAACAAATAATCGAAAAGTGTTCCAAAAGTGAGCACAACCGTTTTTACGCGCGAAATGGGTTGAAATGGAATTATGCTAATGGTCCACGGGTACGTGCGTGATACGTGGAACAAACAAGTGTGTACATTATGAAGCGCAAATTCATAAGAGGCATACAAACAGTTGCAAGCTCTCATCATCTCCCCTAGGGAGTTTTTTTTTTTACAATTTTATTATGAAAAGCAACAAGGGATATTCAAACAAAGCACTCCAAAATAAAATCTGGATTAGAGCATCTATTGCCTATAAAGATGAATCGATTGCGTACCGCTATTTTACTGTTTGTTTACGTTAAATGAACTCTAACCCTTAGCACTTTACCTTTCATCCACATTTCGTATTTCAGAATGAATCCAACTGTCAACTTCATCTTCGACGAATATTCTCAATACATCATGCTTCTGAGCGGTATATTTTCTGTTGCCGTTAATAGCTTTGCAGTTCATGTCATATTAACCAAATCTACTCGACACATGACACCTTACAAATGGCTTCTTCTTCATGTCACGGTGAGTTTACATGAATTCTCTTCAAGTGTTCAAATGGTTCAAAATGTTACTGATCGCCTTGAAAACTAATGAATTTTCGATTGAAAATCAAGAGAAGAAGAACAAACACATAAAGCAATTAAAAAAATGTTTCAGTTAGCATCAGCATTTACGGATATTTTCATCTCTGTTTTATTAGCCCCTGTCCCAATATCAAATGCTGTTGGAACGAAGATGTATGGTATACTGGGTCGACTTTTTCCAGACCAAGGAAGACTTTTCTGTGTACGTAGGCAACACAGACATTCTGTGTATCACGGGTGTGAGATTATATGAATTGTTTTCAGATTCTACTCATCATCAGCATTGGCTATATGATATGGTCCAACTTACTGTGTTTCGTCTACAGGTTGTATTTGTTGACCACGATACAATATATCTGGATGCATAAGTTGTAGCTTTCTTCAACCCTTTTACAACTGTCTATATAGGTATCTGGTCGTCCTCTTGTTCCTCTCTATTCAAAGTGTAATCGGGTCTGTAATGATTTACTGGCCAGCATTGGCTTCTGAAGAGC
This sequence comes from Auanema sp. JU1783, assembly GCA_943334845.2. NCBI lineage: Eukaryota > Metazoa > Nematoda > Chromadorea > Rhabditida > Rhabditidae > Auanema > Auanema sp. JU1783. The sequence continues at coordinate 209,940 of CALQYR020007491.1, read as the reverse complement.
ACGTTCGTGAGTATGCTGATGTTGTGAGTCGTCTTCGAACTGATTAACAAACAATACCGTTCCAGCATCTCAATATCACTGCCCCTGATGTAGCGTTGTGGCTCATTTTACCGGAAAACTACGATGCTAACACTCGATGGGCTACCTATTGTATTACATACATTCTGAGCACCTATATTGTGTTTGGAATAATAACACTGATATCGTACAGGTACTTATCATAACAGAGCGTCCTCGCCTGGTCCGTTTCCGTTCATTGTTCTGCAGTGATCACTGAACACACAAAGAACGGTTGCATTCAAAGTCAAAGTCAATTGAGTAGCGGCTGGTGTTTCGAAATTGATATCGTAAAGTTCGATATATCTTTGATTTCTATTCTTGTACACGAAAATCAAAAGCGATTATCTCTCTGGTTTGAAAATTTCTTTTTTTTTTTAGAATTCTCCACCGAATGGGCGGGATGTCGAAACGAATTGTAGCCTATCACACAATGCTACTGAGATCTTTAATTATGCAGGTTTTGAGAGAAGAGTTACATCTCACAGAATACATTTATTTTGAGACTGCAATTCCCTTCTTAACATTTGTGTTTCCATTCTTCATTATTGGATTAGCTCAGAAGTTGAAACAAAATCCTGGTAAGCTATGAAGCCATGGAAACTCAACGTACGAGATTAACCATTTAGAAACAATCAGATATGCCCGAATGATGTCTGTGCCAGGAATGATAATGTTATCGCATTATTCCGTCTCGCATGTTGCAGTTATGCTTATATATACGACACCTTATAATGCGTACTGCCGTCGGTTGATTCTTCGTAATTTCTGTTGCCGGAAAGACGAACAGATTGATACATATGCTGAGGCAAAGGAAAACTTAACGGGGAAGCAGAAGGAGAATTCCATATCACCAGCTTTGTAACTCCCCTTGCTCTGATCTATGTTTCTTCAAGATAGCTAGTCGTGCTCTTTCTCAACAATAATTAATACGAGATGATAGAAATTTAATCACTGAGCAATTTGGCGAGAAAATTGGACCCGCTTTCAAAAATTTGAATGTACAAATACCAGACGAATATAAGTAAGTATCAACTGTTGAAGAGAAGTTCTTGAGATATGTGGTCGAATGAGACGATTTTGAATAGCCGCATAACCTGAAGTGAGTGGGTGAGTGAGTGCAAAGATGGGGGAAAATTGTGAGCTTGAAATTATGTCGAACCTGATAACTTTCTAGCATAGCTGAAGCCGCTGATATGATTCCTGATATCATGAGAATCACATTGCCGAATCTTTCTATAAGATTAAGAGTTAGCGTCGAATTTAGAATGTCGTAAACCTGCATAATCAATGATCCCTAATTGTTTGTAATGAGCAAAGAGAGAGTGAATCACTTTATCTCTAAACATAAGAACTATTTTTCGCGTGCTTTCAGATATGTCCGAATACTCTGAAGGAAGGGGTGCGTGAAGATGATGAACTATGGGATTGTACGTACCCGAATGACGACCATAATTGAATAACATTATTATTTTCAGCGCTACCAACTCTTGAGTAGACAACATCAATTTTCTGAATGGACTGGCAACCTGAAGTAAGTGTTGATGACTAATTAGAAAAAAAGCTGCTTTCGTACTCCGTCTATGCAACTGTCAGTCATTTGTTTGTACAATTTCTCTTGTCTCCACTTACGATCAGCTGATATGGAAATCTTGAACACTGACAAATAGGGTCACAACAAATAATCTTTTTACTTTGCTTTCTTCAGGTAGAACGTCGAAGTTGCGAGGCATACAAGTTCCATCCGAAATAAGCCAAACGTCGTCAACATTCGCATTCGCAGTATAGTATCCGTGTTCTAACACCAGATGATAGACGGCGTACCTCTGCATATCAAGGAAATGGAATAGGTTCCTGCTCAATATAATCTAACCTTTATGATAGTTATTCGATCTTCTGCAGAGATTGTGCTGTAGCAGGGCAAGGATTTGATCCACTCAAACATTGATAAGAACTCTGTCTGTGTTACATTAGATATGTCACTAGCGAGAACGATCATCAAACGAGATTGTTTATCAATCTGCAATTCCATAAACAACTTCAGTGAGAAACGAAATTCGAAACTAACATCACAGTTCTTCTTACTGAGGGATAGATTCAGAGCGCTCTTTTTGGCTTTCACTATTTCGTATTTTTTTGTTCTACAATCAAGATTCTGGAGGTAAGTACATTTCTCTCTTCTTTACCTTATATGTTCATCCATTAATGTCAACCTAGAAATTATAGTCAGAAGTTCATCCGACTCAGTTGTAGGAACCATGGTGCCTAAGGTGGAAGTCAGTCTATAGTTTATGCGACGACAGCCAATCAAATCTCGTCGAGGTTGCAGGGCTACAGAAGTCAATGAAGCAAGAGGGTGTTAAGATAACTATACCTTCTTTGGTCATACCAACTTCCATACATCTTTTATATCTACATCCTCTACATGATCTTCGTGAGCGTTTGTAAACTTCACAAGAAGGTTCGCGACGACAAGCTGTCGTCTGCTTTTGGACAACGGCCCTGGAAGACAGCAAGATGAACAAGAGCAAATTGAAAGAGGAAAAGCTTGTAATTCAGAACTTAGTGACAGAATTATAAGCACAGATGAAACTCAAATAAAAACCTTCTGAAAAATGTTTTACATCCCAAACAAGAAACAACACCATAGTGTTTTCCAGCTGACGGCTCTCCACATATTAAACAAGTTTTTGTCTCATCTGAACGAAAGGTTGAGAAGTGAGCATAGGTGGAGTGAGACTGATTGTTAGTTATTAAGAAATTAAGAGAAAATATAACGAAAGGGTAGAAAAGCAAGAAAGGGAGAAAATTCGGAAGAGTTTGTCTGAACGTACTTTTGATTTCCTGACTTGTATATGGAATTGAGCCATCTAGACTCACGGACATGAACTGCAAACATATGATGAAAACACTTATAAAGCAATTGATTGTAAAAGCTCAAGTTGAGAAAACAAGAGAGATCTCTGATGCGCGGTAGAGATCTCTGTGATGAGACGAGAGAATGAGAGTAGCATTATCAGTTTCAAATTTTTACAAAAAACGAATTTTGAGAAGAAAAAAAATGAAAGTTGAAACTGTGAACAAGAGAGAATGAGAGAGAGAATCGTATTGAAATGATCGAAGAAACAGAAAAAAATAGAGAGTAAATGAACAAAAAATAAACTGAGTACGAAAAACAGTAAGTTTGGGAAGGAGAGAGACAGCAAAAACATGAAAATGAATGTTCTTTGAACAGCATTATGAAGAGAGAAGGGACGGCAGAGAGCGGAATAACGAAGTTCTGGCTAGGACTGCTGTGTCACTCTGCGTGTCTAACGTTTCACGCACACACTTTACGTGTTGTTTCCGTCTGACTCTGACTTTTCGCTGTCTCACGTGTGTTTTCTAGACATAGTGCAATGTGTGGACGAATTCAGTTGGAAAAATTTTAATGAGAAACCTGAGCTTCATTTCCCGTTTACTACTTCTAGTCTTTATTGATCATGTCCATTGTGTGAAGAGCCACGAGAGTGTTAAAAAGATAATTTTCGTCTTTGATCTTCTACGCTTCAATATGATTATGCGAATTCATCGAACTTTCATTCTTCTGTTTCTCTCTTTCTCTCTCTTTCTCTCTTTGTATCTTCTTCTTCTCCTCTTTTTCTCCCTTCTCTCCAGCTTACTTCATCTTTTACACTTTTCTATGATATTTTGCATTTCTATACGAAAGGTGTATGGATAGGAAAGTCGAAATGGTTCCATCTTAGAATATGGAAAAGTCCAATGATTACCAGGCGAGAACTAATATGGAAAAAAGCGTAAAGAAATCGAAATCAGCATAAAGGCAATTACAATCGAAAACGAAAAACGATGGGCTGATAAAGGATCTGATGATGATTATGACATGTTCAGATGGTGAACGCATTGAAGCGGCTTCTTTGTAACATTCGAAGAAAATCAAATCAATAGACGGAACTACTAGATGACGGTTTGACTTACTTTCTCCTTCTCTCATTATAGGTTAGCAGGGTTAGTTGTTAGGTTCCCGTCATGGTGGTCGAGACAGTAATTATAGTTACATATGATCTATATAGCCTCAAGAATTAAAAGAGTCGATACGGATAACAAAAGAGGAAGGAGAAAGTTCGATATGAATGGACTTCAACCATCCTGTGGAACTTCAACCATTTTCATTTTCTTATTTCATTTCTGTATGTGTCAATATGAAAAATGAATTTGTTTCATATATACTTCTATGACAACCGTAATACTGTTCTGCTACAAATGAATGCAACCGCTCACTCCATTGTCTCAACATGCAAATGATAGTTCACGTTCACACATTAACTAGGCTTCCACGTACAATATATGCAAATGAAGTGTATTATGAATGATTTCGCAATATTATAATTCAATTTTCTTTTTCAATTTCCAAGATTTGAAAGAGAAAACAGAAAAAAGCTTTACTGCACCCAAAGTACAACTATATATTGAGACGAAAGAGTTTTGTAATACAAAAAAGTTAAAAAAGAGTGTCAGAAGGTCAATGAGATGGCATTGAGTTCAAAGAACGTTCACCTTGTTTATGGCAATCATCACTACTTCTCCTACACACACACACACACACTCACATCATTGATATTATTGATTTTTGATAATGTCAGAGATGTTTATTAGAATATATGGCATACATACTAATTAACAATAATTAAAAATGTTTTTTTTGTTGTAATCACCATATATGGAAGATTGAGAATTGTCAATCGTGTTTCTCTCACATTCTCCTATCAGTCAATTGCTGCCCTAAAGTGTCCTTAAGACTCAACCAAAAGTTTGGCTAAAATCGATTGATATTCCCTTCCCATTCTCTCTCTCTCTCTCAAGATAGTTTTCAATTCTCTCTTAACCTTTTTTAATTTTTCATTTCATTCATTCATCTGTAGCGATTGCATCATCTCAAATCCAAGAGTTGGTTAGAGTCAGAGGCATGTTCATCGGTTTATCTTATCTTCCGTTACTTTTCTACGTTATAATACCAAAAACAAATTATCGATTGGTTAATGAATACAGCACTGTCTGTAAGGTAAGGAGGATGTGTGAGTCTCCATCGACCATTCCTCCATTTCACTTATCTCTTTTTCATTTTTTTTTCTTTTTTTTTCCAATCATTTTCGACTTTATGGACATTTCGTCGAAAAAATGTGGAAAAGGATGGAACAATTGCAGAGTTATCATATCGTTTAGTTCTTATCTCCTGTTTATATAAGCTAAACTCTGTTATACACTGTTCACTTTACTTCAAATCATCTCTTCTATAGCCAACTCCTTTACAGAATCGTGAATGATCAAAGCATTCTTATGGATCTCATTGGCGTTTGCCATTCAAGTAGTTCAACCGGCTAAAGTACTTGTCTTACCAAGTACGATTTATCCAGTTCATCCGTATACGATGAAGCATTTGGTTGATGAATTGGCAAAAGTTGGACATGAAGTAACTTGGGTCGAACATGGACCTGTCCAGGTAAGTCTGGGGTTGTCATTAGATGTGTGAGTGTCAGACGGTCCTTTGTACTATCTTGACTTCATTTATGATAAACCTTGCAAGTGGTGATATGAAAATTGTTTTTTCTGTTTCAGAGCAACGTCAGCTTGGCAAAGAATGTCAGAAGTATATTCTGGAAAGTTGATTACGACAATCATCATTTGCATGAGATTCTCGTGGAGAAGGACCATCTCGTCAACAAAATGGTTTTCAGATTATTGTTCTTGAAACTCATTTATCTATTGTAGTTGTGGGAAGCCGATTTCCATGCTCGAACCGAACAAACAACCGGCTGGATCGCCGGAATTCGGTTGTGTGATAATCTTCTGAAGAAACACAAAGACGATTTTCAAAGAATAGCCGATGAGAAGTGCGGAAAACTTTTTTTGTAAACAAAAATGTTTTTTGTTTTGCAGGTTCGATGTTGTTATTGTGGACGATTTATATAATCCTTGTGGGATCTTACAAGCAGCACTGAAAGGTATCTCTCTTCCCGTTAATTGAAAGTTTGATTGACCTTTTAAGGAGCTGTCTACATCTACTGGAGTATGACATCGATGAGAGCTGAATCAGCATGGGCAAATCAAAGTCCAAATCCTCCGAGTTATCTTCCCGTACACGGAACAATGTAAATAATATTTTCTATATATATATATATATGTTTTAAATGATTCGAAATATTCAGGCTGACGGAAGATATGACGTTCACTGACAGAGTCTACAACTTGGCATACTACTTACGAGCTTTATATATTCATCAACACATCATCCATCCTCGAATTGATGCTGTATTCCAAGTAATATTGGAATTGCTTTCTATTTATATGCAACTTCTTCTTCTTGCAGAAACATTACCCTGGAATTGATAGTGCCTTTGATATTGAGAGAAATGCTTCGATTAACTTCGTTAATACTCCTCCTATTTTCGATTTTGCCAGACCTTATATGCCACGAGTCAATTTCGTTGGAGGATTACATTGTCATAAACCTAAGCCATTGACTGGAGTACGTTTTATCTCTGCTTCTACTACTACTACTACTTGCACCATTAATGCTGTTGCTTCTGCTCATGCTTCTGCAGAACACATAGGAAACAGAGTCAAATTAAACACAACCGCTCTTGTCTGCTCAACAGCTTGAAAATGAACCAAAAATTATGCAAATTCAATGAATGACGTGAACATCATTGTCTCTTTCTCTCTCACTCTCTTACTCTCTCTCTCTGTTCTTCTTCTTCTCATTGTTCATTTGCAGGAATTAGCGAAATTCGTCGAAAGTGCCAATGATAATGAAGGATTTATTGTTATTTCGGTTGGATTCACTGGGAATTGGGATCAAGCTCCAGCCAATGTGAAGGTAATTAAATTAAATTATTCCAATTAAAATTTTAAAATTTCAGTCCATTTTCACGGAAGCTATGCGTAATCATCCAAAAACCAAATTCGTCTGGCAGTTCAATGCTTCTCCGGAATCCATTCTTCAACCTTCGAATGTGTTTATTGCTCCCTGGTTACCTCTGCAAGATCTATTGGGTAGACACAGAAGGAGAGAGATGAAAGATAACTTTTGCATTTAAGGACATCCCAAATGCAAAGCTCATATCACTCATGGAGGTTTGAATAGTGTAATTGAGTCTGTTTATCATGGAGTTCCTGTGCTTGGTATTCCATTGACCGTCGCAGGTGAGAGAATCGACTGCAATTGCATATCCTTCTTGACATTGTCAAAAATAATATTTATAGGACATGATAATGTATTGAGAATAACACATCGTGACGCTGGTATCCTTCTCACCAAATATCAACTGGATGAATATTCTTTAACGAAATCAATTGGCAGCATTCAAAAGCAGAAGTAATTGAAAGCCGTTTGACTGATGATTTACCTCTCTCTCTTTCTTTCTTAGATACAAAGATGAGATGCTCGTCTTTCAAGATATGGTTCGTGATGTGCCTTACACAGAGTTACACAATGCTGCTTTCTGGGTCGGCTTCATCGAACGCCATCAAGAGGTTTTGAAGAAACACAAAAAGAGATTTGTTCATCAATTACAACTATCTTGCAGGTTCCACATGCTCGAAGTGGCGCAGACCAACTGAACATCATTCAATATTTCATGATTGACATAATAGCTTTCCTCATCTCCATTGCTGTTGTTGTGACGTCCCTGTTACTTTTCATTTTACGAACAGCTTACCGAATTCTTGTGTGGTTTGTTCGACGTCTAACTTCATCCTCCTCCTCCACCTCCTCCTCATCTTCAACAACCAAAACAACGAAAAAGACAAATTACAAAAGTGCCAAGCACAAGAAAACTGATTAGAACTCTGTTCACAACCTATAGCATCTATTGAAAGAAAGTTTTTTGGTCTAGTCCGTGCATTCATTTGTATGTCATCTACTCACCGTCAATGTGCTCTTGTCTCTACTACTACTACAACTCCTTCTTCGGCTGCTGCTGATACTGCTTCTACTGTTGTCGCAGCAGCAGCTACTTCTCTTCGGAACTATCTCAATCCTCTACAAGTATTGAATGTTATAAAATGTTTTATCTTTTACATCATCTAATTCACTTTTTTCTTGTCTTATCGTTCAATAATTAGATAATCTGAATATCTAATGTCATCAGCTGATAGAATAAGTTTTCCTTTTTCTAGATGATTTCACCAAATGAACACTCCGCCTCTGGCCCTTACCTCGAGAACCTAAGGAGAAACGGTGTTAGAAGGGCGATAACAGAGTGCACATCACAGAGTGACAACAAAGAGAGAAACATTGAGAGAGAGAGAGAGAGAGAATGGCCAACATAGCCTCCCTCCAAAAAAAGAGATCTCAAGAGATAATAAGAGTCGAAAAGATATATGCAAATCGGGTGTCGTCATCTCTAACTCAGCCATTTCTAATCAAGAACATTCCGGCACAGATGAACAGGTATGATAGAGTCAGTTATCCATATGACAGTCCATTATTCTTCTTTTCACAACATTTTTCATTTTTATTATTATCCCATTTGACTATTTTAAATTATATGTACGAACTTTGATATAGTACAACTAGAATTAATCAAGTTCGTCTAGCTACACACCCATACACACACACACACACACCCCATAGCTACATAATTTGTGTTCGTTGGCTTTGTTCGGCTAGTAAAGTATAAACTGAACAACTATTCTGAGTCTGTCATGTATGCATGAAGAAGATGCCAATGCATCCAAAGGAAGCTATCAACGATTAGAGCAGAAAGGAATGAAAGAAACGATAAAAGTGCGAAATGTCAAAGAAGACGAATTTGAGGAGCTAGATGAGAGCTGTTGCGAACCCACAAAATACAACCGTTCAACACATCCGCTTAGCTAACAATGACACAATGAATGCTAGCTCTACTGAGATTCACGTGAAACGGTACGTAAGTGGTTTAGACCTTTAGTAGTCTACAATTGTACTTTCATCTTTGAGTTTTTCGCTTTTTTTGTGTTTTTCTCCATTGGCTCTCTCTTTCTCCTCTCTCTCTCTCTCTTCTTCTCTTTATATGGTTGTTTTGTGTCCTCTTTAGCCTTTCTATCCTATCTTTTCTTGTATTTTCGAATGAACTCTCTTTCTCCGTATGTTTTACTCTTACATGTAATCACTTTCTTATTTCTAAATATTCCATTCAAACATTTCATAATTTATTAGAAAAGCACCAATGTTTGAAATACTTTTCGAGTATGCATGACAATCGCTCAAAACAATAGCTCAATGAATTAAAATTTATTGAATATTTTCTTTTTTGATAAGTTTGAAATGGAATAGACGACGTTGATGCAGACAACCGCTATAAGGTGTCTGCATGTAGCTTTTCCTTCGTAATACGACTAATTCCTATAAATCGTGGATCTTTCACAATGATCAAAGAAGAAGGAAGAGAGAGAGGTAGAGAGAGAAAGGAGGAAGAAGTAAGAGAGAGAGGGAGAATGTGATGTTCTGGAATGAGTGGAAACATTATGGCAACACGAGGCGCAGAAAAGGAATGCTAAGAGGAAGGCTAGAACGAGCGGAAGAGAAAAAACAGATAAAAAGTGAATAAAGGAGAATGATGAAGGTTTGGTAGAAGCTCATTCAAGTTGTTGGGACCTCTATTTTTCTACTTTCTGCAGCTGCAAGACCGCATGTTTTGCAAGCCTAATCTGAGTTGGGGACGGCCTTTTGGCAGTCCCAATGCTTTAGCTTGAACACCCCCTGGTACACAAAATTATGTTATGTTATTTCTCATTTTCATTCTTTGCATCGTCACATTCAGCTTTCACTTTATTTCCTTCTCATAACTATTTCCATTTGCTTACACATGCAAACGAACATAGAGAGAGAGTAATGGAGAGAGAGAGGGAGAAGTAGTAAGAGGTGTATAACGAAAAGTTTTTTTCTTCTTTCGATTATGCTTAACATGGAAAATCACTTGATGATGCTGCTTCTTCTTCTTCTTCTTGCCACTCTTTCTAATCCCATTTAACCGGAACATTTGGAAACTGTGTCAACTACGGAAACATAACGGCTTGTCAAGGAAATTGAGTCTTCTGTCATCAAAATTATTTTGGATCCAATGACGCCTACAATCCTCCACAACCTTTTTTGTTTCCTAAATAGGCAAAACGACGAAATACACAAAAAGGATTTTGTCCCATTGAGGTGCACGTATTTGGATGTGTCGTGTGTTTGTGTGTCATTTTGCTTTTTCCAACAAAAATTAAAATAAATGAGATTAATTGTGATTTTGATTATAATTTTGTAGGCTGGAGGGAGGGGGATGAGACGAGACGAGAGTTGGAAGAACGATGATGAGTACTCCAAAGCAAAAAAGAGAGAGAGAGGGGGAATTGGAAGTAAAGAGGGTTTGAAAGTTCGGATGACCTTTTCATGTTACAAGTGAATATCCTTACATGAGCGTCAAAGTACGCCTTCATCTACATGTTTTTGAGAGAGAGAGGGAGAGAGGGGAAAGACTAAGAGAAAGGGAGCCCACATCATCTGCCTATCTTCTTCGTCATGTTTCCTTTCTTTTTCTTTTCTTTTTTTTCTCTTTTTTTGATGTTTTGTTCTCATACATTATGATAGTAGCTGCGTACGTTGTATCTCTCGTAGTTTGGAACATGTTTTCAGTTCCAAATTGATACTTCTCTTAACTGTTATCTGTTTTCCTCATCTAATCTGCAGAATGGATAACGATTTATTTGTATTTATACCCACAAGAAAGAGAAATTCCCTCCTTTACTTCCTTACTCTCTCTCTCTCTCTCTTTCTCTCTTAATAATCTTCCTTTTTTGGTCAGAAATGCTAGTGGCTCTCCTTTGTTATCACTGTCTTCCAGCTTTTGCATGGCAGCCTAGCTGAGGTGGGGGCATCAAAGAACCAAGCTATAGCTTATGTTTCTTTTTTTGTAAACAGATTATTCTATGAATATAAGTTTGAGCAGGTTAAGATGTAGAAAGGTGATGTGTGTGATGATGTCAGAGAGAGAGACAGAGAGAGAAAGTCATTTGGAAGCAAAAGAAATGATGGTGAAGCTATGTAGAGGTTTCAGAGGGGATTCAAAGAGTCATATAAGGATGTGAGGATATATAGTGAGACAGAAAGCAATGGAGAAGATAATGTTAATGCTAATTAGAGGATTGGAACTTGAATTCTTGTTCTAACCACAGACATCACATGTTAATAAGTGGAGATGGAGCATCTGAGTGTCTTATCCGTGCCATTGACTCTTTTCGTCTATTTTCTAAACAACTTCCTGTTTTCTGTTTTGAGTTCTCACAAGTTGTAAGTCAAGAGGGATGTACTTTGAAGCTTACAAGAACTACCAAACCTTTCTTCTCAGAGTATAAAGAGAGAAAAGTCATTTATAACCGTTTTTACCACAATTTCAATGTTCCCCTTCCCCTGTTGTTGCTCGCGCTCGTTGTCTATGGCTCACTCCACTCCCGCCTTTCTCTTTCTCTCTCTCTCACACTTTCGTAGTTTGTGTTTTCTTTTTTTTTGTTTCATTTTTGAAATATTTATCGAAATCATCATTTACTTTGTTCATTAGGCTATTGTTGGTCTTTCTTTTTCCATTTCATTTCGACTTGAGCAGCTGTTCACTCATAAGCTTTAAATGGTGTTCCCCTCCTCTCTCTCATACTTTGATTTCATATTACTTTCTCTCCCTCTCTAACCATCTACCTCTCCCTCTTGCTCTCTCTGTTCATTCCTCCTTCTCTCGAGATATTCTTTTTGATCAAATATTTCTAATTGAATATCTCTTTTTTTCACAAAAAAAAAGAAATCTTTTTTGCTTTCATGAAAAACATTTTCTTCTTCCACTCTGTTTTTCCTTACATTCCTCCATCTTTCTTTTCGTTCTGAATAATTAGCATATTGCTGCCACGTACGTGAACATTCACACGACCTCTCTCTATTTCATTTGCATCACTTTCAACTCTTTCGGATCGGTTGTGCTCTTTCAATCTCTCCTCTCTTTCATTTACTATCTCTCTCTCTCTCTGTGCTCTTATTTTGTTTCCTTCACTCTTCTCTTCTTCCTCTTCTTCTTTCCATCTTCTTCTACCACTCACACTTCTAGTCTTCTTCCCTTTTACCCACTCTCTCTCCCTCTGTTTATCCCTCTCTCTCTCTCAACGAATCTCCCTGTTTTTTTTCTTTTTTTTTATCGATATTTTATATTTCTGCTTTTTCCTATTTTCGTTCTCTCTCTCTCTTTCTCTCTCTCTGTCTCTCTCCTGTTTTTGCCACTATTTCTACTTCACCTTCTCCTTTTTGGCTTCAACTAACATTCTGTGTTGAGGCTTGCGATTTCACGTCGTTGATGTCGCCATCGTCGTCGTCGACGACGACGACGAACGGCATCAGCAGCAGTAGCAGCACGATGTGGCGATATTTCTGATTGTTGTTGTTATCCTTGTCTACTGATTCTGCTGTGTAGCAGAGCAATGCTGTTGGTTGTCTTCCATTCTCTTTATATATTTCTTGTGTCCTTTCTCAAACATACTTCTTCCGTCCGTCACAGAATATAGCTTATAAGAGAGCGAGAGAGAGGGACTGAGATAGAGATAGAGAGAGATAGATAGAAGATGATTACATATGATTTATAATAGCATAGTTAGCATAGTATACATATAGATGTTAGCATCAAAATAGAAGTTTGTTTTTTATTTCTTTTCACAGTCGAAATGAAATAATTAATGATGGTTGTTATTGATAACTCATCTTACGATATTTCCTTTCACATGCAAGGTAATACATCTGAAGGCCTCCCATAGCTTAAGTAGTCAGAGACAAGCTTCTTCATGTCTTCTTCACAACTTCCTTCAGATTCTCTTATTATCTGTTTCCACAAACTCTTTCCTTCCCTCTCTCTTTCCCTCTCTCTGTGCTTGAATCATTCGTACCTCTCTGTCTTCCTCTCTTTACATGTTCATCTCTTTCCACCCTCGTTGTTGTTGTCGTAAGCATTTGGAAGTAAAAAAAAACAAATCCATACATGCATATCAATATTATTTATTTACGATATGCTTATATATATATCTGTCTAACTATATCATATAGTAAAGATAGAAAGCTGGCTGCATTGACTAAAGTTTTAAAACAAAAAAAGATTTTTTCTCTCACAAGAAGGTTGTCTCATTGGCGGGTAAAAGTGAAAGAAACAAATTATATTTTTACATTATTAATCAATAACACTTAACTATAATTAATAATTAAAATAATATTTTGAATGAATGTGAATGGAAAGTTGTAGTTTGAGATTGACAGAGAGAGAGAGAGAGAGAGAGAGAGGGAGAGAGAGACAGCTCCCATCTCCTTCCAACTCTCAGATGTTTGTTAATCAATAACTTGTTATAATTGAAGGAGCATCTTCTTCTATCACATATCCTCTCTCTCCCTCTCTCCCTCTCTCTTACTCTCCACCAACTTTCCCTCTTCTATACTCCCTCCCTCTCTCTCTCTCTCTCTCTGTTTCATTTGTACTTCTATCGTTGATCATAAAAATCTTTCTTTTTTGTGTGCGTGTGTGTGTATTCTATATATAGATTATATGTTGGGAGAATTGGATGTAGCAACCGTTCAAATGACATTCGTTCAGTTCAAATGACCATCAAAGCTTCATTCCACGTGAACGGCGTGAGAATGATATTCAAATTGGTGTGCATATGAATGTGTATATGGTGGTTGTATGTGCATGTGTGTGCTACCATCTTTCAATTACGTCAACGTATTTATATGTATAATTAATATTTCCTGGGATATAACATCTCCTCTAATAGTATCTCATTCTTTTTATGAATTAAGCTTTCTCTTTCAGCACCCCCTCTCTCCCTTCCTCTCTCCTCTGTCCTCTGTTGCTCTCTCTTTATCAATCTCTCACTATGTATATATCCCCCCCCCCTATTACTTCTTCTTGCATCATTTTTTTTCTTCCATTTATATCGGCCAACCTCTGATCGCAAATATTCATAATTCCTACTCTTCCTTGTCTATTCGCAGTTGCTCTTTGTCTTATTCCTTCATATATAATATTCCCTCTGTCTCTCTCTCCCTCGTATGATCTCTCTCTTACTCTCTCCCTCATCTCTTTCAAATTTTCTTTTTTTCTTACCAAATTATGCAGCCAAGTTTCACTCGGTGCTATCCAATTTGAGTTTCTTTTATTCTTTTTTTTTGTCATCTCCTCCTCCAACTATGGTTCGTTCAAAGTCGTTTTTTGCTTCTTTCACAACTCTCATCAGTAGAGCATTTCGTTCATCTGTCACCTATTTGCCATCATTCCCTATTCGCTTCTGCAAAAGAAGCAAGATCTCGTCTGAAATGGCATCTAGCTTTCTGCAAAACGCTGCTACCGACCGACCTCTGCTCCACAATCAACATTGCACGTCGTCGTTTATCTTCTTCCCTTTCATCGTCTTCTGCATCTTCTGCATCTTTTTATTTTTTTAAAACTAAATAGTAAAAAAATGAAAAGAAATTAAAGTAATTCATTGACTACTCCCAACAGTGTATTAGCTCCTCCTCCTCCTCTCATGTAAGTTCGTTTGAAGTAAGAAAGAAGTTGTGAAGCTGCCCCCCCACTCTCATACCCATTGCCTCTTCTTATTTCCTTCGTCTCCCTTTGCTCTCCTCCAATCTCCCTTGTGTCTTCACACTTTCATATGTTTTCATATAACTTGTGTTATGCAGAAAGACATAAAGCTTGGAAGATTCTCTTTTTGATGAAGACAACATTGAGATGATTGGAGTTGTTCCTTAAGTTGTCAATGGCAACTATTCCCTTTCCAACCAGTTTTCAAAACTCTTTTTTTCCAGCTTAGTTCTCAAACGATGACTTACCAAATGCTCTTTTTATATTTCATCCCAGACTGTTCCAAAGCTAGACTTCTCCTCAAATATTCTTCCTCTCGATCTATGTACTTGTTAGTTGTATGCGTGCGTGTAGGTCTCCCGCCTCCCCTTCTCACATGTCTACAAATTAAGAATGAATGATTATCTCCAATCATTTTTGACGGACTCTCTCTTAATTATTCTACAAAAAGAGAGAATTGTAATCAGACACGGAGAGGAAGGTAGAGAGAGAGAGAGAAGGAGGTTTATGCTAACCTTTACTAAACCATTTCCTTATTCGAATTCATTTATACTGTGACATGACAAACATCGATCAAGAAGTATGTTCTCCTCTTCTCTCCCTCTCTCCTTACTTCCTTCCCCTCTTCTCTCTCTCTCTCTCTATCTGTATGATCCCCTTTGAACCATTTTTTGATTTCCTATAGTAGTAAGATAGTAATAAGCATCTTCTAATTGTTAAGAACTTGGCCAATCATATCAAATTGTTCTTTTTGAAGTAGATCACGAGCCATTTCAATTAATAATTTGTATGAAAATTCTCCTTTTATGTCAACAAACGGAAACGTCTCTTCTCCTTCATCTTCTGTCTCTCTCTCTCTCTAGCTCTCTCATCGTCTCTCTCTCTCTATATCATTGTCTCTCTATCTCTCTTCTTCTCTATAATTTCAAAATGTATTTCTTTTTCTGATAGTTAAGCTCTTGAAATATTCGTTTTTATCTTGTTAGAGCACTTCGTTTTGACTTGTTTATCTTTGTTAGTTTCACAACCCACGTCTTCTGTTCTTCGTCTTCATCTTTACTTCTTCGTTTTCTAAAGTACTTCCACTCATCTTTAGATCTTTTCAAGCCTTCTTCCCAATTAATATTGACTTTTCTTTTTATTTCACAGTTTACCAATATCCATCCATCCATGACATCTTTTCCATTTCTGTAGTTTACTTGTCTTTATCACAAACCATCGTTTCTTCTCTCATCCCTCCCCCTCTCTCTCTTTGGTACTCCCACACTTCCCCCTCACTCCCACTCTCTTTCTCTCTCTCTCTCTCTTTCTCTATATCTCCTTTGTCTCTTAAACACCTTTGACTCCATTTCCTGAATTTCATTTTTTACCAAAAGCAAATACACGTTCATATTTGCAGAATTGAATTTTGTTCATTTTCGTTGTTTAACAGAAGGATAACCAGTAAGTCTTGTCTTAATCAAGATTCTCATAAATCTCTTTTTCATTTTCGTCTTCTCATCGTTTTGGGAATTACCTTTGTGTCCCATGTTGTCTGCAATTCTCATTGCTGCTGTGCTGCTTCAATAATTAGAGTTTCGTTATCTTATGTAATTGATTCCCGTCTTCCTCTCTTTCTCTCTTTCCCCTTCTCTCTCCATATAACACATTCATCTATCTATCTCTGTGCTCCACCTCTCTATCTCTCTTTCCTCTCAATCTTTCATTTTCATGTTCCAAAGTACATGGAGATCTCTCCTGTGTGTATGTGTGTGTTGCAAAGAATCTCCTTCATTATAACTATTTGGGTGATGAATACAAATGAATTGCTGTGTTAACCAATGCAATGAACTTCTCTTCTAATCGCCTCTCAAATGATTTGTGCTGGGCTTGGACGTACTTCTTCATTCCCCTTTACTTGTTGCTCCTTGCGACAGTCCCCTCCACTCTCCCTTGTTCGGGTTATTCTTTTGAATGTATGTGTGTACGTTGTTCTCATGAACTTTCGGATAAGTTTGTCGTCGCAATCAGAGCCATGGCTGTCTTTCACATAATTTTGCTCTTTTCCTGTCTTTTTTTCAAAGAGCTACTCAGTCAAAGCAGCGTAGGTTTCCAAATTTTTCTTCTTCAATAGAACGATGCCTTAAATTACTGTAACTCAGTCTCTTTCTCTCCCTCTATCCATATTCTCCTACCCCTTCACTCTTTCTTCTTTTTCTCTGCTCTCTCCAAGCCATACCTTACTTGGTCCGACATCCTCATGCATCCTACATATTTCTTTGTCTTCATTCTCCCATAAACTATCATTACGTGTGAATTTGGTGGAATTTGCAATCTTTGGCTTGACAGCTGACATGAAATCTTGGGAATTGTTGACTAAACGGCCTTTTAAGACTATTCCATTGCGTATATGGGCATTTGAATCGGAGTTTTATGAAAGATACCTTCTTCACACGTTCCTCTTACCATTCTTCCGTTTGCCAATCATGAATGTCCTTATATGTGCCTGTCCTCATACTTCCGTTGCTTCTTTGTTCGTTCATGTACTCTTCGTCATACTTGTTCACATCCCTTAGCTGATAAATGAAATAACAATGTTTCAGTTCCGTCCTTATAATGTCTTGAGAGATGATATTCAGAAGCCTTTCACTGGGCATTTTCATCATGACATTAGCTTCTGCTGATCGTTTTCTTAGAGATCCTCCTCCTACTTCAATCAATCGTTATCGACATCCATCATACTATCATGATGATGACGAGTATTTTGATGGGCCCACAGTCGGTGTGGTGAGTAACATGCTAATTGAATTATCGATTGATTGCGGTATGCTAATTTCAGTTGAAAGAATACAACGCTTCCGAAAACAATGAAATCCTCATCAGCTACTTGTCGGCTGTGTCTAGAGTTCCCAAGAATATGGAGGCCGTCTTGAAAATTCTTTCAGAATCCAAGGTATTACTATAGTATTTGAAATGAAATAGGAATATCATGTTGGCAGATGTCCTCCGAATCTTCTTCTGATCACGAAAAATATTCAAATTCTATTCATTCTCTCTCTAATTGTTTTCGCACAGACTTTGACGGTAACTTGGTTGTTATTATTTTGGTTACAAACGTGTTTACTTTGAAGGGTCAATGATCTCGGGTGCTTTACAAGTAGCGATTGATGAAATCAATGCCTCCAACGATATTCTCCCCAATCACAAACTGACTTACACATTTGAAAATACTTGCGGTGATGAACGAAGAAGTATATTCTCATACATTCGGATATGCAGCTTTCGTTTGTTTTTCCAGGCACTAAGTTCTTTATGAAACATTGGAAGGAGGGAGCTCGTGTCTTCATAGGTCCTGAATTGAATTGCCGAACAGAAGCTCAGATGGCTGCTGCTCAGAATCTCCCAATCATTTCATACAAATGTAGAGATCAGACTGTTTCTGATAAATCGAAGTGAGTTTCATTTCCTCTATTGTCTATGTCATCCTCTTCCATCCAGGTACAATACCTTCACAAGAACTGTCCCAGCCGAGACAGATATAACCAAGACGTTCATATCATTAATGCGAGAGTTCAATTGGAAAACGTTTGCTGTAATATACGAAGACTTAACTCAAAATAACGAAATGCTTCTTGCTATTCGAGTAAGCCTATCTCATATTGCATTTCATTTCCTCATAACTTCCATTTCAAGAGAGCCATTGAAGAAGAGAATGTTCGAGTTCCTGAAGGCGAGAATAAGTATATGATTAACAATGTTTCAATTGTTCCAACATTCTCAGAAATCAAATCTGAGAAACTTGTAGACAGCATTATCCAAGACACAAAGGACACTACTAGAAGTTGTATTCGGTTTTGATACTCATCTCATCATTTCTTTTTCAGTTTACTTAACATTTGGTAACGTCAGGATGTTCCGAAAGATTCTATTCGTCATGGGTCAACGAGGATTGATGGATAAACAAGACTATCTTCTTATTTACCTCGATACTGATTATAATTGGCTGAATGTTTATCATGCTATGAATAATCATTTCGTCAGAAGTAAGCAGCAGCTTTCTCCTCCAACTCAAGTGATGCTATTCCAGATACTATGATTGATTTGTCATCTTCATGGGATTTTCCGAACTCATCCGATCGCAAAGTTGCTGAATATCTTCGAAATGCTTTAGCAATCATCCCGAGTCCTGTTCGTCTGGATTCTGAGCGTTTTTCAAAGTTCTGGCAGTCTGCTAATCAACATCTTATAAACTTTGGAGTTCAAAAAGATCCTATAGCGCATAATTGGTCTATTAAGGTAAATAGCTTGAATCAATTTCAATTGCTAACCATCCTCTATTGCAGGTGAATAGATTCGCTTGTTATCTCTACGACGCTGTTTATCTCTATGCGACTGCTTTGAATGAGCTTTTGTCGGATACGGTTGAAGAACAGGTAATTGAAAAGCTTAAGTATGGCTTTACGTGACAACAATTAGGCTCGTGGATATGATCCAACACGTGACGGAGACGCAATTACTCGAAGAATCATTGGACGGAGATATGACAGTTAGTCAATGTCAACGAAATGCTGTTTACAATTATGATTTTGCAGGTATGCAGGGATTCGCTATGAGAATTAATGATTTCGGAGACGCTAAAGGAAACTACACTCTTTTGAGTTGGCAGGTACTGTCATTATCACAAAGTATATCTATTGAGCTTTTACCGCATAGGCTGTTCAACCTGTTATGAACAAAGACAATGCTGATTATTATCCTCTTGATCATGCCCTAGACATCACAGCAGTCTTCGTTGAAGATTCATCTAGCGATGGGCGTCCTCCTCGATTAGAGTAAGCCAAGCTTAATGGATAAAGAAACAACCATATTGAAGCTTCAAAAAGCCCATAAAATGGTTCAATGGACTTCCCAAAGATCGACCGGAGTGTGGTTTTCATGGAGAGTTATGTAGTCATGGAGGATATATATCTCTGATAGTACTGTTGGTTCTATCAATCATCGTCTTTGGTTTTACGTTGATAACCTCTTTCGCGTACAGGTATGGTCTACAAGATTATTCACGGAACAGGAAGATACAATTTTCAGAAGTCGAAGATTTGAGAAAGAATTACATTCTATTTGGAAAATAGAGCCACGTGAGATACAAAGAGTCACCAAGAAGTCTGGTTCGACTACTTCATTGTTTGTCGAGGGCAAAGAGGTAGTATTGGTTTTGTAATCTGTTTTAATGCTCATCTCGTTCAGTATTTTGATCAATCATGTTTCACCGAAACCGACAAAAAGTTTGTTCGAGATGTTGCTCATTACAAAGGTTCTATCGTCTTCCTGAAAGGTTATCCAGTCGCTTCGTTGATCTTCATTTTGAATTCGTTTCCAGAAATCAATTATGGGAGAAAAACTAAAGAGTTGACTCGACAAATGAAGATAGAAATGAGAATGTTGAGGCAGTTAGCTCATCCGAACATCAATACGTTTATGGGCAAGCTTGTGATTGTGATTATGATAATCTGTTTATGCTTTTGTAGGTATTATCACTTGTGCCCATTCTATCTGTGTTGTACGAGAATTCTGTGCTCGTGGCTCTTTGATGGACTTACTACTTAATAAGGATATGAAGCTCGATGAGATATTCATCGTTTCTTTCATTGATGATCTTGTTCGAGTAAGGAATTGGAATTTATTATACAAGTTGAATTTTGCTTTCCAGGGAATGACTTATCTTCACGAATCGGAGCTGAAGGTTCATGGAAATTTGAAGAGCACGAACTGTCTCATTACTTCTCGTTGGATGCTTCAAGTTGCTGACTTTGGCTTGGGTGAACTTAGAGACGGAAGAGAATGGGATAGTGGACAGGCATTCGTATGTTGACATTTCCATGCTGCTCAAAATATCCTTTTAAGTGGGAAAATCAAATTTGGACTGCCCCAGAACATCTCAGAGACAGTTTGTTCGGACAGCAATCGTTCAAACGTAAATAACCATTCTAATGAAGAATTCTCATGGTTCTTCTTTTCAGCAACACAGAAAGGAGACGTTTATGCTTTCGCAATCATTCTCCATGAGATTGCTCTCCGCCTGGGTCCTTTCCGCATTTTTGAAGCTGGAGCGCCATCAGTAGAAGGTTTCAGAAATTAATTATTTCTTGTTTAACTATAAACTTCGCAGAAGTAGTACGACAAGTGTCAGATTGCTATCTTCGACCTGTTATTCATAGCACCGACATTACCAAAGGAGTCCTGGAAACGATGAGACAATGCTGGGATGAAGTTCCGGAAAATCGACCTGATTTCCGGTCTGGCATCCGCAATGGATTACGCGAGCTTTTCGTTAAGCAAAAGAAGCGTAACATTATGGTTCGTATTATCATATCAGACCCACAGAACTGTTGCATTCATTCAAACATGGTTGAAGTCTGTTGAAACTGATTGTTTTTTTAGGATCATATGATGGACTTGATGGAAAACTATCAGATAACGTTAGAAAAGAAAGTATTCGAAAGAACTAAGCAGTTACATGAAGAACAACAACGTAGTGAAAACCTTCTACAACGGATGCTTCCTGCGTAACTAACAATTTCTCCTCTTTTTTATACGACGCGATTTTCAGATCTGTCGCTCAGCAACTCCTCTTAGGGAATAATGTTGTACCAGAGTGTTTCCCATCCGTTACTATCTATTTCTCGGATATCGTGGGTTTCACACGGATTTCCGGGGAATCGACGCCTCTGCAAGTTGTGGCCTTCCTCAATAAGCTATACACCCTCTTCGATAATATCATCAAGCAATATGATGTGTATAAAGTCAGTTTCTTTTGAGGTTCTTAGACAGTTTTTTCATCTTCAGGTGGAAACTATTGGTGATGCATATATGGTCGTGTCCGGTGTTCCCGAATATCGAACCGAGGTGTATCATGCAGAGCAGATAGGTTACTCGAAAAGTCAATATTTTAACATAATTTGTACTGTCTAGGAATGATGGCGTTGCACCTCTTGTCGGCTGTTCGTAATTTCATGATACCTCATCGTCCGGAGGAACAGTTGATGCTACGTATAGGCATACATTCTGGAAGTTGCGTGGCAGGAGTTGTAGGAAACACGATGCCGAGGTGATTGATAACTTCTTTATTATTCGTACATTTATCTGTAGGTATTGTTTGTTCGGTGACACTGTTAATACTGCAAGTCGTATGGAAAGTAATGGAGAACGTATGCTTCTAAATCAATATCAATAGTTTCACACATCTGTTTCAGCTTTGAAAATTCATTGTTCTCAAAGTACAAGAAATGTTCTGACCACCATACCAGGCTTTATTCTTGCAGAGAGAGGAACAGTGGAGATCAAGGTTAAAAAACCTTTCTAAGTTTTGTAAAGTAATCCTGTCTATATAGGGAAAAGGAACTATGACCACTTATTGGCTGTTAGGAAGATATGGAGCAGAGTTCTCAACTGACTACGAGAAAGAACAAACCTTCGACATAACTCAACTGATAGCTCCAGACCTTTTCCCAAGAAATGCCAGCTTCCGTCCAACTATCCGGGGCTCTACTTGGGGTATTGAAGTCATACGTTTCTTTTATCAAGTTCCTTTGTTCAGGTCTAAACAGAGACTCCACTCTCTCGTTAATTCAAAAGGATTCGTCTTTCTTCAAACGTATCGATAGGTCCATTTCCAGAGTAGGATCAATTTTCCAGGTGTTTATTTCGTTTCTATGTTATGTAATGCGAATTTGTTTAGGATCCCATATCAATGTATTATTCAAGTCAGAACGGTGGAATGGTTTCTATTGGAAGTTCATACAAAGAGTTGACCTCAGTAAATGAAGAAAATGATTTTCTTTCGAACAACAACAACATGAGGTACTTCTATATTTATTGTTTCCAAATCGATTTCTCAACCCAGCCGTAGTCGAAGACCGTTCGGAAAAACCCATGTATCGCGAGCTCTTGACAGTAAGGACGTAGCTCTACGTAAAAGGTTTGCTTGTCTTCAAGTTTATATATGAAGTTTTGTTCAAGATCTACTTCATTGCCTGATGGCGAGTCTTTGAACTTGGATCAGCTCATTCAACCTAACTCCACTGCACCAGTATCCTCTTCGTTATCTAGAAGAAATGCTGAGTACGTTTCCATTTATTATATCTCACTCTTGTTCGTGTTCAGCTCCCATTCGTTGAATTCTGACTCACCTTCTCCTAGTCAATATCCTTCCTACAGAGATTTAACGAATGTTCAAAGGTAACGCTTTATTGGGTTTTGTGGTGGCTACTAACACACAGATATAGAAAACGTGGTATGAGGATGACAGTCTGGCCTTCCAGAAAACGTTCTCTATCCGTCGGTGACAACTTGCAAATGCCAACAAGTTTTGATGAAATTGCTGGCAATGGAACTGAACACTTGATTGATGGACGAACCAAACGACGTCCGATGAGACGGTTTCTAAGCAAAGTTTGTTTATCATTCATATGGCTCATGAAGGAATGTGTTCAGGAGAGAAAGTCTGTTATGTCTCTGCATCAAAGCCTTTTGCGAGATCCATCACCGTTTTCAAGACTACGCGAAGCTTCTCCCTTCGGCCGACATAGAAAATCTATTTGGGGCTCAAGAACTTCTAAGTAATTATTTCTTTTCCAACTGTTTCAATATATCTATCTCAGTGACAGAGTTAGAGGAGATTCCATCTCACGTCTCTGGCGTCGCTTGCGGAGTAATGGATGTAGCGAGTATAGTGGGCTAGAAGACGATATGAACGGTAACGTATTCACAATTGAATCAGCTAACGGTAATTCTAACTAACTATATGAATATGGAGAAATATATTGTTCAGGTTCAATGAAGAGTAGTCAAGATCCTTTTCCAATAGAAGACACTGAAGATGCGTCAGAGCCATTGATTGAATTGAAAGCAGAACTCATGGTCTGAGTGGTACATGTGCCCGAAAGGAAACAAAGAAACATTCCGCATGCTCTAATGCAGCTCTTAATAATATTTAATTTTAATATTAACAACTAATAACTTGTAATGACCTATTGCTTTGATCTCTCTTTTTCATATATATTTTGAAATACTGGTTGTTCCTCTTGTTATGTAAGTATATGCTGTCTTCTTACTTTTCATTTTCAAACCATCCCCACTGTGATCTTTTTCGGGTTTTTTTTGTGTTTTGAGCTTGATTTTATGAATAAAGTCGAAGTTGTATTGAACATTGTTAACTTTCTATTCCTCCAAGGTTAAATACGCTTTCATATTTTCATTCTTTCTCTATCTACGGAAACTCTCAACAGTAGAATTCAGGAAGACATAAGCTTTTGCCAATTACTGAAGCAAAGACACCACTCACTCGGGAAAAAGTTGAGAATGAAGTAGGTAAGAGTTTCATTTCGAGCAACGATGATCTTAAGCGGTAACGTTCTTAGAAAATAAATCACTCGGTTGTAAGTCGTAGGAAGTTGGATGTTATCATTCGGCCAAAGGTATTTTGACTCGTCTAGTTATTAATTTTCTTTCTTCTGACAGATTAGCAAACGA
>CALQYR020007491.1:131246-177258 GCA_943334845.2 Auanema sp. JU1783 | reverse complement strand
GCCGCTATGTTTGGGGTTCATAGCTTTACCAGGCCTATACTCAGCACATGGCGTGAGTATAGGTCGAGTGTAAACGTCCCCCTTCCACGTAAAAATTATGCTTTTATTTGTTTTTCTAATTTTATTTTCAGGTTCAAGCAGTGGCAGGCTTCTCATCTCTTCGTCCTACGGATGAACCTTGTTTGTCGTTCTTCACTTTCTTTCCTTTCTCTCTTCATCTCTCTTCATCTCTCTTCTTTCCCAATCTTTAAATAGTTTTAAAAAATATAAAAATTTCAAAAATTATGAAGATCCGCTGGAATTCAAGAAAGTTCTGACATTCTAAAGTTTGCAGGAAGACACCGCGCATTTTTTCTCTACGCGAAGAAAATGAAAAAGAGTCAACTTCATTTTGCATTTCGATGGAAGCCTGAACGGTCGTGCCCTGGCTCACGACAGTTTCATTCCTCAACACGCGTTTTATGTGTGAAGCGGTCGTGCACAATTGCAAATTTGAACGAGAATTTCGTCAAACTGATCAAAAACTGCCTCTCTTTTCAGATCAATCAACAGTTCCAACCTCAGACTCGGATCCAAAGCTGCGTAGGCAACGAATAGCATAAGACGAGGAGGACTGAAATAATATGACTGCGGACAAACCGAAAAACAATAACAATAGGTGTTTTCAATTGGATTTCCCTACGCAGCAGTAATTGCTTTTGGTGACTATGTCTTGCGAGCAAAGCGAGAGTAAAGAAGTGAGAGTTAGAATGAGAAAAAAAGCAAAACTTTGACCCCGTTTCCATTTCGTTGACCTTATCACCATGTCGAAACTCTTCATCAATCAATTCCTTTCTCCCAGAGAAGAAGAGATATTTCTTGATCGTAAGAGAAAATCCGAACTCTCATTAGTCAGGTTGTGGAATAGAAAGGGGAGGGACTGTAGTAGTCATTCGGGTTTCATTGTCGCTTCTATTCTATCCCGTGTAATTTTAGATAAGAAGATTCTGAATCAGGTCATGATTATTGTTCTCGTTTTACTTTTCATTGGATCAGGTGTGTTTCCTTTCAATGGTTCTCTGAAAGCATAAGTTTAGTAACTGCAAATGAAGAAATTGTTCCACATGCCCACGGATTCCGCAAATCAGAGTCTAACATTAGGAGGTAAACATAACTCAGTGAAGTATGAATGTTTGTAATGTTAAGAGCACCTGTGATTCCTACTCAGGAGAGAGCCTTCAGCTCCGTCCCTCATGCGAAAGGTTTGGTCAGGGCTTCCACTGGTGTTCGGAGAGCTCCCAACACTCACTCAGTGCCTCTACAAATGGTGAAACCTACTGTCCGAGTTGCCAGAAGACCTCTGTCCCCAAGACCATTAGGCCTAGTTCCAATGGCTGCTATGAGACCGCTAGAGTTGCCGACAGTTAATTTAGCCAATCTACCTACTCTCCCCACTCTGGCTCCAATGCCAACACTTCCAAGTTTCACTATGCCCCCTTCATTCCAACGATTACTTGGTATCACCACAACCTCCGCTCCAGTAAGATCAAAGACAAGATTTGAATATAAGTCTGAAGAAAACAATAGGTAATATGAAACCGTCGTGCTTGAGAAAACTGAAATTTATAGTGAAAGATTGATTGAACCCAAGGAACATCGTCGTGAACTATCATCAGTCCGATCGCGGCTCCCAAAGTTCGTCTCCAAAACGGAAGATGAACTTGTTTCACCTGAAAAAAATGCTGCCTGGATTACATCCTTCTAAGGAGAATGCAACCAATCTCATTGATAACTTAATAATTCAAATATTGTAGTCGAAACTTCTTAATAAACCACAGCTAATATATGTGAGTGTCCGCAAGAGAAATGTTTCATTAAAATCAGTCAAAAAGACAAATCATTTCTTGTTCTTAGTCACTAAGGTTTCTGCTTTAGCTTTCGACACAGATTTCTTCCTACTTCCATTGAATTTGTGTCCATCATTCCTATCAAACAAACGAATTACAATTGAGTAACATGAACAGACGCACTTGCTCATCAACAACTGATTTCTACAACCCTTACCACCTTCCCAAAACTGAGATTTCTTTCTCGTCGTTGCAGAATTACAACTGGAGCACGGTTTATCTTTTTGGAATGGCTAGAAACAGTTGTTCGGACTGAATTCACTTTTTCTCACCTGTTCATTTGAGCAATGGCCACAGATCATACGGTTGGCGACTTTCATTTCATGACCTAATCCGGCCTCTTCATGACAAACGTCGCACGGGAATGTTCGACCACAACAAGGGAATCTTGAATAGAATAAAGCTTTGCTGATTACATGTTCAGAGCAAACCTAAACCATCTATAGCTCTTCTTATAATGCTTGCATGTTCCCAATTGGGGTAGAGACAGCCCTGGGGTGACGGCAACTCCCACATCTGTTTTCTAAAATCTAATGAATGAATTGATCATTGAAGCTAGAAACCGTTTTCTTGGGACGACGAAGTTTCGTCTGCGATTTCACCTCCTGTGTGCATAATGTGAAGTCTCCTCTGAATCTTATAGCAGAAATGGTAAACTCGCAACTTGTATGGCACTGTCGACACCAAGATTTATGAGCTTCTCCAAAGGAAACACTCTATAACACAATCAGAAATGTATCTGAAAGGACAAAAGGACTTGGACTGTATCTTCTTTGTTGCAGAAAAAGCAGGTATAATCCATTTTGCTGTCCTTGAGAATACAATCGAATTGGATGCATCCACGAGCTTCCATTCGAGCTATCACATTTGATTGCTCATGAACTATTTGCGGAACCAGTCTTCAATTTTGTCTTTCCGATATCTTGGTTCTCATCTTAGCACACAAACTTTAGACTTAGGAATGTAGAGCATTTCTCGCAACACCAAGTTTTGCCAGAACCACGGCATTCCACATCGTGTATCGAGTTCAACTTACATCGGAAACAATTACTTGAGATACGGAGTTTCTTCGGTACAATACTCGCAATGTTCTGACTAAAACACTTTCTTGAAACAGATATATCAACACGAAATCCACCTCTTGTCATTCCAAATAAGGACAACTTCGATAGGTAATTCGGATGGCGTGGCACTTAAGCTGATGTTCGCATTCGCATTAATTCCCCGCTGGTCCTTCTGTTCGAAATTTACATTCATTTATTTCATTTGCATTAATAGTGAGTGGTGAACCGGTTGCATTCGGAATAGCTCACGACCTAATAAGGATCATTTGTAAGTTGATTAACAAACCTTTAGGTTTTCATCATTCTCGTCATGTTCGTCTCCTTCACTCTCCTCCTCCTCTTCATCTTCTTCATCATCATCTTCTTCGTCTTCTTCCTCCCCCTCCTCCCCCTCTTCATAATGATTAGAGCCTTGAGAACTGCTGTTTTGATTAGCTCCTTTGGGAAGAACTAGAGAGATTCCCGCCGCTTCTGCCTATTATAAAAGTGTCTTCAGTAACAATTCTGAGAATATCTGACCTCTCTATGCAGTTTGAGCTTCGTAAGACCATCAACAAACATCTTCAAAACATTTCGATCGATGAACCTGAAGATCAGTTTTCCAAAAGTCTCAAAAGCGTCCTTTGAAGAGAAGGCATCAAATGTATCCTGAAGTTTGTCTCCTTTCGTAAGAAGTATTAATTGACCAAGTCACTTTTATGTTCTCAGAAACTGTTTCTTGGATATGTTTTCTCAGAATTTCAGGCAGCCCACTATTTTCCTTCTCGAGCAGTGAGAAACTTAAGGGTTCGAGCGGGTGAGCCTTACTGAGAACAAGTCTAATTCGAAGAGATCGAATGTCAAAAACCTAAACAATCCTCTTCATATGAACATGCAGTTAATTAGTGTAACATTACCCAATCCGGCTCAGTTATGTCATAACGAAAGTCGATTTGAACAGATTCATCGTTCCTTTTTTCAATTTTAGCATTTCGATATCTCAAACGAATGATTTACAGAATACGTTGAGAGGTAGCAGACCTAGTCTTGAAATATGTTACATCTAGATCCAATAGAGCTTTCTGAGCATCAGTCCCTTTAGAGCTCTTCAATTAAACTGTTGTAGCTCATAGCTGTTCATTTTCGACGTACTAAGGGAACTCGTCTCTTCTGAGGAATGACAGGTCTGCAACTTCCACTCGTAGATGGAGGTAACACAACTCTCGCGTTGATTTCTTCCATATTTTTTGCATCAACTTCTTCCATTTTAACCGACGGAACTATAATTGGCTGAAATTCTTGGACTCTTTGCGTGTTCGTTTTAACTTCTCAAAAAACCTTCATCACTCTATGTTTGTATTGGCAATCATTTCCTTTGAGACAACCACCTGGAGCGTTGAAATAACGACACAACCTAGGTTTCCTTTTCTTTGGCTCTTTCTCTCCTCCTAACAAAACCGCTTTTTCTGGTACTTGTTCTGAACTTTCAGTCAGAACTTAAATGAAATATGCAAATTTCTACTAATGATGATCTTTCCAAACCATTTGCCTTCGTTGGTCTCCGTCGAAAGACGCGATACTCTCTTCTTCCAGAACCTTTTTGAGGAGCAACTCCTTTTGTGGAAGGCAACTGCTGCTCGTCTTTTTTTGCGTCTACCATCCAAAACTATCAATATTATATTATGTTTTCAACAATGACGAAGTATTTTAAAGTAACTTTACTTAAAGCCAAACGATTCGGAATATTAATTTAATTATTTATCACAGTCATAATGTGTACAAAGCTTCTTGACTATTCTCCCCTTTTTTTCTTTTTTCACTCTCTTTTTTAATAAATTAAGATTCTATTTGCTCCCACTCTCAAGTTTGACAAAGGAGGGAAGGAAGTTGGCAACATTGATGGATGGTTTCCAGGAGGATTCCGATGACTGGGCTGAAGCGAACAGTTGAGCGAAAATTTCATCTTTGGGATGAAATTGGACATGAGACATGACTTCTTCGGCCAGTGATCTGGAATTCCAATAGAATTCGCGTGAATCGATTTGTAAACTCACTTTGCTTCCACTCTCGACATATCTTCTCTTGTTGCTATTAGAGATGCTAGAAGATCTACGGGGAAGTTGGGATACTTCCTTCCGAACGAGGTAGCTTCCAAAGAGAGCATTCCTTTGTCAGTCAACGTTATAATTCCTGTCATGTGGTGCAATACAGGAGTTAATAATGTGAACTACAAAGATCATGAACAACTTTTGTTTTCTTCCCTTGCTCACCTGATTTACTAAGTCTTCGCTCTCTGTGCAGGATGTGAACACTTCGTCAATCTTTTCAATATCTTTCTGTAACCTTTCTCCACAGGCTAATCGTTCCTCATGAGATGCGAATGTAAGTCTTCTTCAATTAATTTAAATTTGAGAATTAGACTGATTTATAATGGTTGGAAACCTTTTATCAATCGCTCGCAAATATTCGCCGACTATTCGGAAGTGAAGATCGGCCAACAGAGCTCCTCTAGCGTTCGGCCTGAGATGTCTGTGATCCAAAAAGTAATCTGATAAGGTCATGCAGATCGTTTCACAGGAAGAACTTCCCACAAGCCTAAATTTTTAAAATGAGAGTCAAAACAAGTATCTGTAATGACCATTTGCGTGAAAAAATCTCAGCCAAGTATTTTGCCAAATCCTCGCAGACCTCTTGACCGATGAATTCCACGCTGTAAGTAGATGATGTGGAGCATTCTAATGAAATAGGTGAAAATACGCTAAGCTGATGGCACCGTTCCATTTGCCATTCAATTTATCAATGTTGTCGATGATTTGTTGACGAGCAGGTCCTCTTCTGGTACTATTACCTTCGTCGTTCTCCATAGATAGACGAACCTGAGGAGCAGCAATTCATGAGGAAAGCCCTTGACAAACTCGTTTGTTTACCTGTTGCATGTATCTCTCCGTAGACTCTATACATGTTTGTAAATTGTTTGCTACAGCTATCTATAATATTCATAATTTGAATCTTCGCTTCCTAATTTATTCAGATATCTAACCATAATTGATGTGTAGCTTGGAAAGAGACTCCGATCTTCAAAGTATTTGTCCCTATAAGCTTTAAAAGCATCTAAACGAAGCCAATGAAGATATAGCGTATTCATAATTTCCACAGACCTTGATATTTCGTAGCAAAATCATAAAACTCTTCAACGGTCAAATTGATGACACTCGGGATAACTTCCACACTAACTTCCTTAGCTAATGTCACCTAAAGATTTTGAATGAGAGAATGCGCTCATTATGAATGATAAATAAGTTTTTTCATTGGCTTTTACACTAATTAGAAACAAACGACACCATCTTTCCTATTTGAAGAACTTACGTCACTCGAAAGAGCCGAGTGTTCTTATAAATGGAGCATTATCCCCTCCCCTTCATTTGCTAAGAACACCCACTCTACTTGCACGGGTGCAGCTCATAAGATGAAGCCATGCTCTTTTAAACTATCTTCTTACTTACATTTGTTGCAGCTCATTTCATTCCAACTAATTTCATTAACTCTCATTTGAAATTATAACTTGCAGATGGCTCGTTTGTTGACCGTCTTGTGCATCTTAACTATTCTATTCTTTTCTGCTGAAAGCTTCAAGGTAATCTCTAGCGATCGTTTTCATCTTATCAATCGCCATACAACTTTTAGGTTTTGAGGGATCTTCGTCAATTCGATAACTTGCGCAGAAATATTCCGACTTATCTCAAAACAGCAGGATATCTCAAGCCTAGACCAGTCAGGAGTGAGTGAATCCCATTTGTCGAACAAGAAAACCCTGAACTTTCAGCAATCCCAACAAAAAACAGTTATGGATGTCCCTGTCGCTTCAAATTATGCCCCATCGGTAACAGTTGCGCCTATTCTGTCTTCTAAGACCCCGAATATCGAGTACTAACTGTATCTCGTAACATTCCAAATAAAATATTCGGCAAACTAGTATAAAAGTATGAGAAATTGTCTTCGTCAGGCTTAACATTTTGATACCAATCCTGAAGAAAAGAGTTCAAAACAAGATCGACTGTGTAACCTTACATCCTTTTCGGCACTCAACATCTTTGCAAGCCATTGCTTCATGTCTCTCTTTGTCATTGCAATAAATCTAAGAATTGTTTCTATTAAAAGTCATTTCACTTTGAATCTTACAAATCGCATAGCTTGTTCCAAGTTGCGTATTCCAGAACAGGCATATCTTGTAAGAGAGCAGCAGAAGCTATTTGTAACCGACGACTTCCTAAGAAATCTTCTCCACTAAACATACATACTTACACTGTAGTCATCACTTACACCTTACCCATATGATTGTATCCAACTCATCAGTTGTACTAATTCACTTTTCTCTAAATTTTCCGAAGCGATTTCTCGAACCTTCATATGATTATTTGTATAGATGTTTGGAAGGCATCAGACTCACTCTCTTACATACGCAGTTATGATACATGTGTACGAAACGATCATAAATTTGGTAATCTGGTGGGAAACACGATATGGCCGCTCTTGCATGAAGCAAATCTGTTGTGACAACCACTCGCATTGTCTCCAGGTATCTGAATTTGAGTAATGAGAAGAACACAACTGAAATTATTATTCACCTTGCCAACCAAGATTTATTATGTCCTCTGTCATCTTCAAGTTGATTTCCTTCTACTCTGTTCCAAACAGTTTTTTCCAAAGTCTGGAAGAGTATGTGTGTTTCGCATGTAAAACTAATACTTCCTCTTACGTCAAATGTTTTTTTTTTCCATTCCCTAGGTCTGTTGGGTGGCATGAAATCTTTGGCACCTTTCGCATCTAGATAATACTTATCGATCCTCTCTTCTCTCTCTACGATTCGTAGACAGGAAACTAGCTGTTGAGGTCCCAGACCGCTTTCACTTCCTCAAAAATAAAAATCAGAGCGAAATGATAAGTAGGCTCATTTAATAACATGGCTTTCACGTGACGCAGTCGTGAAGTCCACGTGAAAAGCTTCGAATTTCATTTTAAAAATGGACAAGCAAGGAGTCGGTTGTTTCTATTGTTCATAACAAATATTTGCATTCATCTGGATCATTATAGAAAAACGTTTCCAGACCTTTTGCCATGTCCAAGGAACGACCAATCACATACCACATGTTGCTACCCAAGGTATTTACTAATTCATCAACCTTTATGAAAAACGTAATAAGTAGCTGAAAGAACTTGTTGCTAATTAGCTTTACTCTAAACACTCACATTCTTTTCGTATTCACGATTACCAGCTGTTTTATGTACCTCTGTTAGTAGCTCGTCTCGCGCTTGCTCCAAGTCCATGATGCTATTTATGAGCTTAGAAAATACAATTTGATCTTTAACTCACTGCTTATGCGCTAATAATAGCTTTCCTTGCTCAAGAGCTACGTGAGTATCCGCGATAGTTTGATTAATATTGAATATGTGTTTCAAATTATCCATTGCCGCAGCATACTGACTGTGTAGAGCATTTGCGATACGAACTTCTTTCATTTTCTCTTTAAGTCCTGGGAAAGGTTTTAATTTCGACCGAAGAGAGTTTATTCTGAACACGAGCTTGAATATGGGGAAGCATAGAAGGAACCCAAACTCTTTATCCACTGTATTAATATCTTCTGAAGCTGTATGCAAATGAGCGATGGCAGTTCTTATACTTTCAAGTTGAGACTGAACACCAGTTCGAAGCATAGCTTCCACAGCAGCCTAAAACTTTTGAAATTACTTCGAACTGTTGACATCTTTACTTTTTTTCGCTCTGCTCGTTTTCGAAACTCAGGCAACTTCTCCAAGTGATCAGGTCGTTGCAACATGGCAGCAACTTGTTCTAATGCGGATTTCTCCACATCATCCATCTAAGCATACAGAATGAAATGATCAGAACAGAACAACAAGTAATTATCCGTAATAAGAAACGGTCTTCTCAGTACTGAGGAAATCAAAACAAATATTTAAACTTTTATTATTATGGCTGATATGCGAGTGATTTCAATTTTGATATGTAAAATGCAAATTTGACACGTAAGTATTTATTCTAACTCAGAACGCCTTAAAGAGCACCACAGTCAGAGAGAAAAAAGCGCGTGGTGGGACCCATGAAAAAAAAACCTTTAATTTTAATAGTTGTACTCCAATTAATCTTATACCATGTGAATATGGTTATAATGTTTTTTTTTAAATTTAAATTTCATATGATTAAATAGAATGTTTATTGTATTATTAATTGTGATAATCTTTTTCTTATCAATCTTCTTGAGAATTATTACGTTTTTTGAATTTCTGTAAAGTATTTTGATAACTTTCTTTGACAATTTTTTCTCACCGGCATCATCTTTGATATCCTCACGTTTGTCCTATCTCCGCGGGTGCTGATAGCAGGCATGTTGAAGTTTTCAAATTTTTTTCAATTTCCCTGTTTTTGAATAGTTTATGTAAACAATAATCATGATGAATATAAAAGTTTTATTTGAAAGATTAGTACAATTCATAATACAATGACAATATAAAACAAAAACATTATAACCATATTCACATGATATGAGCTTCATTGGAGTACAACTATTAAAATTGAAGGTTTTTTTTTATGGTTCCCACCATGCGCTTTTCTCTCTGACTGTGGTGCTCTTTAGGGCGTTCTTTATAACTCTGTTTTATCGGCTTGGGACGCAGGACCTGCATGTTGTTTTCCTTCTAGGGTAATCTAAAAGAGGAATGTAGCAGAACCATCAGAAGGTGACACACCTCTCTGACATGTGGTTGTTTGAGTAAATAATCTTTGCCTTCAAAAGCTTGAGCACCATCTTTGAACATAAATATAACTCTATCATCATCAACCGTGAAAACCTAAATGTTCAACTAGATCAGGACCACGTCATAATTAACAAACCTGAGACTCTATATGGTTGTTATAGAGAGCAGATTGCCAGAGTCCAGACCAATGCTCAGTGAAAGGTCTGATATTTTTACTCTTTGGATGTTCGGGATCAGTTACACTTACAAACATCATGAGTGGTTGACCTTTTTTAGACAACCGAACTAAGTCTTCAGGAGATTTCGCCTGAAATACTTTCAGTACTTTTGCAGAACCACAGATGTACTGACTTTCGCTTTCAATGCATCTAAGTCTACTTCTTTGGGTTT
This sequence comes from Auanema sp. JU1783, assembly GCA_943334845.2. Classification (NCBI taxonomy): domain Eukaryota; kingdom Metazoa; phylum Nematoda; class Chromadorea; order Rhabditida; family Rhabditidae; genus Auanema; species Auanema sp. JU1783. The sequence goes on along the minus strand of CALQYR020007491.1, from coordinate 167,168 downwards.
TTGCTTGTGAGATGGCAATTCATCCTCATCCAACTTTTCGTCGTCATTCTCTTCCCACTCATCAAAAAGCTTTTCTAAATCTGCATCTCTGAATAGTGAGCTTCAATAAAGAGCGAAGACATACGTCACTTACGTGTAACTACTCAGATCTTTCTTTTTATGATCAGCTCTGATCAAGATAGAATTTATCAATACAATGGCAACTAAGGAATATATGTTCATCTGTGAATAGACATGTGAATGGTTATAATTCAAATGAACGGAGATAATTCATACTGGTTTGAACCGTCGTATAAAAAATGTGGAAGAACGAGCATACACTTTATGAAAAATATTTACAAAGACTCAAAGTCATAGTGGATATGTAGTGATGGTTATGATATCTTAGTTAGATAACCTGTTGCGTGTCTTCTGCAAAAGTAACGATTGAATACGAATGTGGAAGCACGGAACTCACCCAGCTGAAGCACGTTTTCAGAATTCGATTAGCTGCTTGTTCGATCTTCTTCTCTCTTTCTATGACGCGATCTTTGTATTCTCGAGTATTGGACATTCTCCTGAAACAGATGCCGTTCTACATAGAAGAATGAACAATCACCTTTGAGTAATTGCCTTCATGTCCGTTTTTGGAAAAGCTTGAATTTTGGTAGAATCAACAAAAATCTTATCTGATACATCATCCAAAGAGACTACTCCCATTGCCAAAGCCCTTACAGCTTCCTGTAAAGGGTAATGTGGTCAAATGAGAAAGAGTAGTATACCTTTCTCTTCTTTTCTATCTGTTCCCGACGTCGAGAAGCTTCTTTAATGATGCTTTGTCTGAGCTCACTCCTTCTAATGAACGCCGGTCGATTGACCGTCAGGTAATACTTGAAATAATGAGGAATAGCAACTAACTATCATTAGACACTTACACTCGGTGGTCTATTAGGTTCATCTCGAGCCGTCGGAGGAGGATTTCCAGGAATATGACCTAGCTTCTCAACAACGAACGTGTCGTTAGGAGAAAAGCGATTAGCATTATTGGGTGGGACAGGACGATGGCGATTGTGAACCTCCGGTGGGGACGCTCTAGTAGTGTTATGGGTCGCTAAATGTTTGTTCAAGAAACGAGCCAGTAAAAGTGTCTCAAACCTCTAATAGGTGTTATGCTTTCCAAGTTCTGTGACAAAGACAAGTGTCTAGGCGTGCTATTGTTCGAACTACTCAGAAGGACATCGCTTTCAATCCCAGCATTTCTCAATATTTGGCGAGAATATGATAACGGCTCAGTTACATTAACCTATCAAATATCAAAAACTAGTCGTAAAAACATTTGAATGAATTACTTGAGAAGTTGATGGCTCAAAAAGACTACGTCTTGAGCTTCTACGAGGTGATGAAGCTGATGTATTGTTTTTGACTCTTTTTTGAGGAGTTACTCTAACTACGGGAAGGCCGCTACTCAATGACGTACTTTTATCTTGTCGGGAATCTGTGGATTCAGATTCACTGTAATTAAAAAAACTATATTATTTGAGATTAAAGTGACTCACGATTGTAATGATTTGATTATAGATTTGAGCTTTTGAATCTCTCGCTCTCTGTCTCTCAAAGAGATCAGCAAAATATTATTATCTCGTTGTGCTTGTTGATATTTTAATAAATAATTCAGAGTTCCAACGTCAGTGCTAGGCAAGCTATTATTGTTTTTAGTATTATGACTATAAGAGAGGATTGAGAGAAGAAAGAAAAAAGGAACGAACTCTAGTAGAGCTCCTGTAGGGTCTAATGTTACGATGGGCTCTAGATCATGGTATCTATCACTAGCTGTTCTATACAATGACCTGAGGAAGTAAAACATAAATGTTATTCTTCAACTAAATTATTTTTACCAAACATTGTCACGTTTCGGAGTTGATGTTACGGGTGCGTTTCTCATGCTTTGCTTATACTCCCATACGGTCAGACCAAATAACAATCAAACCTGAAATAAAAACAAAAATGCTAATCTTAGTCATTAGAAGTCACAACAAAGAAAAAGAAACAATGTTAGAGAAGAACAACTTCGGAACACTTAATACAGTAATATGATACATACAACCACATGTTTCGTTTATGAGCTATTGTATGTTGTAGTATGCAAGTTCGTTCGAGTTCAACAGTGCACAGGGTCTTTCTTTAACTTTCCAAGCCTCACGAGTTTGTTTTTCATAAACGACTTACAATTTGAATTCTCAAGACTTGATTCAAGGAATCGATAGCATACAACGCATACAGTTAAGGTAGGTGGCATATATGCTCAGAGTCAAACACAACAGTACAAGCAAACCCAGATTTGATGAGTTACCACCATATTAAAGTGAGAAAGATGTCACTTCTACAAATTACAAAGCCCTAATCCACAAATAAAACAAATAAATAGTGGGAAAACAGTAACATGGTCATTAGCTCTTCATGCATGACGAATTAATGAGCTGATTCCCGTTACCTTAGTAGCAAAGCTAATACCCTAGACGGAAAAAGCTAGCCACCCTTGCAGCGACCACGCCCCTTTTTTCACGCGCCTCTTTGCGTATACAGGCAAGAGGTTTGTGAGTTCTTAAAGCCGTTTTGTTTGAAAACTGCTTCTTTGCTTGAAACTTATATATTAATTGAAGATTATGAAATTACAATAAAGTTATTCCTCTCTGCTTACTTCGGAACTCATGTATAAAGCTGCCTTTAGAAGAGAAATTTAAGAAGAAAACAACCAGAAAACAATTTTCATTTTCAAAGATAGTAGAAGCGGTTGTATTCAATTCAGATGTTGAGATGATCGCTTTCCTTTTTTTCTTCAGACATTTCTCCCGGCATCGTTTTCGGTTTCTTAGTCCTGGGTTTCCTTTCCTTATTTTTTCCAACCTCGCGGAGTTTCGCCTCCATCTTCACGTCTTCGTCGTCTAAGTTCTCCATATACTCGGTCCGTATCTATTGAACATGCTTTTTGCTCTCATACAAGTACGAAAACAGACCATGAGTTTGTCGTTGAGCTTGAAGATTTCGCACCATTTCTCATCGTCTTTTATGGGTTTATGTAGTCTATTCCTCCACCCGTTTCTTTTCCACACTGGCATCCAAGATTTCAAAGACTTGATCATCGTTGCGGAATCTGTTCGAATGACAACGTACTTTTCGTTTTCTTTTATAGCCTGTTAAATGGATTTATACTAATCAAATTATTCTCTCTCTGACTCTTCTCTTACCCTGTTCATGATTTCAAGTAGAAGATCAGGTATGCTCTGTCTAGCGTAAGGTATGAATGATGGTGCTTCATCAGAGTTAACCTGAAACAAACCCTGTTCATGTGTTTCTGAGAAAATAGTACACCTTATCATATACGGTACCTGGAAATAGTTTTGTGCCATGTCTGAAGACTCGAGCTCGTAAGGCCCTAGAATATGAATTAACAGTTCTCGGTATTCAAATCCAAATTACACTCTGGTTCCTATTTCAACATCATTCGTTATGTCCTCGAGAGTCCACTTGTATTCTTCTCGGTCTTTCGCTGTTACAGGGAATGATAAGCCTTCTTCGCATAATTCGGAGACGATCTTCCAATGACTGTCTTCATCGTCAGGCACAACATATTTATATCGAACATGCTGATATTCAAAATGTTTGATGAAGCTGTAAGCAGACCCACCATCTTCCTTTTGCTAACGAAGTCGGATATCCGCTGATACAAGAATTTGTTGGGAAGGTCATTCTTCACCTCATTTTTCCAGCTTAACAGATACTATCATTTTCTCTTTTTTTTAAATTTACTCACTCATTTTGCAAACAATGTATGAAGAAAGGCGTTTTCATGCTGATCAGAACTTCACTCAGCCCATTATCATAAGCCTACACGTATTTTTCAACTGGAAAAGCGCTACCATCACTCACCTCATTTAAAGCTGATTCGATAGCACATAGATCTGCTCGGAATTGTGTGATGGGAAAGAGAGAGAGCCTACGAGGGATGCTTTTACATTGACCTGCAGGCCAATAAGTCGTATATGATGCAGCTAAGTAGCCTAAAGCTAAATCCTCTCACTGCACTGTTCAGCATGTCATACCATTCATTCTCTTCACGAATTTCCCTCCAACAAAACACTCAGGCCATTTCACAGTGTGGTGTACATATTTCCCGAAAGAATCATACACAGTGTCCGGCTGAACATTAGTGAGCTTGGGCATTTGCAAACTTTGCTGGCTATGTCTATAGTTATCATCGTTTATGATGAGCTCGGTCACGTAGTTTTTCTGGCGATCCGGTGTTACTGTGGGTACATGTTCGAAAGTAACCTGAATTTAGAATTAATATAACTGGTGAATATTGAGCATTCGAACATTCTTATTAATCAGGTTAAGATAAAGCTCCTTCAGTAGCTTAGCGTTTGGGACTTGTTTGCCATTTGCCAATATGAAGTTTCGGTTGTATAAGCTCTCTAAATTGGCTTTGAACTCGCCATGCACTTGGAAATCTGACTTTATGTGGAGATTCTTCCCAGGATGTGACTGAAAATGGATGTTCCCAAATTTGAAGGCTATCAAACAACTGACCGCCCGAACAGCTCTTATCAAAGATTGTATCATGGCTCCGACAAACGTATACCTAGCTCCTAGAGTTGCCAAGCAGTTCCGAGAGTCGTTTTCTCCAAAATAAACGCCATATTTAGAACATTTTGAGCCATCTTTCCTAACAAAAGAATACCCCGTGCAAAATGCTTGTTCGGTGCTGGAAAACTTGGATATCTGGATAAACCTTAACACGGCTTACCTGGAGCTGGGTAAATCCGAAAGACAACAAGATGAGACGCGAGTGAGCTTGGGTAGATCGAACCTCAGACAGCTGAGAAGCATCTATTGATTGAGTCTAAGAAAACAATTTCAATCAAACAACCAAATAATATCAGTTAGAGAACTGTTTTGTGATAATAGAACTGAAGTCAAAGAACCTTTATATACGAACAAGAGCTGACCCGAGCTCTTCACGAAACTCTTCTTCAGTACAGTATTTGAACGGAAGGTCTGATAAGTTGTTAGGGTTAATTTTGAAAAATTTCAAATATTCATCAGTCAGTAAGATGAGTTGTGCTTGTACCGACTTTGAGCCATCGTCCGTCAAAACACAAGATCGGATTTTGTCCAAATTCTTACGTTCTTTAGTTGGCTTGTTCAGACCATTACCTACGCGAACGACTGTTTCATTCCCTGAATAGATTTTCAGCGTTTCATCTTTGCAATACACACTCTACAATAATAATTCTGTCATGGAACGAAGAGCACTGGCTTACTAAAACTAGAGAATAAAGCACAGCTAGAACTTCAGCTGAGTAATAGTTATACGACGACAGAGAGATGATAACATTTCTTAAATAGAACAGTAGTTCAAGTATTTCCGTATCTCCCTACCGCCGAGGGAACTTCGGCCAAACTAAAGTGACTGACGGAGGTGTCTTTTTCGAGAGAGCTAAAACAGATGGAGCACTGAACATAAAAATACATGTTGATTTTTCGCAGGGACGTCGCTCACAGAGCCCAGGAGCGCCTTCGGAGAATACTTTTCTTCTCTTCCTCATCATGTGGCCCTTCCCTAATTTTGTTTCTTAAGTAGTCTAGCGCTTCTTGAATCGATGGTTCATTAGAGGATGGTTTGGTGGAACATCTTCTCAGTAGAGGGCGAATCATTGCTGTGTAAAAGCATGTGTAAGATGTTGGGTTTGTAGAAAGTATGAGAAACCAAGACAAGGGTTGTTCGAACGAAAACAAAAGACGAGACATGCTTATACTTCATTGTCATTCTCTAACATATACCGGTGCACAAACAAAAACAATTTATACGAAGAAACCCAGCTTTATAAGTAAGGAAAGAAAAAATCTATTATACCAGTACCCATCAGAGCTCAGTTTCTATACGATTCTGCGCCTTTGCGAGCAAGTTCATCCGCAGCTTCATTACCTGGTTCTCCACAATGCGCTTTCACTTTTTCGAAATGGACCTGATAAGAGTGAATATGACTACTTCGAACAAAATTCATGAATCTCACATTTACGTTTTTCCGAAGGTTTTGAATTTGGACAAGCAAATCTTTGTTCTTTACATCTCCCGTAGTAGTTTTCCATCCATTCCTGTCACAGAAGCTGTTGCCAAATGAAAACAAGATGACAAACCTCTCCCATTTATTAATCCACGTGTCGCATGAGTTTATACAGAGCTGAGAATCGGTTCTGATGATCATTTCCTTCACATTGGAATCTCTAGCCTATGGAAAGTTCTATATTGGAACCATAATTTAGAGAAACCTTCTCAATCGCTTTGGCCACTGCTTGCAGTTCTCCGCGGTTATTGGTAGCTGATCCATCGACAGGTCCACAACTGTTATCCGGATGACCGTCACCCCAATAAACTCCCCAACCAGCCTAGAAAAGCATCATACTAATCTGATTCAAAAAAGCAAAGCACCTTAGCTCCATGTCTACCATTTGAGGAACAAGCACCATCTGTGTAGACAACAGGGCAGTTCGAGCGAGAGGCCGAAGAAGGTTGCTTCGTTTTGCTATTTGAATGATTAAATTGGAATTGTAACGAAAAAGCAATACATGTTGGTCCTTTTAGCCGGATGTGCATAATCCTCGTCTCCACTGTCGTCATTACTATTCGCCACTGCGTAACTTCGTTTGCCGACCGTACCTGGAAAAATGAAGACCAGTTAGTATTAAGAACTATATCTCACGGAGAGAAGAAGATGAGGCCCCCCTTTGGTTACTTAATTTAGAAGAATTACTTCCAACGTTATAGTTGCTACTCCTAATATGAGAGGAAGTAGTACCTCTATTGCTAGAGTTGCGACTTCCACCATTGGAGGAAGAACTTGCTTTAGCGGTATGTGGAGCAGGAGCACTACTTTCTTTGTTTGAATCAACGAAAGCAGCAGCTTCACTTATGCTTGCAAACTTTTTATATCTAAATTGTTTCTTCGTTTGCATACCAGCCTACATTTCAAGGAAAACTAGGAAGAATTTACCTCGCATTGTTGAACCCATCGACTTGCACCTTGCACATATCCCACGTACTGTAGATGCCAACATTACGGCCTCGTGCAACAGCGTAGTAGGCTTCTTTGCTCATTCGCTTAAACAAGAGTGATTTTTTATATCGACTCAAAGCGTATACGGTAAGGATGGGACATACCAAACTCTGTCATGTGACACAAACGAAAAAAAAACTATTTATTAATAACTGAACATACAAATAAGAATATTATGCTGACTTCTTAACTTCAGGTTCTTCGTCTTGGCCATCATCACCAGTTGACTTTCTCTTAGGAGCTTTCGCTTCCTCTTCAATAAGTCGAGATGGAGATTTTCTCTCAAAAACGAAGACTAACCTATCTGCTTTAGAGTCTTTCCTTCAGCGAATAACTGGGCGTCGCCTTCATTATCAAACTTTTTAAACTTAGCGCCTTTGAAATCAGTTGTCTGCTGTTTGCATTCTTCCCAAGTAAGATAGCTTCAACAGATATTTCGAAATGCTAATGAAAACTGCACTCACACTCCAGTCTTGTGACCACGAGCAACGGCATAGTACGCCTTTGCTTTCTCTTCTTTTACAGCGTTCTTTTTAACTGTTTTGGGAGAAGTTGTCTCAGCTAGATGAGACAGGAAGTTACCAAGTTATGAACTGTCACCCAACCTCCTATTCCCTTTTGAAATCGATTGTAATAAGCGATAGCTTCATCTAACTTGGTGAACTTCTTATGCAAGGGTTGTGGGTAGTCCTTGATCTACGAATAGAGACATAGAACAGAAGAACCCCAGTGATTTACAGATTTTTCCACCGATTTATAATCGCCGAAGATGCCAATGTCATAACCTCTAGCTACTGTGTAGAAAGTTTTGAAATCATCCTCTTCGGGAAAGTTTTCTGAAGTTTAACCAAGAATGAATAAACTTGTTACATGAATACCTTGAACAGTGCGTGGTGTTCTCTGTTCCAGAAATTCATTAGCCTCTTCTTCTGTTTCGAACTTCTTATAGACTGGTTGAGGGAAGTCATCGATCTGAGCACACTCATATGAAGTATACAGAGCACATACATACATTCTTCTTAGCTTCATCCCATTTCTTGAATACACCAGTTTTGAAACCATTGGCAACAGCGTAGACTACCATGATAACTGAACTGATGGAATAATCAAAAAAGGGAGTAATGAAGCGAGGTATAAGGAAAAGCAAGTAACGAATTGAGAATGGTCACAAAGCTCAAAGGGAAAACATTCAGTCATCATAAGAAGTATGAAAGACAGTGTACTTAGTACAGAGAACGGTTTCTTGCCTAACTCAAAACTGCAACTGTTCTCGATCCTAATAATAGCAGTAGGATTACCCAAAATTCACATCCACCTGCAGTCAAAAAAAAATAACCTCGACAAGATTTTGCTGAGGGTCACGCCCACTTTTTCATGCTACGCTTGCGTATCCAGTCGAGAACATTGAGTTAACTGAATCGGCTCCTAATCAGTAGCTAGTCTTGAAAATGATACTCTCAAGCTGTAAATTCTCTTGTGCAATCTCTGAAGATAATTAAAGTGTTCTTCTTGTATTAGCAGGAGTATGAATACGGATCAATAGGATGGAGAGGTGGAAGATATCACACAAATCGAAGAACATGAAAATCTTAAGGGCGAGGTTCAAATGATATTTAGTTTGCCATTTGATTGACAGAATTCTCGAGAAGTCACATCCGGTGAATTGGGTAGGGGATGTACATACTCGATCATTGATTGATGGGCCTAACACTCAGCAGAACAAAGGGTATGCATCAATGTCGAGATGTCAGTTAGTGATATGATTGGGAGTTAAAATAACACTGTTATGTCTGCTTCACATAAATTGGTTATCATTGAATTCCTTGTTAAGAATGGCTCAGAAGCATTTGAGAATAACTTAGTTCAACATGTTAGAGGAATAAATGAATAGAAAAAGATGATGCAGGAAGTGGGATAGAAGGGAAGGGGGATGGTAAAGATACTAACTTCTTAGTGTGATACATTTATTGTTTAGATTGCATCAAGACAAGTATGATACATGAATACATCAGAAGACTTGCTTCTATTCCCGTAGTTCGGCTAATCGCCTCGTCATCGCTTCGAATTCCTCGTTCTGCTCAGTTTCAGGTCCGTCAACCAGCGGATGAGAAGCGGCAACAGGAGCTTTACCCAATTCTCCTGCTGTGATCTCCCAAAGAATTTTGTCGACCTCTTCCTAAATTGAATGATGTGAGAGAAAAGGAAACTGAAACTGACGTTAGCTTCTTCGTTGAGGCCTTCAGGTTCCAGACTCTGCATGGTATCCTCGATCATCTCATCAATAATCCCTAGTTTGGTCATCTCAGCAGACATTTCTCTCATTGTTTTCATTATTTCAGGCACCTGTAAACGAGATCAGTACATAAAAATTTCCAAAACCGCCCAACCTTAACAAGGTTCTGCATACTTCTCATCACTTCCGTTGATTTTTGAAGGGAACCAGCCATTCTAATAGTCACTAGTTGTTCTTGCATACACATTATAACACTGTTTATCTGAGCTTTACTCACATGAATCTTGGAAATGGCCTAAACAAGTCAAACAGTTGAAATACCAGTGTGAACGTGAAACATACCTTTTTGGACTGTATGAGAGACTTTGCCAAAACTGTACACACTTCTCTATCGCCTTTCTTCGCAGCTTCTTTTATTTCTTTTGTTACCTGAAATTCCGCTTATCTATCACCAAACACGAAGAACCGTTGAACCTTCATCTCTTCTCTTTGGATTCCATGGATTTGTCTATCTAAGGTTCTCATCTCCTGCCTCATTTTCCTCTGGAGCTCTCTAACTTGCTCCTTCGGATCCTTCTTTTTTCCGAACAGGCCCATCATACCTCAACCATAAGATGTCATATGAACGACCGCGCAGTTTCAAACATGAAGGGGAATGAACATGAGGAACGTATTTTATTTTAAGACAGAAACGATGAGTAAGCGGTTGTTCATGCTAGAAGAGGTGGATAGCAATGAGACTAGACAAATCACAGAAAGAGGTTGGCCGAGGTAGAAAATAAATTTTACTTACAAGTTGTAACAAAAAAAGAATTGAAATTGAAACTTCCTGAAAAAAAAGTTTCAAAGAACGTTCAAGCTCAACGAAGAAAAGCTGTTTCTAACCAAGTTAGAATGATTCAACATTCTTGACCCCACTGTCAATTTGACGCCAACTCACGTACCACTCGAAAATTTTAATATTTACAAGAAGTCTTTAGTTCGCATAATTTGTTCTATTTCGTTGTATTCAAACATACATATAGTCCAATCTATTTTTTCCTTTAGGTTTTATGATCGGATAATGAGTGCCTATATGCCTCAAACTCAGAATACTGACTACTCTAGAGCTCATATGACCTGTAAGTTTCCATTTGCTGTACTTGTACATTAATTTGAATTGTAGTGTCGGGTAAACCAACCCGCAGGTTAAATGGTGATGAACCATTGCTTCGTTTCAAGGAGGCAAAAAAAGTGCTCGGAGAAATTTATACCGATTTGGGTGATCATGTAGATGAATTGAAAAGCGTTTACAAAGGTTATTTCTCACTGATTAACTGAAATTACATTATTGGTTTGAGGGATTTCCACAGATAGCACTGATGTGATTCCTAAGGACCAAGAAGAAGAGATCGCTATCTTGAAAGAATCTATTCAAACAATAACTGAAACATTTAGTCGCGATAACATGAAAGTTGTGTTTTTTGGAAGGTATGATGGCTCAGACGAGAAGGTTACATGTAGTTTTGCTTTATCAGAACAAGTAATGGCAAGAGCACAACCATTAATGCTATGCTTCATAATAAAGTTTTGCCTCAAGGAATGGGGCATACAACATGCTGCTTCCTCCAGGTACTGTCGTTGTGCGATTATGCTATCATAGCCTGTGTTGATTGTAGGTACAAGGGTGCAGAGAAGGAGATGGCTATATGATCTTGGGAGATGATCCAAGTAGAATAGATATCAAAGAATTGGGCAAAATGGGTCATGCAATGAGCAGTGAGAACTCTGAAGTGCCTGAAATGGGACAAGACTCGCTTTTACGGTAATAACGGAGTTTAAGTATCAACTATAACATCGTTCAGCATTTATCACCCTATCGGAGATGGAGATTCGAATGAGAACAGACTGCTACAAAACGATGTTGTGTTGCTTGACAGGTTTGAAAATTTTACTGTTCGAAACGATTATTCAGAATTGTTTAGTCCGGGAGTTGATTTGTCGCCCGAATTTGATAGTTGGATTGATAAACATTGTCTGGATGCCGACGTTTTTGTTTTAGTTTTGAATGCTGAATCGACACTTACACAAGCCGTCAGTTCCATTCCTCTCACACATATCAATGTGAATCCACTGTTTCAGGAGAAAAATTTCTTCTACCGTGTCGCAAAAAAGTTAAGTAAACCCAACATTTTCATTTTGAACAATAGATGGGACGCTAGTGCTTCGGAGGATGATGTAGAAGAGGTAGTTTCCAGTTTCTTTCTCCCAAATGAAACTTCGGTTTTGTAGGTCAAAAAGCAGCATCAGAACAGATTCAGACAATTCTTAGTAAATGAGTTGGAAGTTTGTACTGAAAAGGAAGTTAATAATCGCATTTACTTTGTCTCATCTCGTGAAGTATATCCTCGGCTGATGTAGTCGTTTTCATGTTTCTCTCTTAGGTTCTCGAAGCGAGATTGAAAGAGAAAGGTTTAACACAAAAGGCTTATCAAGCTTCTGGTTCTCGGGAACGCTTATTGGAGTTTGAAAACTTTGAGAAAAACTTCGAACAATGTATATCAAGGTAAGCAAGAGAGGATCACGTTGTTGATTAACATGTAATGTCTAGATCTGCAATTTTATCAAAGTTTGAAGCTCACAAAAGGAGAGCATTCGAAATCATTCAAAGAATGAGAGAGAATGTTGACCAAGCACAACGCCGAGTAAATGACCAGAAGATCAAGTATGAAGACGATCTCAAGGTATGACGCTGCAGCCATTTCAAACCCTTATACAACTATACAGGCTGCCTCTCAAGTCTTCAACGATTGTCGTAAGAATTTTTCTTTATTTGAAACAGCATATTTGGAACAAACCGAGCACTTGAGAGCAGAAGTTCATCTGAAAGTATCCGCTGATTTCGCAGAGGAAATCTTAAGACTAGAGGCTATCATTGATAGGTTCAATCAACCTTTCGTTGATAGTGCTGAGGGAATAAGAGAGTATAAGGAAGTTGGTTGAACAACCTTGGTCATTCCATACTTACCGTTTTATAGAGCTTGTCAATATTCACTAATAATTCTGTGAACGCTGATCTGGAAGCTCGTTGTACTGGTGGGCTCATGTCGCGAATCTGGAACCTAGAGAATGATATGTTCCGTATGTGTATCCTCATATCTTTCATTCTTTGAACTGTAAGATTCAGATTACGTGAAAAAAATTCTCTCAGAGCCATATCAACATAAGCTTGAAGAAGTATGGCGTTACCGTGCCCCATTCAAGTTCTCCATCTGCGTTGACGCTCCCGCTCTCATTCAGTTCGAATCTATAACTCATACTTACAATAGCCATTTCTTTTTCAGGGATTTCCATGAGGATCTTGAATTCCGTTTCACTTTTGGATTGTCCTCAATCATTCGTAGAATTGTGGCTTATAGATCGGGACAACCAGTAACAGCCATTCAAACTAACTTACTCACACCACTGAAACTTGTATTGATTTCTCCATCATAATCATCGTTCTCGATCTGATTTAGCATAAAACTGGAAATGGTGATGAAGCTGCCGATCAAGCGTACTTGGCCGCTGAAGAAAACGCTGTTATGACACAAATGGTACTCAGTTCAGCTGCGTACTTGGCTAATGGAAGTCTAGGAGTGATGGTTGTTTGTGGAGTTGTTTACAAAGCTGTCGGATGGAGGGTTAGTGTCACTTATTGATCGAACGTCAAATTGGTTTTGTAGGTGATTGCAGTCGGTGCAGCTGCTTATGGAGGTTTATATGCCTTGGAGCGACTACGATGGAATTCTAGTGCGAAAGAACAACACTTCAAAGAACAGTTCAGATCTCATTTGGCTGCTAGAATGAAACAGGTAACAGTCATATAACTTGATGAGTAAACTTGAGAATATACAGGTTGCTGCAGCCCATATTTCCCACTGCGAAATCCAGGCAGTAAGGTGAGTAATGATTGTTTCATCTTCCCATTCCTTTGGTTGTTACAGAGAGATGAACCAAGTGTTCGATGGTCTGAAAACTACCGTGGGTGGTGTTCATCGAGAAATGAAAGATGATTTAGACAAAAGCAAGAGAAAAATTGATGTTGTCGATGCAACAGTGAAAGCTTTAGCCACCATCAAGTGAGTTTCTAACCAAAGTATATTTCTCATGTTTATATTTTTCAGAGGAAAGACCGCATTGCTACTCTGCAACCTCGAACAGTTCGCTTCGGCTTACCTTCGTACAGATTCCCCTTCCCCATAGACCAATGCTTAGTGTAATGATTGTATAGATTGAGATTGTTAATTATGATGTCGACAAATTCGTTTTGAACACGGAGGCCTGTCTGCAATATGTCCTAATATAGGTTGTCTAGCGAGTTTAGCGAATCCCGAGGTAGTTTCACATGACTATTTGTGTTTTCTTCTGAGTTTTTCATTTTACGTTTCTAGTCAGTTACTCATCCTTAGTTTGTCGAATGCACTTTATCATTGCTGAGTGGATATGTTAATAACTAGAATGAACCTACTTTTCCACATGCTTTCCTTGGTATATCAATTACATTTTGTAAAATATCTCAATGAATTAACCAGCGAATGGCCAAAGTTGGTGTTTAGACTTAACTCAGTACATATCATTCCGTATTCCTGAGTCAAATCGAAGAATGGTCTGTTTTCTTCTCCCTGCCAAGCTATTTCAAGGTTTTTAGGATGATGATTTGTATGAGGATGATATACCATATGATATAGATCTGATAGCTGAAGAGGTTTATAATGCACTCTGTGAAAACGTAAAAACTTCTTTATAGTTTCAATTTTATAACATTGGTAACGAAAACGAAGCAGATCAACCGGAAACAGGCAGGGACTCAGGATACGGAACAGCTCGTTGGGAATCCAACGAGCCTCCTCCTACAAGTAACAGTATCAGACCCGAACACAACGTCACGAATAAGAAGTATTGGGATAATGTCCTCAAGAAAGAAATATTTTGTAGATATGATGAGAGGTATGCTATTTGTAACAACATTTCTATTGGAATCTTAATCTTGAAGACAAGGCTTCTTTGATCTGAGTCCAGAGTCTCTGGTCTACCATGTGCTCAAGTTCATTCGTAGTCCGTTTCACCAACAGAATAACTCGGAAGGTGAAGTTGTATCATAATATACATATCGAACGTTTTCATTTAAGAACGTTTATTCCTGATTCAGAACGACAAAATCGTAATGAGTAGGTTATTCTCATTCTCATCGACTGAGATCCTGGGGTGTTTACAAAGCGAAACGGTAGCTCTGTGAATCTTATGGGTCATTTTGTTTGTTTAGTTAGAAGCTATGGTTAGTTCGTTTTTGCCCCTAGTTCAACAATTAGAAGAAATAATCAATTTTGTGGACCGTCAGGAAGCTATTGAAAACGCGCCGATTTTCATTCAAGTAATCATTTTCGTTTCAATTTTCGCAGAGATCGGTTGTATTCAGTGTCTATGCTCGGTCATCAGAAGCTTTTTGGTTGATTACGAAAATTCGATCAATGAATTGTCTAAGAAAAACTTAGGTGCACTCAGCTTTATTTTCTTCGTTGGCTCATCTTCCTTTCATTCAGCTCTACAATCTCTACCTGTCGAAACTAAAACCCTGCGAGAAAAGGCACAACTGATTCACTGCATCATAACTCCCATCAAGAGTGGCCACAAGTGGAAATGGATTGAAGTTTTTTTTTCATTTTTGCTACTTTTATGTTTATCGTATTGAAAGGTGGAGTATGCGTGGTTTATTCTTATCAACTCTACTGGTTCTTTTGCTCATTCCTCTGCTCCAGCTGTGAGTCATTATCTCTCTTCTTCAGTTGTTTTTTAATTCGAGATTGCCTATGCCGTAGAAGTCCAACAGCAATTTCTCAAGACTTTGTTCCGATTCTTTGATTTTGTCTTTTCTTCATTGGTTATTCCTTCCGGGTTCACTGATCATTCCATATTATTCAAGTAAGGCTACTGTTGATGATGTGATCATGGCTTACGTATACTCAGTGAAATCACGGAACCAAACCAAATTTTCGTTAGAAAAGCGGGAGACTTGAGTCTAACATTATGGAGTTTGCCGTTGATAACAGAGGTGAAAACTTATCTTATCAGCTTTCTTAGATGTTTCTTTAAGACGGTTCGTGCATTGAAATTCCGGAAAATGCTCAATGTGAAATCACATTGTGAACCATTCTTCACAAATGCAGCCAACGATGAAATGGTTGCACTATCCAACTTCAAAGAACATAAGTTTGTATAGCGTCTCAGCAAAATGATTGACTGGTTTTGCAGCTTGTTCAATGTAGATGAGTTCAGAGAAATCTTATTACGTTCTTCCAAGAAAATTTCTGATATGTGGTCTGCTGAACTGTTTGCGGTGACGAAAGATAGGCAGTTGCATGTCCTCTACAAGGACATGAGAGTTACGTACCCTTTCCGTTTCTCTCAAACGTTTAACATATTCAGATATTACTCATTGGAAAGTTCGCTGATACTCTCGCTCAATATTTGTACAAACCAGGTCGAAAAGTTTGTGATACTCTCTGAAATGGACGTTCATGCATGTTGTTTAGGAAATTTCGTTCTCTCAAGTCATTAGGAGCTCTGGATTATCACGCACTAGTTTTTGGGATTTCAACTTTAAAACGAAGATGTTCAGTGCTACTGTGAGTACATCAAATGAAGTTTGTAAAACATTAGGAATTGTAGATTCCTCCTCCATTGGATTCGTTGTTCCGCAAAGCACTGGTTGATGCTATGAGTGGATTTCTGGAACTGTGGTTAAAACTGTTCCGTATGAAGGAACTGCTGGAGTCCATAAAATACGATAGTGAGTTGTAAAGCGAATTTCACTTTGATACAGACAATTCAAGCTTTCCGCGGAATAACCAGAGCTGTCCCAACTAAACGTCGATTCCGATACATCGTCGATAAGCTCTCTAGAATTGTGGGAGTCATGAGAGAACAGTTCTATTTAACGGTGAGTTGAAATACATCAGTTCGGTTACTCATCTTAGTTATAGCTGAATCATTTGATTAATCTCACCTTAATCAAAATAGACTCTGCTGAGAACTTCACTGAAGTAGAATTGATTTGCCGTGAAACGGAGACATTGATTATCTCTTGGGTTTGCCCATCCAGTTGACCTATGTATGGATCGAGTTTTATAGACTTCGCCGAAATCAAGCAGTTGTGTCAAGGATATTCTGAGTATAATTCAAATCTACGAACAACTCATCGATGATATACGACTCAAGTAACTATTGCTTCAAAAACAAACCGAATTTGGATATTGTAGATCCCTGGGTGGTCATGTGGAAGATAGCCATATCTCTGATTGGAATAAAAAGACAACAAGATCAATCGAATATCTTGTGACTGTTGGTAAAAATTCTCCTCCTAACAGCATTTTTTACTTTGTATATCTACAACTGGGCTATAGACCCCTCTTTGTGAAGTCTTAACAACGTCATAATCGTCTGGAATAATAATGATAGTTTTAAATTTTTTTTGATCTCTGTTAATAAAACCTTTTGTCTGTCTCGTTTTCACTGCTCTCGAACTGTTTCGAACAATCCTTTATCTGCCATTACTGATTTTCTATTATTTTTTATGAAACTTTGCAGGCTTATGGGGGAGACTTCTCCTCGGTTGACAGTTGGTCGAACATGTATGACGGCATATTTGCATAAGGCAACACATTTTTTCCAACCATGAAGATGAGAAAGTTATAGATTGAGACTAGAGCTATCGGAGTTTCTCGGAGGAGATATTGGTTTGCTCTGGCTGATGTATCTCCTTACTTATACTGGTTTAAAGTAGTTTGAATGTCTTGATTCGTAATGCGTACTTGTTCTTTTAAGGAACGCGATGACGTCACTGCTGTAGGCAGACTGTGCTTGACAGGAGCAGCAATCACCTATAACCCCCAAGAAAAAGGCAGATTTGAAATACAGTAGATTTGAATTGATCTATATACGCTACTCAATCTATTTTCAAGTTCTGGCAATAACATTCATGTATTAGAAGCCAGTTCAGACAAGATGCGTGATGAATGGATCAAATCCCTACAAGAATCTAGAAAACGAAGTCGGAAAGTTAGCACAGCCAATGATGACAAACTTGTACTCTGAACTATTCTGATTCGTTCTAAACTATTTGTTGTTTTAGGAAATCGGCTCTCTGTCGTCTCAACCTTCGAATGTGGATATGAACGCTGAGTTACCAATTCTTCCATCGCGAGCGGCAGACATACTCATAAACAACTACCTCGGACCACAAGCTAGTAGTTGTGAATCTGAGACACCTTCAACTCCTATAGAAGTTTATATTCACAAAATATCTGGATGATCTGTTCATTACTAGATTGCTGGAGAAACTTCGGATGTCGCAAGTCCGCCTGGGTCTTACTCCAAGTTTTATCTGAGTCCAGATGGTCAGCTGAACGAAAATAGTATGGAGATGCCAAAAGTGAGATAAATAATCTTCTGTTGCATTCTTAAATCTTAATTCAGGCGATTATCAGTCCTGAAGCAGTACTCCAACGTATTGCGGATAAAACCAATGAGAGCCTTGTAGATGTGCCTAAACGAGCTATGGATATGGCTCGTAAGAGTTTCAAAATGAAAAGAGACAGCGAAGAGGCAAAATCTGTAAGTTCACATATATATATGTACATTGAATAAGTTTTTCTCTCAGAAAAATGAAGAAGAATTAGGAATGCGTTGTAGAGAACTTGAAGACCATGTTACTCTTCTGAATGACATGATCAAAACTCTGAAGAACGGTTTAGTCACTGCTCAGAATCAAGTGGAAACACTGTATGATGAAAGTCATTGAAGACCTTTTCAATGCTTTTTTGTTTTGCAGAAGACAGTTAGAAGAAATGCCGAGTGACAATTCTGTGAAAGATTTTCTTTTACAAAAAGAGAAGACTGTAACTGATCTTCAAATGGAAAATAACTGCTTGCATAGGCAGGTGCAGTTCCTGACTGTAGAGAACAGAGATTTAGAAGACAAAGTTTCTGATTTGACCTCTTCTGTAGAAGCTTTCCGCGATTCTGTGCGTACAAAGGTTTTTCATGTTACCAGCTTGCTTCCTTGTATACCAGATTTAGGAAGAGCTGATCATGAGAATGTGCGAAGAGAAATCCGAAGAAAACATTGGAGAAATAGCAGTTTTAGGCGATGGTTTGTTTTTCTGATAATTCACAATCTTTATGAACGATTCGCTTTGTAGTTGATGTACCGGAAGGCATTCTTATTGACGTCAATTCAGCTATGTGCGTCGAAGCAACTCAAAAGGTTTTTTTCCCGCGTAATTTGAAAATTTCATTTTCGGTCAGGTTTTTGATGATGCCGGTGTACATGACATCAACGAACTAAAAGACCTTGTTGAGGGATACAAATCTCAAAATAGCTTTTTGAACCAAGAAATCATAGGTAAAGCTATATTAAAAGAAAAAAAAGAACATACAAGATACAGATTTGCACGAAATAGTCCGTTCTCTGGAAAACAGAGAACGATCTCTAATCAAAAGGAACTTCGAAGTAGAAGCCTGTTATTATCAGTTGAAAAGTCGATATCTCATGGTGTTGAATCATTTTAAGTCTCCCGAAAAACCAGGAAAAAGTAACTCAATCTTAGCAATTGTTGAGAAGTATCTTGTTTGATTTCCAGTTATGGAACCTGGTGTTCTAACAGAACTATTGGACGAAGCCAATCGTACTCCGAAAGAAAGCTCTCAAAATGAGACTGACACCCTAGGGTTCTACCTTAATGGAAAAGACTTATCTTCACCTGTTAGTCAATGCTATCAGACTCAGATGCCTATTTACCCTTTCAGCCTCACAAATCTTCTCCCAGTTCAGACTTATTAGATGTTGCAGCTCTTTACATGGAGAAATCTCATAACATTGTGAAAGCGACTAGTCTGGTATTCTTTTATACATTTATACAGACAGACCTTATGATGAAATGCGTTGTAGGAACAAAGCGAGAGTTATATGACTTGGCTTCAAGCATGGGATAGTCTTCTAGTGAACTGGGTAGGACGGTCACTGTCAGCAACTCCAGAACTCAAAAGTTTAGTTCGGAGTGGAGTACCACCGGCATATCGTGGAAGAGTTTGGAAAAGGTATGGTACAAAAGCTGACTGTTATTGTACAAATTGTTATTCAGCCTTGTTTTGTTATCGGTGAAGGACAAGATTGCTGAGCTAGGAAATGGATATTACCACTGCATGTTGAAAAAAGCTAATTCGAAGAAAGAAGAAGGTATTTTTGACAACGCTATTAAGCAGGTTTGTCTTCCAATTCCTTCTCATGTTTTCCGTTATTTTCAGATAGATCTGGATCTTGCACGAACCCTTCCTAATAACAAACATTTTGATGATTCGGAGTCCAGCAAGATTGAAATGCTTAGGAGGGTGTTGTATGCATTCCGCTACCATAACAAAGATGTTCAGTATTGTCAAGTAAAACGAGTGGTGAATCTTAACATGTTATCTACTTTTTTGAGGGCCTGAACAGATTTGCTGCTATAGCATTGCTGTACCTGGAAGAAGAAGATGCGTTCTGGTTCATGGTTGCTTGCGTTGAGCATCTGCAGCCTGAAGGATATTATACGAATCCATTGAATGGAGCTGTTGCCGATCAAAAAGTTGTTGACTTCAATCTGATAGTTTTTACCGTTCTACTTAGGTTTTACGAGATCTCGTGGCTGAGAAACTTCCCAAGCTAGCAACTCATCTAAAATCTGCCGAGGTAATGTTTCCGAAAGTTTTCTCTTCAATCCTTTTTCATTCAGGTTGATCTTTCATTGTTCACTTTGCCTTGGTTCCTCACCTGCTTTGTTGATGTTTTGCCCCACTCTATATACCTTAGCATATTTGATATATTTTTGTACGAAGGAAACAAGGTATTCAAACACTTTTAGTAGGTGTAAACTACTGGAACTCTTAGGTTTTGTTCCGTTTCGCTCTTGCGGTTCTGAAGCAATGTGAATCTGCCGTTTTGAACTGCAAAACTATTGGTACTGTTCATGCATGTTTGAGTAGACCATCGACGTATATCACAGAATTTAAAAGTTTGTCAAATGTTCGTTATCAAGTTGGAACTGACAACTACATTTGTTTATTACAGATAGCTTTTAATAGTTTGAATCCTTTCCCACAGAAAATGATAGAAAGCAAACGGCAGATGTACTTGAACCAGTTAAAGGTAAGATAATCTATTGCGTCATTTCCTAATATTATTCTTTAAGGAGCAACAATAGACCTTTAAAGATTGTACATACTCGGTTAGACATTTGTATATTTGTACTTTGTATATTACTAAACTGGTGCATCATAACTAAGATCATAATTTTGAACGCGTATTCTTTTACTGTGATAGTTTACAATTTATATTATAAAATAAAAATGTTTTGCATATTTACGAGTTTATTAGATTAAGTATTCGTGTTAGTATTTATTCGCTCTAAGCACGGTTACGACGGGGACGGAGTTGCATATGGTTATCTTGTTGATCACTTTCGCGAGATACCGATCGTGAACTTCTGGAGCTTGCGCGTTTTCCGCTCATAGATGTATGAGTCATGTTTGTTCTGAAAGACATGAGTGAACTTTGTTGTTGATTGCAAGAAACTTACTGGTCCTCATCACTAGCAACCATAGCGTTTGTCTTCGAGGAGCTCATTCTCGGTTTGCGAGATGTTGATCTCGATTTGCGAGAAGCTGAACGAGGCTTGCGGGAAGTTGATCTTGGTTTCGAGACAGATCTCGATTTGCGGGTGGTGGAGGCTTTGCGAGTAGTGGAGGCTTTACGGGTAGTGGAGGCTTTGCGGGAAGTTGATCTTGGCTTGCGAGAGGTCGATCTTGGCTTACGGGAAGTTGATCTTGGCTTGCGAGATGAAGATCTGGACTTGTGAGAGGCTGATCCAGACCTTTGAGAATTCGATCTGGACTTGCGAGAGGTCGATCTTGGCTTGCGGGTAGCGGAGGCTTCACGGGTAGCGGAAGCTTTACGAGAAGTTGATCTGGGCTTACGAGAAGTCGATCTTGGCTTGCGGGTAGCGGAGGCTTTGCGGGTAGTGGAAGCATTGCGAGAAGTTGATCTTGCCTTGCGAGAGGTGGATCTTGACTTGCGAGAGGTGGATCTGGGCTTGCGAGAGGTGGATCTGGGCTTGCGAGAAGTGGATCTTGACTTGCGGGTAGCGGAGGCTTTGCGAGAGGTGGATCTGGGCTTGCGAGACGTGGATCTTGACTTGCGGGTAGCAGAGGCTTTGCGAGACGTGGATCTTGGCTTGCGAGAGGTCGATCTTGGCTTACGAGAAGTCGATCTTGGCTTGCGGGATGCTGATCGTGACTTGCGGCTAGCTGAGGCTTTTCGGGAAGCGGATCGCGGCTTACGAGATGAAGATCTAGAGCTTGATCTTGACTTTCCGGAAGATGTGCTGCTTGATGCTCTATCTTTGGAGTTTGATCTGGCTTTCTTCATTGAACGAGATTTTCTTCCAGTTGTAGAAGCTCTTTTGGGAGCCATTCTAGAAGCTGATACATCAACACTCATTTCTTTGGCACTGAATAAACAAATAATCACAGCTTGAACTATTCTCGAAAAAGCAACTCACGTTCCAACAGAATTAGATCTTGATCTTGATCGGGAAGTCTTCTTGGTAGCGGAAGGTCTTCTACCACGAGATTTGTTTCTGGTTGTTGAACGAGAACGAGAACGAGACTGCATGCTTTTGTTCATGGAACTCTCTGTCTTTTGCAAGCTAAAAAGAATACTATATTATTATGATGTTATTATAGCTTGATTCCCTACCTGGTTGTATGTTTTGTTTTTGATCCGGAACGGCTCCGGCTTCTGGTCTTGGTTGAAATGGAAACTCTTCTAGATGAGGTTCGATCCATGTGATCAATGTCCGAAAACGACACTAAGTGGTCAAATTTTTTACGTGAAACCTATTTATACTACAGCGATACGTGGATTTCACGTGAGGCTACGTGGGCAGAAACGCTTGCAACCGGTTCCACCAAAAAATGTGATCAAAATGAAAAATGGAATTGGAACAACCGTTTATTAACACTAGCTCAATATAATTATGATAGTTAAATTAAATAAGAAATATCAATATAAGAGCTTTTCATATCCGCTCCGGATAAGCATTGCGCATGCTAGCGTAAGTTTTCTAAGCCCTAACCCCCCTTCAATAGTATCCATATGCGTTTGGCCACTCGGGTACGTCAACGATTGCGCCAATAGATGTTTGAATAACTTCTCTCTTCTCCTATAAATTATTTGTTGAGAGAATGTAAGTTTTAATTTCCTACAATATTTTTCTCTTCGGCTGAGCTGTTCTCCTCGGATTGGTTTTCATGGGAAGCATGGCTTTCGCTTTCGATCTTGTCGGCTAACTTAATGCGGAGGTTTTGAAGAGATCTTCTCTTACGTCCACCACCACCGCATCCACATCCACAACCGCATCCTGGAACAAATCATATCTAAGAATGTTAAAGCAGAATTACCGCAACAGCATGGACGACAACATGTACGGCAACATGTACAACATCTAGTGGTACAGCAAGTACAGCACTGGCGACAACAGCATCTGTTAATTCGTTATTTAAGAGATAAAGCTTAATGAATCTTACCTTGGACGGCAACAGCAGCAACCACATCCTCCTCCTCCACCGCCTCCACAACCACAGCAACCGCATCCACATCCACAACACCCGCAGCCTCCACCGCCCTGTCGCTTCACTCTGAAAACATCGATAATGTTCCTGACAGTTAGGATTATGATACCTTGTTTCTCCTAATGTGTCGATGGCTGTTGAAGAGGAATCAAGACTAACGGGTAAAGGCCCAGCTTGAACAACTGCTAAGAGAAAGAGAGAAGTTGTGGCCAAGATGAGAGTAGATGTACGAATCATTTCTAATTGGAACCGTTTGATCAACGATATTCATTATGCTTTGGCTCAGTCTTTTATAGCCCGGATCTCTGAATTCTTGTTTAGCGTCATGTTTCCGATCAGGAATAAACTGGATCTGTCTGACATCTGGAGCTGAGATTGCCAAAAATTGACTGACCAGTTGTTTCTTATGAATTTTGCTTTCCGATCAGACGACATTTGACATACGATTCGGCTGCACACACACAGAGAAGAATTGTCTGACAGTCTGCTCTGATATTCCTGTCGGCTGCATGTGCGTGTACTTTCAATTTGCCTATATATATAGTAAATGGAAACCATTGTCATAGTTGAGCATAACAAGGTAAGATCTATTGATTCATTTGGAAAAGTTTATTCAGAATTTAAAACAATTGCGAGACAAACACAGTTAAACTTCAAAGAAGGAAAGAAGAATGGCATATAAAATTCTTTTAAGAAATATATTCAAAGTATACCTGAAATTGTGAGGAAAAGCAAAAAAAATGATAAAAATGTATGATATTCCAAGTAATACGGAGGATAGGTAGGAGGTGGAGGAAGAGGAGGAACAAGTAATCATCTAAGAAATCATAGACTAAACATAGTTCTTCAGAGTTTATTAAGTAACGAGAAAATTAATAAATAGGAAGAGGAAAGCTTTACTTCAGCTTCATTCATTTGCTCCATTTTCATATTTCTGTTTGAAGGTATCGCACATCTCTAATCTGCACTAAATGCAAGTAAGAATTACGTATAAGTAGGGTAATCCTCCATTACACCCTGCGTATTCTCTGTTATATGTAAACCTAATCACGCTTAATCAAATAAGGAATTTCTAGCTAACGGCAAAATCATAAATCAATTTGTTTTTGATAAATTCAGTAAAACAACATCATTGAGTGGGGGGTCAAAGAGAAGGAACAAAACAAAAGCTTTCGAGATCATAGAAGGAAGGTTTTTGCACTTGGATGTCGAGGTCTCTGCTAGTCATCCACAACTTATTCGAATTTGCAAAAAAAGGGAATATAGTGGAATAGTTTAAATAGCTGGTCGACGGATTCGCTGACTGTCCAACAGATGCTCAAGTTGCGCGAGCGTTTCACGCAATTGTTGAATTTCAACATCCAAATTATGTCCGCGTTGTTTTTCAGAGCTCACCTGTAAACAGCGGTCATATAGTGTTCATCAATATTGCGAAATCTTTTCAAGAGATTGCGCTGATCACTTACTTGAGTCTCAAGCTCAGCTATCTTATCCATTTTCTTTTGACGACATTTAGATGCTGCTGCTCGATTTCTAGCACGTTTTCGTTCCAATTTCTTTTGCTCCTGGTCATCAATCGACATCCTGGAAAATTGCCAATAATGGTCGCTTAGAATTTTGTTTTCTTTTTTTTTCAATTTTTATGGTTTGCTTTTACGATGCTGGACGATGTCGATATTGTCTATCACAATGACGTCATTGATCGTGAATGGAAGTTATAGAGTTTGTTCTTTACAAACCATCGTAACGTTTTGGATATGAAACGGATCGATCAAAAGTATATTGGCTAGATAGTGTATTACATTCCCAGAAAGGATTGCCAGAAGCCCCGACAGTAGTATGCGATAGTAAGTCCACGTTCACTTACCATTCGTGTGTTTGGAAATGTGCCATGTCGTACATTGTTTCGAAATAGTGTGTGATGAACGGTGGGAGAGGAATAAGGAAGTTGGAACTATCTGATGATCAGAAGTATTTGTTGTGGAAACAGAAGGAAATTTAAATACTCAAGTTGTATAAAAAGGAGAATGCAGCTGTTAGGTGTAAAGAGAAAGATAAAAAGAAATTGAATAAATGCATGTTAAGAGGAGGAGAATATTTTTGAATGATGAATCATCACCTTTGCGTGTGATGAAGAGAAAAAAAGGAAACATGTGGAGGTTGAGAAGAGAGATGTGAAATAGTTTGGTTTGGTCGGAGAGAGAAAGAGAGAGAGAAAGAGAGTTAACGATAGCGATTTATGACTAATGCTTTCAAACGAATTCTATTTGACAAGCGTCTGATATTAAGCAACAAGTAAAAGATGGTAAAATGAGAGAAGTTGTAGGATTTAGGAGAGATTAGATGATTCTTTCTTTCTTAGAGAAGGACCGATTTGCTCATGTCTTATTCATCATCTTCATCTCACAGGTAAATATGCACAAACAAAAAGTTGTGATGAAAGAAAAAGAAAAGAGAATACCGACAGATAGATGATGAGCTCACAACTGTAAGGCACTGAAGAGAGCATTGTGATGGAGAGGATCGAACATAGGAGGAAGAGAGAGAAAGAGAAGAAAAGAGAGAATGAGAGCATACGGGGAAAGTATAAAGGAAAAGATTAAAAAGGGAAAAAGAATAGATCAAGCAATGATTCATACAGCACTAGACAGTCTTTTCCCATTTATGGCATGTTATACAGGGAAAGATTCCAAAAGTGAAGGACTATACGAATTATAGCAAATATTCGTATTTTTCGAATATTAATTGATTAGATGGATGATCAGAAGACGAGAAGTGTACACGCTGAAAGGGCGAAGATGTAGATGCACATGTACATATTAGACAGAGTGAGAACGAAGCTAACGGTGATACATATCGTGATGATGTTTACATTTCATTCAATTTCTCATAATTGAGTCATTTGAATTATAAATATGATAGTCTCTTCTCATCTTCTCGATAATAAGAATGAAATGAGTAATTTGATGATTTTCATTTGTTTGAGGAACTTACTGATAATGGCATGTAGGCAGGACCTGACCAGGCCACCATGAGTATGAGTTGGTCGGCCAATTATCGAACATTTTCGAAGATGACATAATTGATTAGGAATATGATATAGACGATATTCTAAGCAAAGAAGAGCAGAATGATTCTGACCGTACTTGGGGGAAAGGCACAGACCCAAAAAAAAGAAGAAAATGAACGAGGGATATACAGAAGAAAGAGAGTGCCAGACAGTTAGAGACCTGTTTATAAAGACAGACACATAGAGATGGAGGATGATTCAGCTTTTTAGTCAGAGAATCTTTTTTTCCCCAAAATCTTTAGCGAATTTGACCATTGTTATGGTAGGTTATGAAGTGTAAAAGAGAATTATCACTGTTGTTTGTGAAATGAAACAGTTTTTTGTGTGTGAGAGAGAGAGAGGGATTGCGAGATGAAGTCCAGTGATGGTAATCATACGCACGCATACCAGCGGAGTTAATCCCGTTAGGATGAAGAAGCATACAAGCTTATACCTACCGTTTTAATTTCTTGGAAAGTATTTTCATGGTTTGTCTCTGTAAATATTGTTGAATTGCACAAAATATAATACGCGACGACGAAGAAATATGGAAGACTTGCAAAAGGATTTGAAATGGAAATGTCATCGAGGGCCATCTGTTGGCAATCTTGCTTCCCAACAGTTTTTGGGCTTACTAGAAAGAAAGGATGTGATGACGGTTGTCGGGACGACTATGACTGGGAGAGCATTGCCGACCGACACACACACACCACATACCATTTGCAAAGTATGGAAAATTTAAAGAGAAAAAGGAATAAAGAGAGAGGGTGAAAGCGTTAAAGAGAGAAAGAGGTGTCGAACAACAACTGCTGTGAATCATGGTTAGATGAGTAGGCATGAGTAGGATCTATAAATCTTGATGACGAAATATCCAATTTCAGCTTTTGCAGTAATCATATTCGATAGAAATATTACAAATCTTTCAAGAACTAAGTTCTAAGTCAAAAGATCTGCGCGCGTGTGTGTGTGTGTGTCTGTGTGCAGACGTTTTCACAACAACAACAGCAGCAAAGATTATTGAACAAAATAAAATTAATGAATGGAAAAAGAAATCATATTGGTCAACTGAATCCAAATTTGAAGCTTGAAAAAATATTTTTGTAAATAAGAGTAGCCGGTTGATAGAGAAGAGACGCTGCGAACCATCTAACAACAACAGGACTACTTTGTGAGTCACTGCACATGTTAGAGAGGTCTGTTATCTGGTCTACTCGGCTTCCATCCAAACCAAGAAAGAGTTTTAAGAAGTTGTGAGCAGAGGCAGGAAGTTGAAATCATTTCATTTTGCTCTCAAAAATCCATCTAATTATCCCTTATATGATATTCCAATATTCACATAGGGCAGTCAATCTTTGATTCGAACTATCTTCGAACTGATCAAGTGCATACACTATTTCGTGCTCGTAGCTCTACTAGCTCCAAAGAACTCTGATCGTTTCCCCATATTATTTAACATAATTTAGAAAATAATAATTATAGGGAAATTTACTCTTTGTAATCCTTTCCGTGCGATAACGCTACTGAAGATGATCGTGATCTTTCTGAAGCATTATCAGTTGAGTCTTCTGATGGATCTCCTCTTATATCTATCTAAAGTACGAAAACATTATTATTTAATTATATGTCAAAAGCAAACTGACATTGGTATCTATCCTATCGGATTCTAGATTAGAAACAGACGCAAGAAGGCGAGCTTCTAAGTTTTCTGATGATATTTTAGGTGTATTGACACTCGATGTTGTGGTTGTAGGAGAAAGAGATGCTGTCAAGGCAGTCATGGAAGTACCAGGTAGGACATTAAATGTATTGGAAAACTGTGTTGTTGTGCCGGGAAAAGAAGCTTGGAAGTTTTGTGCTTGTGGAACGCTTGGAGTAGTAGCCAATGCTGACAAAATGGCTTGTAGTTCACTAGAAATATGTAAGTTAGAATATAAAACTAATTATAAAATGAGAAACCCGGCTGTTGTTGGAGGCAATTGAGGACCTGGAGTAAGTATCTCACTTAACATATTGGTGTCACTTGGTGAGTATAACACATTCTTGGAATCGAAATCAAAATTATTCAAATTATGTACACTTCGTAAGGCGTCAAGAAATCCTTGCGTATATTGCGCTTGTGCTTCTGCAACACATTAGATTGATAATCATTATACTTATGATAGTTGTTTGCTGCTCTTGACAACCAACTTGTATCCTTACGAACCTCTATCACGAACATCCTCTTCTGAAATACTTTTTGTAAAAAAAAGGATAAAATGATATTTGAAGTTTGAATTTGAAATTATAACGGCGGGAGAATTAGCAAGTTAGTTGTAAACAGTGTAATTTACGTGAAAACTACGTGAGATCGTAGTTTTCAATTTTCGAATGAAAAAAAAATGTATTCGGCTGTTCTCGTTAGCATTTTCGTTTTTTTTCGAAATTTGAATTATTCACATATGTATTTAATCTTTCAATTTCAATCTGTGTCGAACTTTGTGAACCTCTAGTCCCTTTCTATGTTCGTCCACTTGCCCACCCCCCTCTCTTGGTGAGATTAATTTATAATTTAATCTTTCATTCATTGATATAATAGTGACCTGCAAATATTAACAGATAAACTGCAGTCAGCTAGTCTCATTAGAATGTCTATGAGCAGAGAGAAATGCATAAGATGAGATTAAGTACAGAATTGAATTGAGTATATGAGAGATGTTGGGTTGTATGTGTTAATAACGAAATCTCTCATCATCTACCCCAATTAACTATATTAAGATAGATATTAAAGCTTATATTCATTGCTATCTTATCCTTTTTTAATGTGGCGATCAAGCATATCTGGTTGAAATCCATTCTAGCTTATCTCACCCATTCTATTGTTCAATATTAATGAAGGAAAGGAATATATAGTGAGTAGTTTGGTGGACAACATCAATAGCTGCAACAGACGAAATCGCCATTTGCTTTCTCAACATTCAATTTCATTAGAATATTTCATTTCTTCATGGATGTTTCTTATTATTTTTTATATAAAATCATATGAAACAGTGAAGAATGCATTAAGAATCATTAGAGGAAATGATGATGACTAGACTTCAATTTGATTTTTGTATCACAAAAAAAGTAAATTCGCATGTATCATCAATATTGAAAAAACGTCATCATAACGACCTGGGATTCGTGTGAAACAAAATGATTGGAAAAGCCATGTTGTCATGTATGGGTGTGTTGATGGTGAGCTCTCCCTCTTTCTCTTATGCTTTAATGTCCCTGTCTGTGTGTGAGTAATCATTTCAATGACTTCTAGGCATTTGTGAGAATAATGAAATTGTTTAAATGATCTTATGATTCACATTTGTTACTTTAGCCTCCCTATCTCCAGTCACTTTAACAAAAAAGAAAAACTGACTGCCCACGTAGTTCCGGAAGGTTTCAATTCGTGGAGTATTGACACAGCTTGCCAAAACGATTTTCGAACTATTTACAGAAAAAAAGAAAAAAAGTTAAAGGTCTATAAACAGAATGCTCTTTTTCGTGATGGGAAATGTATCTTATAAGGTAGAAGAGATAGAGAGAGAGAGAGTGTGAGAGTGTTCCGTTAAGTCATCATTTGTGTTGAAATAGCCTATGACTATGGCATAGTGGAACAAAGGTCAACAAAATGATTATCAAAATGATTACTATTGGTTTGGAGAAGATGTTTGAGCTGTAATCAAAAGATAATTTTATGATATTCGAATGCTTCGAATGATCTTCAATTCGTAAAATTCCTTCAAACAGCTCACGTGCATAATCGTTCTGACTCTCTTGTTAATGACAGCATTTTTATCATTTTTATCGAAATGATTATCAGTCAACCCTGTTCTTTTAATTAGATCAACCGTTTGTTCACAACTTCCTTCTAGAACATCTATATATGAGGAGAGTAGGAAGTTGAGTTGCAAAGTATAATAGATAGTTATTGAAGCAGAAAGATGAAGTAAAATAGATGAAAAAACTGTCAGTTTTTACTTTCAAGTGTCGGCATCTTTATGTCCTCAAGTATCCACATATTTGCTTCCGTTGACGCTGGCAACCAAAAGTTTCTACGATTTTTGCCTGTTTTTACCTTCGTCCGTAGACACACACACACACACATACTCCTTTCTATGATTCTCTTCAGTTGTTAGACTATTTCATTTCTTTCTTCTTCTTCTTTTTTTTCGTTTCAACTTTCTTGTCATTCATCGATCGACTCATGTTCAGAAATCTCCTCAATGAAAGTTGACGGCCAAAAAAATGTTGAAACGGCTTGTTCATTGAGATCAATATAGTGAGAAACCAAGAAAGGACGATGCCTTTGCAATAGAGCTTAACCTTGTGAATACATCAGATACGGCTCTATGAAGATGGAATGAAATGGATTGATGATTGCAAACAAGACGTTTAGATCTTTTCTTTGAACATTCATTTGAGTGAGAAGAGAAGATAGATGGTTTGACTTCGAAGTAGAAATGAAACAACAGTCCCCTTCACGTGTGTTATCACTTGATGAGATAAGATTTGGTTGTGTTGGGTCTGCAGATGGATGGATGGACGTTTGCAGATTTCCTTAGAAGTGGCTTTGTTCTAGCAAGTTCTTATTCTTGTTACTTCCCTTTCTCTCTGCCTCTCTCTTTCTCTCTCTATGTCTAGTTCTCTAACAACTCTTCTTTCTGAACTTTCATTTCCTGCCTTCTACTTGTAGTAATGTATCTGTGGCAAACATGACTCATCTCAACAAGAAGAACCACACGAAAGCTGTTCTGTTCGAGAGTGAAAAGACAACGAACGAAACATGACGACGTCGATAGGAGACGATGTCAATGATGTGATCACATCGACGACACATTTAAATGAACGTCAAATACTAGATTTCATACAATTTTCAAAATAAAATATTAATAATTAATTTGAGAATTGTGTTGTAACAAATGGGAGAAGAAACAAAAAAAATTATTTTTTTTGGATTGATAGAGAGAGGAGAGAGAGAGAGAGAGAGAAGTCAGTCACGCTTTTGATACAACTCATAATCTTCTTTTCCACCCGAAAATCAATAAGATTAATGAATTTTGAAAGAATTCGATGAATCAATATATATTGAGAGTCAAAAAAAGGTTATTTTAAAGTAAAAATCATATATGAATGATGATAGAGAGGGAAAGACAGAGAGGGGGGGGGTGATGATAGTATATGATGAGGTAGATGGTTAGTTAGTACATCAGCATCATCATCATCATGAAAAGGTTTTAATTCGATTAGGAGGGTTATAAGAATATATATATATATATATTATATGTATATTATATAAATGAATGAACTAACTCTTTATTGTCATGGACGAATGTAATTGAGTGGGCCTGAGATCCAAACTAAGTGCTTGTTTGCGGGAGTTGAAAACACCTTCCCCCATATCCCTGCTCATCATTCTTTATATACTCGTAATAATAATAATAAATATAACTTTCTTCTTTCAATCTGTAATAAAGAGAAGATGAAGAAGACGAAGACGAAGAAGAAGACGATGATGAACGAAGAATATAAAAACGAAGTTTTTAATGAATAAGAAAAGAGCAAAGCGATAGCAACCAGTTACACAGACAATTTAATGAAAAATAAATAAAAAAAACTATTTTTTGAAAGAAATGAAAAGTACAGAAACTGAAAGATGATGTTGTTTGTGAACTCTCTCTCTCACACACACATACACACACTCTCTTTCAATCTTATTTTGTTTTGTTTTTTTTGATTCATAAGGATACTTCCGCGAATCATAGTTTGATATGTGAGATGGAACACACAGAGGTGGCGAGAATAGGCTATGCCGCACACACACACACACACATACACACACACTGCGTATGGTGGGGTTGTTAACAGAAAATGAAAATTGAAAATGTAAAAGATGATTGCCTTGCTTATCTGCCATAGACAATCCTTTTCTAAAGCATCTGTTACTTTTTCACAAACTCAATGAAGTCAATCATTGCGAACTATTTTTTGAGCTCATTGCTTATTACCTTACTAAATGACTAAGGAAACAATAAGAGAGAGAGAGAGAGAGAGAGAGAGAGAGAGAGAGAGAGAGAGAGATAGAGAGAGAGACAACACCAAACTGATACTCACACTCATTCACATACATATACACAAGCATCACATACATACACATACATATAGATAGATAGATAGGAAAGATAGAAAAGATAGACAAGCAGGCAGTCTCTCCCCCCCTCTCCAAGTCAGTTCGTCAGCCAGTTCGGAATGTGACTGACTGACTGACTACACTCATTGCCAATTAGCTGATGAATATAAGATTGTAACTGCCAAGAGACGAAGATATACATACATATATAATAATTAAATAAATAATAATAAAAAGGAATCGAAAGAAACGAATTACCTCTCAGCATCTCGTCTATCTCATTCTTCTTTTAAAATCACTTCTTCTATCACTTCTCTTTACCATTCATAGGCTACTTGTGTGTATGTGTGTGTGCCGCGTCAAGGTCGTTGATATCATCCAATGACGGAATGGCTTCTGATTCTCGATGAACCTCTTTGGTGCCAATGATGGTCCGGAAGGCGGTTGTCAGTCTGCCGGTAGAAAGGAGGGTAGCGCTCTTCTGTGTTTGCTGATTCACCATTCCAGCGCCTGCCTTCCAGTGATTCACTACGTGTCGTCTCGTCGTCGTTGTCGTTTTCTCCTTGCCGTCAGTTCAGTCTCCCCCATCTCTTTCTCTCTTACTATCTCTCTCTATCTATCTGTCTATTTTTCACTGTTCTCTCCATTTTTATAATGTTGTAAAGCTTATACACTGAACCTGCGAATTCAGGGCTCGACTGCAAGTCTTTCATTCTCTGACTTCTAACAGTCGTTATTTCAACTAATCTTTTCTCTATTACTCTCTTTATCTTCAACTATCTTTTATATATTTTCACTTCTCTAGTAGTACAGAGCTCAATTGACAATATTTCATTCACTTTCTTCACTCACTCCTCTCATACACCTAAATGCTTTCAACCGAAAGCTCCAATTATCTGCTGCTATGAGAGAGCTACGACATCTCGGCTGTTCATTTGCTCATATCATAAGCCAATTACATTTCGTTATATCTTTCTTCTATCTATACCTATTATGGAATTAATTAGAATAAATCTTTTTATCTTACATAATTCAATATATCTATGTGGGTTGGAGGAGGACATGGCATAGATATTGTGTTCGAGAGAACAGGTAGTCAATTCGGCGGCAAAGAGGGGGAGGAGAACGGTGGGGGGTTGTCAAACGAAGGCATGTCCATATGTAAGTCCTATGGACATATTACCCAAAAGCAGACATACAACCACAAGTATTTCTATAGAAGTGATAAGAGAAGTTGAAAACAAGCAGGAAACAAGCTCTAGATAAGCATCTCGGCAGCAGATAACAGTTCTTCGTAATAAGGAACATGTCATCATCACCTCAACCAATATGAA
The DNA here is from genome assembly GCA_943334845.2 of Auanema sp. JU1783. Lineage (NCBI taxonomy): Eukaryota > Metazoa > Nematoda > Chromadorea > Rhabditida > Rhabditidae > Auanema > Auanema sp. JU1783. Next base: position 133,636 of record CALQYR020007491.1, on the reverse strand, counting down.
TCACTTTTCAAACTGAACCACTACCAACCGAAAAAAATAATTTTTTTTTCAAACAATACCTCAAATATTTTTCTTTTATTTTTTTAATTTAAGTAAAGGAAGGATTAGACGAGAATGGAAAACAGTCTGCTTTGAGATACAGAAGAGGAAGACGATAGAGAGGGAGAGAGAGAGAGAGAGAGATGAAATAGTTTCGGAGAGTTAAGCTTCTTCTTTCAAAATATCCTGAATGGATTTGAGATCATTGATTACTTCAGTTATTACTTTTTCCCTTTCTCTGATAAGAGAGAGAGAGAGAAGAGAGAGATGAGAGTAAAAACAAAGATAAAAACTGTTTTAAGGACTCTCTTACTCAATTGCCTTTACATGTTCTAAAAGACTTTTTTTTATCAAAGGGAAGCTGTGTGATGACGCACACTGTTCTCTTCTCATGTATGAGCCAGCACACATGAACTACAAAGTTTCAATGATGAGATTCTCTTTCACTCTCTCTTTATCTTTCCTTCTACAATCCCTCCCTCTCTATCTCTCTCTCTCTCTATTCCTTATTCTCTCTCTCTCTTCAGGAGTCTTAGAAGAGAGATATGCTAACTGAAAAAGTCTCCAAAAATCTCAACAAATAAAACAAAAAACGCAAAAAGAAAAGACAAAGAACGGCAAACTCAAAACTGATTCTGTGAAAAGCCCTTTGATAAAAGGTTTTTGTGTTTTAATTTCAGTAGAATTAGAATATGTGAGAGATGTCTCTCTCTCTATCCCTCTCTCTGTATATCCCTCTCTCTCTCCTCCCTCTCTATCTCTCTCATTTATCTCTGAATGACTATTTATACAAGTCGGATCAACAAATTGTCCCTTTTTCTTGAGAGTTGAAGCTGTTGCACAACAAAACAGTTTAATTAACATTCGTCGAAGTTAATAATTCAAATCTAAGCACACACACACACACATACATATCCCTCTATCTCTCCCTCTCAATAGTATCTCTCTCCCTCCCTTCTCCCTCTTATCCCTCCCTCTCTCTCTCTCTCTATGCACTTATAAAAGATCCTGAAAAGGGCAACAGATTAAAATAACAAAAAAGGAGAGAAAATGATTGAAAATTTCTCAAAATCATTCCGCCTTGACAGACAAAATAGTTGTTCGAAGCAATTTCAAAGATAACCACTATGAAGATTTGAATAAAAAAAAGATAAGATAAAGAAGGAAAAGTTTGGAAATTCGTTACTCAACGTTCATCATGAGAAGCTGACAAGAAGTGAAAAAGTGGAAAAAAAATGAAATTTTGTATTGAAAGAGATAGAGAGAGAGATAGAGAGAGAGAGAGGGTGAGGGTGTGTGTGGCTATATGGTAATGAATCAAGTATGATGTCTTTTACAAGAGAGGAAGAAACAGAGAGTTAGAGAAAGAGAAAGAGAGAGATAGAGAGGGAGGGGGAGAGTAACATAGAGAGAGAGAGATATTTGTGTATAATTAACTATATTTAAGTTTATTTGACGACAAAACAATCAGAAAAAACGAGATGAAAGAAGCTTTTCTATCAGAAACATCTGATTTTTTCAAATTTTTCTTATTGTTTTCAATACATTTTGATGCATAAAAGTTTAAAAATGAATAGATATAATAGGTGGATGAATAGAAAAACAAATTTGAAATACGAGGAAGATGAAGTCAAAACATAATCACGAAAGGACAAATGATATGTGTTCTTGGCCAAAAGAAGATTTAGCTCATCAATAGATATCTCTATCTCTCTCTCCCTCTCTCTCTCTCTATCTTACATCAATCGACAGCTTAAGCAATTGCTCATTATGTTAATGAGACACCTAAACGAATGAAAAAACAATGTTTATACTGATAGATAGAGAGGGACGGATGTAGAGAGATACAGAGGTAAGTACGGATAACGTCTCTCTCTCTCTCTCTGTAGAGATTCGAGGAAATGAAACACACAGAAGAAAAGAAAACTTTTTTTTATTCATCCTTTTACATTAAAAAAATAAAACGAAAATGTTTGAGAGAAGTGAAGTGAGTTGAACGAAATGAAAGTTTTGAATGCAACCGCTCATCATGCTTTCAACTTGTGAAAATGACTCTGACGTCAGATTGACGTATGTTACATGAGTATAGAGGGATGTGTATATGCAAATTTTGTGTTGGTTGGTTGGATCACGGAAAGTGTTTAGAACGTTTGATGATATGGTAGCTGCGGTTTATAATATTCCAGAATAGTATGAGAAAGGACCTAATCATTGTGAGAATGATAAGGAAAAGGCGAAATTTAATCATTCATGTCATTCATTGAGAAGAGATAACACATGAAGAAGAATTGTCGAAAAAGGTAAAAAAAAGTTTAAATGGATCAAGCAGCGTCTATTGATAGCTTCTCTCC
>CALQYR020007491.1:110160-131061 GCA_943334845.2 Auanema sp. JU1783 | reverse complement strand
TTTTTTTTTCTCTCCCCCCCCCCCCCCCCCCCCCCGATTTGTTTCTTTCTGTCTCTCTCTCCCTCTCTCTCTCCCTCTATGTATTCATCATGCTATATCTTCATCTCTTAACATACAAATGTGTATAATTAAAATGAAAATTAAAATACTGTTTGGATGATCTTCTAGGGAAAGTGCACAACGACAAATTGGAAAAAAGAACAAAATGAGGTAAATCAGTTGAGGTATACACCCGTGAGGAGTATATGGACAATTCAAGAACAGTTTGAGACTTGAAATAACAATTTGTGAAGCTTGTTCATCTTCATCTTCCCTCTCTCACTCTCTCTCTCTCTATATGTCTTATTACTCTCCATCTCTCTCTCTCTTTCTCTCTCTTGTGTCTTTTAAGACAACTCTCCGAGAGTCGTGAAGATATGATTTGAATATAATTTGTGATATTTTGATATTTATTTATTCATATCCTTCTATACATATACCTCTGTCTAAGATGAAGAGAGTGGGGGGCGAGAAGAAGGCAAGATAAAGCAATTCCGAAGATTATAAAAGACTTTTGAGACAGCGATAGAGATAAGAATGTTGGATGATCGCATTTAATTGGAAAGGATCAATGCCATATATGTTTTCATCTATAGAAGCTTTTCAAGAGATTTTTTTTATTCTTCTCCTTCTTCAATAATTCTGTCATTGTAACTTCGGAAGAGATAGAGAGAGAGAGATAGAGAGAGAGAGGGGGGATGAGGAAGGGAGGAAGGAAAGAGAGAGAAAACATGGAATTCATATCATCTAAGCTCTTCACATGTTTTCAGATTAAGCATCTATGACAGGAAGAATCAGAGGAGAAATGAGAAAAGAAAATGTAAAAGTAGAAGAAGAAAAATGCAAAAACAAACATCTCAATCGATTTGAATGATTATTAGTGAGAAGAGGGGAAGAAGAAGTAGCATATCATGAAGCCTATGAACGAGAGGAGATTGGAAGGAAGAGCTAAGCTGAAAGCAGAAAAAAGAAAAAAAAGATATTTTGATATGAAAAAGTAATTGAAGATTGGTATGTGTATGTGTGTGAGCGTGTGTCTGTAATAGATAGATAGAGATAGGGAGAGAGAGAGAGGAGAAGAAGAACTTGCTTTAACGAATTATTGAAAGTTCAAAATGAAGAAGTAGAAGAGGAGAAGGATGATGATGATGATGAAGAAGAAGCAAAAAGAGGAGAAAGAGAGAGGAAACACATGATGTCTGATGCAGTAAGCGAATAGTTTGGTTGGTTAGCTGAGAGTTTGTTGTGGGAAGGATAAAGTGGAAAAACAGCAGATTGAATATAATGAAAATCATAACAACATAATCATTGATATAACAAGTTACTTCGTATATATAGAGATATATATATAACCATATATAGATAACATTAAGAATATGGTTTCGATGAAAAACATGTGAAAAGTTTCTTAACACAAAAATGTTATGAATGAATGGCAAGTACAGGGGAGGAGGAGAGTAGTAATGATGAGGAAAAGGTAGAGAGAGAGAGAGAGAGACAGAGGGAATGACAGAAAGAAACAGAATGAACAGTTAATTGTAAATAATAGGCAACTGTAACAAATATCTGTTCAAATATCAAAAATTAGAAAAAATGATGAAAAATCTTCCATTCATGAGCAAAGATACGATTTGAATGTTCAGATGTGAAGGTCTTCAGCTCAGAGGTGAACAGATGAATTCGTAGAACAGAGAGGAAAGCAAGATATATGCTCATTTGAATGAGGAGAAGGAGAAAAAAATAATTTGTGAATCAGGAGAAAACAACTTAGGCAGCTTTTGGCTGCTGTCGTTTGTACTTCATCTTCATCTTCGAATTGCATCTTGGTATAGCAAGACGTACATGTGTGTGTGTGTCTCAGTGTGTGTATGTGTGATAATTCATATTTCTAATCACAAAATGATTTGAAGCTGAGTGAGATAGAGAGTTTCTGATCTTCTACATCTTCGTATAAACATCTCTAATCCCATATAAGTAAACATTATAAATGTCTCGTCTACGTTTTTGCTCGGCTGAATGAAGATGAGAAGATTCGGAAGCATATTTACAATATATTTTCAAGTATTCATCGTTTTTGATCATATTTTTTGTCAATCGAAGAACATTTTTGTTATCATAACAGTATAACTGCTTGTAAACATATTAGACCGAAGATATTTTTTGTTTTTTTCCTTTTTTGGAAGAGAGAATGAGACTGTGAGCTAGAAGATAGGAGAGTGTGAGAGAGAGCGGCTGAGGAGAAGAAAGGAGGAACAAGAAGAGATTGATGCTATCTTCATTCACAGCTAGTAATTAATTAAAATTGAAATAAGAGTATAAAGTACGCAAAACAGAATATCTCTTTCTATTTGTACTTGTATGGGTGTACGTGTACGTGTATGTGTATGTGTGTGTGTAGTAGTAGTAGTAAGAGTAAGCGAGTATGAGTCAAGTTGCTTTGACACAAACTGATATTGTCATATCCTTATACAGTAAATGATATCATAATGAAGGTTGGTGAATGAAACAAAATGAAAAAAAATTCTTTTATTTGAATCGGAATAGCATGCGATTGTTGCACAATCTAAGAGAGTTACCGGGAAGATCAGTTATTATTAAGCTCTTATTACATTTTGTGGTTAATAAATTACTTATTTTTTATATTATGCAGTAGAGAGGAAGAGAGAGATTGAAGGAGAGAATGAGAGGGAGAGAGAGAGGGACAAACACAAATTATCAAATTATGTGACTAGTCAAATAGTATTATGGAATGATTTGATGAAAACAAGGATTGATGACAAGAGGCTTATTAGATTCCAAATCACCGCAAAATAGACGTTTTTTCTCCTTTTTCCAATTCTCTACTACGCTTTATAAGGAGCAAATCGCATCTAATCTAAGTTATTGTTAACTTGCCCAGAAAGCGAATTTATGAAATCAAGGGATGCCGTTGTATATTCGTCAGCGTACGTTCGGAAGTGTTGACAATGATGGGAATCTTTCATTATCTTGCGAGTTACATTCACTCCACGCGATTCCATTTCTTTCGCAAAATGTTCTATCGATTCTTGGGAACATACCTACAATTAAACTTATTAATATCTCACAAAATCAAATTTGCACATATGGCACAACCGTCTGCACGCTGTATACGCGTTGAAATGGCATATGTTTTCACGTATCTCACGTACTGCACGTGTTTCAACAGTTTCGAAATGCAAATGAGGCTTTGCTGGGAGCCATTGCATATGAATGTTTTTGATTCAACAGTATTAATTATGCTTACATCATCAAGAGGACCATAGAAGAATATCTGATTCTTGGGTAGATCGTCCATTGCTAACATTCGGAAGTAGGCATATGTTTTCTCGTACGCTCCACCGTCAAGCAGTGATTGCATCCAAATCATTCCCCTGAGTTTCCAATTAAAATTTGTTTTGATACAAATGCTCACCGATGCATTGAGAAAAAAGTGAGAAGTATCACTCTATATGTATTACGTACAGTAGAGTTGAAGGTTGGAGGAGGAAGGGATGCGAAGCTAACTGCATTTGCAGATTGAGATGGACTAGTAAAGGCTGGGGCACTAAAACGTTATGTGTGTGTGTGTGCCGTGCGCGGCATTGTTTTGTTCATCTGATAGTTTACCTGTCATACAGGATTCCTTTAACTTTCTGTTTGATCTTATCGCCACCTTCTACTTCATGCAAATGATCCCAGAATGTGGCAAACTGGGAACATCCGTTCATGGAAAATACGTGAAAGAAAATGTTGTCAGGGATTTTGCTTCCATTTCCGAAGGTTTCCTTATAGAAACACTTGGCGAAGTGAGAATATGAAGCAAACGACCATACTTTCTTTATCGGCGTTGTAAATCGAATTGTAGAAAAACTGTAAAAGAGGACATAAGAACTTGAACTTCAGATATTGAACGTCAGACTAGAAATTATGAAACATACCCGGCTTTTTCATAGTATTGAGCATATTTTGACAAGTATCGATCTCTACAACCGGCCCAACCGAATAAGATAACCATAACATTGGCTCCTTCCAAAGGATTGGATATTATTCGAGAATCCCTTCGTTTGTTGTCGGATTCTTGTGCAACCACATTGTCCTCAGGTTCCAAATTGCTGGTCATTGTGTACCCTAAAGCGTCTGTCTATCTATGCGTCTGTGTGAATGAAACTTAGGTGAAGAAGAAGAATATGAGAGGAGCATAGAAGCGGGCGATTTAAAAAAACATTTTGTATGCAGAAAAGACAGCAGCAGGTGTTATATAACTTGAAAAACATGTTTCTAGTCTTTCTCAACGTCTCCCAATTTGTTCTAGTGAATTAAGTCACAAATCAAGTGCTCCAAGTAAGAAAATCTTCAAGGCGGATGTAATGAATGAAATTTTGGAAAAATCAATGATTTATGTAGCGACGCTCTTTCCTCATCCCGACACCAAATAGAAATAGAGTGGATGGTATTTTGAAACATTTCGAAATAGGAAAATGAAACTGCTGTTCGCATGAAAAGAAGAAACTGAACGAAACAGCGGGAAAGCTTGATTGTAGAAGAAACTGTTATTTACACACTTTTATATAGGCAATCGAAGTTGAACTAGAAGAAATTGAGTACAATACAAGTTACAACTGCAATTATCAATATTCATTGGGCGAAGAGACGGAGATACATTTCTATACTCCATTTTCACACTAATTTCTGCCGATATCTGTTAACGACCATGAAGAAACACAATTGGAAGTCATATTAGGTTATAACTATCAAAACCTGGCCGTGACCAAGACGTATGAGACGGTAGGAATTCAGCAAATCGCGAATTAGTGATGTGACTTGAGGATCCAAAGTGCTGTCGTAGATGACGACGACTGTGTCGATGACGTGCTGTAGAGGGACGGAGAGGGGAGTAGAAACGAGAAGCGAGACAGTGTGTAAAGAGAGGAGAGCAGACAACACCTCGAATGCGCAGCGCTTGCGCGTTGGCACGAATGCCGTGTAATTTGAATAAGAGTTTAAGTAAGATGTAGCTTCTATCAAGCTTGTTATTATCTTAATAGCTTAATTATTGTTCAGTATTTTTCGAAATTTTTCTCGCCTACATAATCAATCGCTTGTTTGATTCCTTTTTCAATATATGGCTCGTAATTGCAATGTTTATAATTCATGTGATCAGTGTTAAGGGGATGCCTTCAAGACGATCCGTCAGAAGATCAACTATTGAAGCTTCTGCTCTATCAGCCGCCTCTGCAGACAAGAAAGGAATAAAATCTGTGTATGTTTTTACCTATTTTTATTTTTCTTATCTTAACAACCGCTCTGCGTCTACAAGTCGTGCGAAATGCAGTTTTGATTCACGTGACTACCACGTGATCAATATATTCAAATTTCAAACTTTATTTTCTTTCAGGATACGTAATAAAAAAACTTCGCCATCAATTGTTATTAGCCCTGTGACTCCTATAAGAAAACATAGACGCTCTGCAGATGTCACTCCTAAGTCTGGAAACGTATGCTAATTGAGATGTTTTTTTTTCTAATTTGGGCCACTCAGACGGAGAATAATGACTGTCGATCATCACCCAGGAATAAACGCACTTCAGTAAAAAGGAAAAGTGTGTTACAACCATCAAACACTGATAGATCAGCAGTTGATACTAAGCCATCTCCCATGAAAACAAGGCGGCTACATAAGAGGTTAGTACATATGAGTATCATTTAGTTTTTTTTTTGTATTTTTTCAGTAAAGAAGCTGTCCCTCATTGTACTTTATGCTTTAAAACTAACGGATCTTTGGAAACTTGTTCGAAATGCAGTTTAAATTGTATTATAATGCTTGTATTTCTTTCTTTATTTCAATTGTTTCCAGATCATTTACAAAAATGCTTGTCTTATTCAAAGGTAATGGAAACTAACTGTAGGAATCTCACCTCCTGGCTTTGTCCGAAGGTATAACTCTCTTTCTCATTCACAGTTATGCTTGATTTACAGTGTGTTCGCTGTGACGTATGCCAAGAATTGGTGGATGATGTAAATAATAAGGAATGTGTTGTTTGTTTGCATGCTTGGCATGGTTCGTGCTCGGAAGGGAAAGGTCATGGTAGTGTGTCAGTCTGGACTTGCAACAAATGCATCAAAGAAGTTGGCCCGCCTAAATACCTGTAAGGTTTTATCAAAGTATGATTAAAAGTTTTTTTATTAGGTCTCCTGCAAAGATAATTAATCGGTTAGAGCTGCCTGCATGGAGTCCCTTTCCTTCCCCACAATCCTCTCCGGACAAGGGTTTGCTCACAATAGAGAAACGTGGCCCGGGGCGGCCCAAGGGAGTTACACGGAACATCATGAACAGCAGGTAGTTTTGTTTGTTATGTCTGAGTTTAGAAACTGGTTTAAGAAAACTTGGCGAGGAAACATCGAAATCGGAGGATATTATATCCTCTAGAGATCAGATATGGGATAACTTGATGGACTTCCACAACATTGAAAAGGATGGTGTGTCCACAAGTCCCAGAAAGAGAAGAGATGTCACTGATAACTCGAAAAAGCTACCAAATTTAGCAATCGAAGAGGATAGAAGCTTGTACTAGTTTCATGCGTTTTGAGTTGTATGATAATTGATTCTTGTAGATATGAATCGGCGAAAATGAAATACAAAGCTGAAATGGAATATTTAGCAACTCGTGATATCACTCAAAGTACAGTAGGGAAATGGGTTTATATCGGGGGAAAACAGAAAATGAAGGTCATGAGTTCTCATTTTTCATTCCAACTCATCTTTATTCTAGGCGTTGTATGAAAGTCCTTATCCGGAAGACGTCCGGAATGGTGAATTCATTTTCATTTGTCCGTTTTGCCTATTTCCAACAAGTGACTTCCATGTTTATCGATTGCATAGGGTAACATTAGATTCTAAAATGCATTTTTCAATGATTTTTCTAGGCGTACTGTCCTTTCCACCATCCTCCGGGAAATGAAATCTACCGAGACGAGGAGCTCTCATTCTTCGAAGTTGACGGAGCTGCTGAAAAGGTTTTCATATCAGTCTCTCATTAGTTCATAAATATATTTCAGCATTACTGTCGGAACCTTTGTTTACTAGCAAAGCTGTTCATCTCTTCGAAAACTCTCCATCACGAAGTGGATACGTTCCTTTTCTATATCTTAACCGAAATCACAGAGGAAGGTTGTAGAATTGTCGGTTATTTTTCAAAGGTTCCATCTCATTTTCACTTCCCTAACTGAATTATTTATGAATAGGAGAAAAACCCGAGTAAAAACAATAATCTTTCGTGTCTTCTAACCTTGCCAAGCGAGAGTAGAAAGGGATTCGGTCGACTATTAATAGATATGAGTAAGATAGATAGAGATTTCAAATGGATTTTCATTCATTCCATCTTCAGGCTATCAGTTGTCAGCTCTCGAACTGAAAGTTGGTTCTCCAGAGCATCCACTCTCCGATTTAGGCTTGTTCGCTTATCGTGGCTATTGGAGATCCAGCATCCTATGTTACTTACGGTAGTGCCATATAAGGTTAATGCATTTACCATTATCGTTGCAGATCTGTGCGAAATCTGGCACAAACTTCTGTAAAATCCATGTCACTCAGCACAAGAATCCATCCGACGGACATCGTGAATCAATTGCTTCGCGACAAACTGTTATTGTACAAAGAGGGGAATTATTATGTGAAAACTGGAGTGAGTAGAAAGTATATTCATTTGGAAGTTATGAATTGGATTTTCAGAAAAGGGCATATAAATGGCCATTGTCAATGTGTCGCCGACGCATAGTACGTCCAGAGAAGCTTCACTGGAAGCCTAGTTATGACATAAGTCAGTTGGATCCTACTAGGTTAAATTATTATGTTTGAATTTTTGTTTTCGAATTTTATTTGTAAATATTCACACGGGTAATGTATTTACAAAAATCTATCATAAGTTTTCGTGGAAAAAAAAAGTTTTACTTATATGTTGCGTTTGTTGAACTGTTCATGTTGTTGGGATCAAACCACCTACTTGTTGCATTGCTCATATGTTTTTCTAATCCGTAATTACAGAAAATGTCCAGCGAATGTTATATTTTACAATTGCCTCCAGAAATTATTAGAATTATCTTTTCCTTTCTTCCTCCGAAGGATCTTTTGATGTCAGTTAGATTAGTTTGTAAATATTTCGATAGTTTTGTATCTGACGAGAGATGGTGGAAATCTCGCATCGAGGTTTGTTTTTGAAATTATTTAATGTATCAAACACTTTTTCCAGCATGAGGCGGACATCAAACTTTTTCCGATTTCCACGACTGCTCCTGGATTCTCTTATGCAAGGACGTTTAGTTTGCTAAAATCCGAGGAACGGAGATGGGGGTATTGGGACATCAAAGAGAGGTACATTTCTTAATCAATCGGACTGTCTGTAACATGTGTTCAGGAAGTCTATTCAAGGACATACAGGAACTGTTGACTCGGTCAAAATGTTTCTCAATGATTCAAAGCCTTACTGTCTTTCTGGCAGTCGTGATGGATCGATTAGGCTATGGGATTTGGAATTGGTCAAACAGAACACTGACCCCAAAGTTTGCTCTCGGGCAGACTTACGGGGAGCCCATTCGGGATGGATTTGGAGTATTGATACGCAGAAACAGTCCAACCAGTTTCTCACTGGCAGTTGGGATGATTACATCAAGTTATGGAACATAGGTGAATCAGAAATTGAAGTGAGTATTTCTATAGTTCAACTGAATTAATAATTCCAATGATTTTTAGGAATTAGCATCTGCCAGGGGCAATGGTGCTGTGACTAGTGTTGCTTATACAGGGGAAACTCATTGTGCTGCTTCGACATATACTCGGAAGGTAAGAAGAGATTGAGCTTACGAAATGGTATATGCTATTTGTGTTCAGACCATCATATTAGATGTGAAGAATAGTTTAAATGTAGTTGGAGAGTACTGCTTTCACACTGGACCCATCTTCGCAATGGAAGCTTCGGTACTACAGTCTCTTAACAGTCTTGTATAGTTCTCAATCTCAGGGTGACTATGTATATACAGCCGGCGAAGATAACAAAGTAATTATGGTTGATCGGCGTCAGACGAATTTACCTGTGTGTAGTAGGGTATGTATATCGTCACACCTCCTTGTTAATTTTTCTATTGTTCAGAAATTACAAGAAGGAAGAACACAATGGCTCTCTCTTGGGCCTAATCAACTTGTCTGTGGATTAGCGAAAGGCCAAGTAGTTTTCCTCGACCCAAAGACATTACTAGGAGTGGGAAGATTTAATGTGTGTTGCTTCTTAATTCATCTTCTCATTATATCATTCAGTCTGAAATGGAGTCAATTAGGCAAATAAAGCATACAGGAGGTTCTATTATAGCTATAAGTAGGAGGCGAGAGATGAGGGTGAGTTTAAATGATCATATATATAATCTCAGCTGTATTAAACAGGTTTTCAAACCGGGAATGAGAGCAGGAACACGAGCTATAGAAGGTGATTTCGAAAATGAGCTTGTTAGGTTTGATTATCTGAACGGCTATTTGGTTATGGGTGATGGATCTGGATCAGTGTCGTTCTGGACATGTCCTAACGACTGTGGTTATTAACTAACCTCATTGTACATATGGGTAATAGAATAATTCATTGTAAATTCTGTATTAATCGGCCTTAAGATCTCGTCAGTTCAACTATGTTTGAGATGGGTTTAGAGTACTCCTTAGAGTTTGGGGTTTTCGAAATTGCCAAATTTGTATTATTACTATTAATAAGTTTCCAAACAAATATCTTTTTATTTCGCATTTGTACATATATTTAATGAATGTCTTTCTTATGTGTTTTAATACTCAAAAATGTTTTTTGGCGTTTAAATTCCTGATTTGACATTTTCATGATTTATTTGTTTACAACCGTTCCGTGAGGCGTGGGAAAGTGAAATGAAACGTTTGCGCTCGCTTCACGCATTGCCACGTGGAAATGACGTGGCTCGAGTCTTTACGTGCTAAGACGGGATTACGCAGTTTTTTGATGCTCGAAGTTATCTGATTTTGAACAAACCTATTTCGTACGTTTTTGAGTTTCTAATTACTGGCCGTTATACGAGCAACAGAAAGATATAACGAGCAATGCAATCAGATAAGAACAACGGTTCACTAACTTTTCGCCCACTTAAATTATTAAGAAAACGTAAAGACTTTTCTGTCTCTTAAGTTTCTTAAGCCTAGCTTAGAGCACGAGAGGTCTCATGAATTTCAAGGTAAATCATGCGGGGTATGCGAGGAATGCGAGCTAGTCTGAATTCTCTTGCTACTCTCTCTCACTGAGAGCTTGTTTAAGAACAACACAGGGTTATTTGTGTTTTCATCTTCATCTTATATATGCTTAAAGCATCGTACGTGGACTCTCAGCATAGACGGCTATCATGCGAGCTGAACCCAGCGAGAGATTGAGTGAGAGATGCAAACTATCAGCTCTTGCATCTCCTCATTTTTTTGGCGTTCTTAATGTGTATGTCGTTGTAGATAGAGAGAAGACTAAGTTAGCTTTAGCAGTATTCCAAAACAAATGGCAGACGTTGAAGAAAAGCTACTATGACTAAAGTAGGAAATTCTCTGAACGCCTACGGAAATTAAAAATAGAATTTTCCTCAGGCAATCTGATGAAATGATGGTTATGACTAACATGGCGCCACACGTCTTAATCATCTCTGATTCTTGTAGGGTTGATCACTTTTAAAACAAAGGATCCCTTTCTCTGAAAAAAGCCAAATGACAAATATTTTGCGTAGCATTTCCTGTTTCTTGGTGGTTGAAAGAGGAAAAGGCTGAAAGGTAGACGACAATTGATGAGGCAAGTATGCTCATATTAGATGTTGTTTGCAAAACGATTAGAGCTCTTTGGCATGGCATGACTGGCAAGAGTATGTTGAAGAGGCTTTTATTGCGATCTTCTAAAAAAGAATTTATGGTAACCCGTCTGCCAACGATTTGCTCTCTATATGGACAAACATAAACGCATGGCTGTGTTAAACCGAATTGATATAGGGCGAGAGGATGTTTTTGCAAGCACTTAAGCTCATTCATTTCTCAATCAGGTACGATTCTTGATGATATCACGCTCGTAATAGGAGACAATGTGAAAGAACAAGAGCTTGTTGAGCCTCCTCATTGAATAAGCGTGCATGAACTTCGCCAATGAAGCTAGGGTCACTTCACCTAAGAGTTTTCTTTTGTTTAATCAGTTATATATGCTGAACGAACGGGGTGCGAAGAAGCAGCCACGAGCAAACAGAAAAGTTACAAACATGACGACAGGCGTTGAAGTCAGTACTACTACTACTTTCTTTTAGGACAGACATACACTTTCGTTATATTTTGTTTCATTTCATTTGTCAAGACAAACATATGACATGTTAAAGATGAAGAGAAAAAAGGTTTCATCGACACAATCGGAAAAATGGAAGCCATCATAGTTGCGAATGCCTTATCGTTTACAACAAAAATCTGCGATGATGCTTAAACATCTTAAAGGCTCAGAAAAAAGTGACGATAAGAGTTGAGAAGATTTCTAATAATAACTACATAGAAATACATATTGGATAACATCCGAACTATTATTATTAAACTCTGAATATTGGGAAAACAAACATAGAGAGGAGACAATCAGGAAACCGGCCACAATAGAATTACGGATTTACGTATTATGTCTAACATTTGTAAGTCTATGATCATAAAACTAACCCACGGAAAAAAAAGTAAGAGAAGAGATAGCACAGGGAGAAGAAACAGAAAGTTGAGAGAAAACTAATTCGATTTGGCAAGTGAAGTATTAAAGTTCGATACCTATGACGAGCAGCACCTATAGCTAAGTTGCTTACAAATCGTGCACACGATCACTTTATTTGGGAATTTGATTCCTCTTTTTCTTGTCCAGCAGACCGTCACACACTTCATTGCAAGGCATGATTCCGTCAATCTCAAAGTTGGCAAACGGCTTGTTCGAAATGGTCCTCTTCGATACATGACGTCTCTTGCCCGGCCGATATTTGCGAGCACGACGTTCTAACACAAAATAGAACGAGAAGCTGAAAAAAGAAAATATTTCATCATTAATATTGTTCATTTCGAAATAAAACAAGATGAGTCAACGATGTCTTTTGGCACCGTTTGTGTCAAAGATTATCACCCAAAAAATTGTGAAAGGCGGACGATAAGGCAGAGATTTGAGACGAGGTTGTCTTATGCGAAGCAGCACAATAACTATCAGCAAATGTTGGGAAAGACTCTGTACCTGTCATCAGTGCGTGTCCATGGTCGTAAGTATGAACATCCTTCTTTCTGTCTAGGAAAAGCAAATTTGTCCAAAACACAATAACCTCCTTCTGATAGTTGACATGTGTAGGCACGCAGTCTGAAAGTAACAATCATCATCTTGATGCTTCTGATTATAACGCATTTTGACAGATAGTACTAGTTATTGGTCACACTCATATCTCAAACTATAGAAGAGAAGAAGAAGAAGTTCAAATTCCCTTCTTCAACCGGAAAGGACGCTGACTTTGCTCAATCGTATACCCTGGTACGGGAAAAACAGAAAGTCTTTAAGAATCAACCATAATTTGCTTTTCACACATAACTCCCCCCTCTCTCTTATCACAATAGTTGAAATTCACATAAAGTAAACAGCAGTATAAAGCCACTACGATCTTCTTTTCAATGAAACCTATAGTTATAGAAATCATTTGAAACATGTTGGTTCAGGCTAACAACCAACAGAATCTGGAACAAGTCCATTAAAAAAAGGTGGAAATTGAGAGGTCGTCAATGAACATCCTCTTTTTTTCTGCTCTTTTACAACCAATCAGATTAGATAATAATTGAAAATTGCTGTCAAGTAAAGGAAATTGGAAATAATAAACAGTTCATAGATTCCAGGAGAGAGGAAACACCGGATTAGGATGAAGTTGTCAAGAAGTATTATCATATCGACCACCCACCAATATAACCCCGAAAGTGCAAAAACTGTAGCTGAGAAAACTCACTTGACACGCGTTTCGCTCAATTTGAATTTGAATTGAACACATGATTCAAAATTCAAATCGAATTGGCTAGTACGGACGAAGATCTTAGGCGAAAATGCACTAATAGTATATCCGCTGCCAGTTATGTTAGCATTATCTGGGATTTCGACATGACTGGTACGGTTGCTAGAAGGAGCTCCGTAAACAGAGCTTATAGTCAGAATGATGGCTAGAAGACATATAATAGGAATACAGTTTAGCTTCATCATTTTATCAACGACGATCCGCCACACTGTCGATGTTAGCCAGAACTTGCATAAGCCGTCTTCGTCTTGCTCTTGCCTCTCTTCCCCTCTTCGCTCTAAGCCACGCCCCCTCTCTTCTCAGCGCCGATATTCGTCCCGAACGGAATCTCCGCTAATTAAAACTTTAAAAAACGTCTTGTATATAGCTTTTCGAGGCTTTTACTTTGAAACCTGGGCGTGTTACAAATAATGATTGAGTTTTTAAGTAAAGAAAGAAGCACAAGAAGCTCGCTTTGGGAGGACGGTCCAAACTGGTTCACCGTCGTCTATCGATCGGTAACGGCGACAAATTTTGCGAAGTCATAGAAGGTAGCTGTGATTTGTTGACCTTTTTGTTCTTTAAATTGTATGTTAGTTCTGTAAAGTAAATTATTTGAGTATCATCTATTGATAACTCATTAGACTAGTAGATGATTGTTTTACTCACAGTAGTTAGTAATGAGAGCTGGACAGCCAGCTGAAGTGAGAAGATGAATGATTAGTTGTCACTTCATAATCCTAAGTTTCTATGCTAGGTTTTCTTTCCTTATTTGCATTTCTTATCGTATAATTTTATCTTTTTATTAGTTTTTCAAATGTTACCCGTTGTGGCTGCCTTGTAATGAGCGAATATACGGAAAGATCACAAGCTATCGCTGGAGTCCCGTGCCCTTTCCGAATTCCACTAATTAACTCGTTGACTTTTCGGAAATCTAATCATCGTTCATGAAGAAATACCTCGTTTGATATTGATTTCTTCACTAACCGAATTGGTTTAATCTTTTAAGCCGCACTGATATGTATTGCGTTTGTACCATTTTCATCATGGCCTTTATTTCGTTGTAGTTTTTTGTTCTTTTTCAATACAGAGATTTCTATATACTTTTAAACAGTTAACATGTTTTCTTATATATTTCTCCTCAGGGTTGAACGACGATATGTGTAACATTTCTTTCACTGTTATCGATTTATAACATGCCTGTAGTTTCACAGCTTTAGGCAACGTTTGGTATCACTCAAATTTGGGTTTTCCTATCTCCTTTGATGGTTTCGGTTTCTATTTAGTGACCTGTGGTCAGAATGAATTCTCAACGAAAACAGTCTGTCGTTACTCCAACTCATGCATCTTCTGCTTCAAATCGTAATAGAACATATACCAGAATGCATGAGATGGATTACAATCAAATGTACAGCGCCATGGAAAAGGGTCATAAGGTTAGCCATTTCATTCGGATTATCTCTATAATTTATTCATTCTTTTGAGGTCTGTCGATTGAATCTTCTCAAAAAATGGGATCCTGCCTACAAGATGCTTGTGCTCCGACAAGATATGCGCATGTTGCACTTGTTCAAACTCGAACAGAACTCTCTTAAGTTTCATTATTCTTTTTTTCATTTATAATGGCCCTCATTCATAGGGGCAGAGCCGTTTCTCTCGACATCAGACACATCAGAGAAGTTCAGACCCTTGAGTATAAGCTCAACACAGTCAAGATAACTGACAAATGGAAGAGAGATAAAGAAATACAGAATTTCGAATCAAATAAGATTCTAGTCATCTCTTATGGAACTGAATTCACACTTAATAATTGGATTTTACTATGTTAGTTTTGAAACTTATAAATCAAAATAATCTTTGGAATGACTTTCAGTTGAAACGTTAGAAGCCTGTCGTCTGTGGAACAGTGGTTTGAGTAATTTAGTAACCGATACAAGAGATCGAGACTCTTCATCGCATCACATACGTATAGAGAGATTCTTGGCGAAAAGCTTCGATTCTTTGACTCCACTTAATGGAGCGTAAGTATTTAATAATCAAATTAACATATTTTACGTGGAATTTGCACGCGTCTAACGTGCTACATCTAAATTTCATTTTCAATTTTCATGCCCATGAACCGGTTGCATGTTATCTTCTCGTACACACAGTTGATTTTGTTTTTTTAAGAGTTGCTCGTAAACACATGAAGCCGTTTGTACAAACAACGTTGCAGTTCAAGGTGCTCTCAAAGCAATTGCAAGAAGTAACTGAAGATACAATGACTGTTGCTCAGTTTTCAAAGGCTGCACGTAGCTTAGTTCATATTCCTACAGTCAGTTTATAATCCTTTCTTATCATTTAATCCTTTCAAACTCTACAGTTGTTTTCTTCACGCTTCAATGATTTATCTGATGATGGCCTGAATGTCAGTTTTTATAATTTTTTGCGGTTTCTCGAGAAAAAGCAATATGATGATATGGCTCAAAATATTCAGAGAGTCTGTGAATTCTTACGAAGGTAAGGTTTCATTGATGTTCATCGTAGTTCTTCATTTCCTTTTGTTATAGGTATTTACACCATTTCCCTTGCACAGAGAAGGTCGAGCCTAGCTTAACCGTTTACGAGGTTAGTGTCCATTCAGATTTCATCTCTTTAACTGTTTCCTTTTTAGTTTTGTGATTTCTTGTTCTCACGCGAGAATTCAGTTTGGGATCCTTTAAACGAAAAAGTCATACAGGATATGAACCGTCCTTTATCTCATTACTGGATAGCAAGTAGTCACAATACGTTCGTTTCTAAGAAGTTTTCATAAATGATTTTACTGTGTTCAGATATTTAACAGGTGATCAATTGAGATCCGATTCTTCTTTAGATTGTTATGCACAAGCTTTACTTATGGGGTGTCGTTGTATAGAATGTGAGTTCATTGTCATTCACTAGACTCAAGAGATTTCTGTTTAGTGGATTGCTGGGATGGCCAGAGAAAACCAAATTCTAACGAGTTCCAAGATATTGTGATATATCACGGTTACACTATTACTTCCAAACTTTTGCTGCGGGATGTTTTATACATTATCAAGCACTATGCTTTCATTACTAGCGAGTATGTTTTCCTGCTTGTACAGTTTCAATCAATTATGCATTAGGTATCCTGTTATTCTTTCCATAGAAGACAATTGTTCAGTACCAGCCCAACGTCTCCTGGCACTGGAAATTAAAGAAATTTTAGGAGATTATTTGCTGGTTGCTCCAGTAAGTCCATACTATAGGCATTGATGTGCTAACGCTGTGTTTGCAGGTCAATAGAGATGAGACACAACTTCCATCTCCAGCTGCTTTAAAAAAGAAAATTATCCTGAAACATAAGAAGTTACCTATTGAGAGTGAAGATGTTGTAGTGAAGCAAGATGAATGTAAGTCTAAACCTAGAATGTAGAAAAACTCATATATAACCTTTCAGTTGAGGATACTGACATTCTCGCACGAGACTGTGAGAAACGAGGTGTTCTTTATCTAAAAGATAATACCAGCCATGTGAGTGTTATCACTGATTTGTTACTCTAACCTATTTTTCAAGGAATGGAAACCGCATGTCTTCGTCTTGTTCAATGACCGTTTGTGCTATCTATATGACACCTGCTCTGAGAACTTCTCTGAAGATTCATTGAGTCAGGTTGGAGATGAGGAGCAGGTTCTTTCAGAGACTCATCCTCAATATCATTTACTCATATCTTAGGACGAAGCAAATTCTGGGTTCGAGCTGAAGCCTGATGAAATGCACGTTTCAGAAGAATGGTTTCATGGTCGATGTGATCGTAATGTAAGAGAGTTTTCTTTTCGTAGGTAATGTAACTTATTGTTTTCAGGAAGCAGCAGAACGTTTACTCCAGCATAAGGATAAAGGAAATGGACTGTTCATGATTCGAGACTCTAATTTGTTCATCGGAGATTACTCACTATCTTTCTTGCATAAGGGAAAAGTGCATCATGTTAGAATCAAAACAACCATGAGCGATCGTACGTTTGTTTATACTTTGGATATGTCATTGGCATTCTTATAGGAGAGAAGAAATATTATTTTCTTGAGAACAAGATGTGTGATACTCTATATGAACTGGTATCTTATTATACGCGGCACTATCTTACAACTGCTGACTTCGTCATCGGCTTAACAACACCATGTCCTCAACCTCAACCTCATCTTAATCAACCGTAAGGCTTCTTCAACATAGAAGTTTCCTCATATTCATATTTACAGTTGGTTCTCAGCTACAGCTAACAAAGACAAAGCTGAAGAACTTTTGAGCAGAGTAAATGAGGATGGAGCTTTCCTTATACGCATGTCAACAGCTGATCCATCAGTCTTCGTTCTCTCTCTGCGAGTAGATGGCGAGTTCTGGCACTATCGTTTGAAGAGAGAAGGAAGAATTTTCGTTGTGAACCAGTCTGTATTTGAGAATTTGAATCAAATCGTTCAATACTATGGTAAAAAAGAATTTGTTCGTGGAATTTGCCTAAGATATCCGGTAGGGACTTGCTCTGTCTTTTCATCTAATTACCAAGGCATTAGGTTAATGAAAAGAATATTGATCCTTACTCAAGTGAAGTCATTGGGCAATCAACTCCAGGATGTTATATGGAATTAGGAGAACTCAATAAAGAGGTTCGATATTTTTTTTTCTCCCAACCATCAATTCAATCCTTGTCTTTTCAGATTCAAGCTAGATCTTTGAGACCATATCATGGTATTAGCGACGATGACTTATCTTTTCCGGCGAATGCCACAATCACAGTTCTTCGTAAAGAAGAAGGCAACTGGAGAGGCAAGTGATAGAACTTATTCGGGAAAACAAACAATACTTTTAGGAAGGTATGGTTCAGCATCAGGATGGTTCCCTTCGTCGTATGTTCAAGAAATATTACCAGAGAAGTCTGCTGTCCAAGGAGGTAGTGAAGAGTTACAATACTTCTCAACGTTTTTCTCGATTCAGAAACTAACTACTATACTATCGAGCTTGGTGGAACAGTGATAGAACGGTTACAAGATGGAACTAAGTCTCATGCCATAAAAATCTCTCAAAGTGCTCAATGGAGTGGTCAGCAATGGAGTATTGCCGCTAGTTGTATGTTATAATTCTTTTTTTGCTGTTATTTCTGTGTTAACAGCTAATGAGGAAGTGGACGAATGGTATAGCCAACTGATTTATCTAACGCGATCGGTGAACGACAAACTAACAGCTATTCAAAAGAAAGAGAAGAGTGCTAGAATTGCTGCTGAGCTCTCTAATCTTGTGGTCAGTAAACATATCATACCCGTTGTACACAATTCTTTTCCAGGTTTACTGCCAAGCTGTACCCTTCGACCCAGCTAGTGTGAAAGACGGTTGTTTTTATGAAATGTGCTCTTTTGTTGAAGGAAAATTGAACAAATTGATAGAAATGGTTTGTTCTGCTGTTGAAGATTTGTCGTAGTAGTGCTCTTAGGGTATGGTTGAGTTCAATTTCAAGCAACTTTCACGAGTATATCCCCATGGATCTCGAATAACATCAACAAACTATAATCCTATTCCAATGTGGAATGCTGGATGTCACATGGTAAGCTGGTGAGGATGTTAGACATCTAACGTTCCCACTCGATAGGTTGCTCTCAATTATCAAACAGGGGACAAGGCGATGCAATTGAACCAAGGAAAATTTCTGGCTAATGGTCAATGCGGTTATATTCTGAAGCCGGACTATCTGTTGAATGAGAATTTCGATCCAAGTCAAGGACAAAAGGTCTCCGCTCTGTCTTCCAAGCTTTCACAAACCCTCAATAACTGTTCCAGGTCACTACTTCCGAGCCTATTAGAATAACTCTTCAAATTATCGCTGGACGACATTTATCTCGGAAAGATAAAAACAAAGGAATCTGTTCTCCTTTCGTTGAAGTCGAAATCATAGGAGCTGCCTGTGACGATCGTGCACACAAGACGAGAACGATAGGTATTTGTTATTCCGATTTCTTTCTTGCTCTACTTATATCTTTACAGCTTCCAATGGTCTCAATCCTGTATGGAATGAGACATTCACTTTTGAAATACATTGCCCCGAATTAGCTCTTCTTAGATTTTACGTTGAAGATGGTGATTTTGTGGGACCAAAAACTGATCCCTTCATAGGTCAAGCAGTTTTTCCAGTTGACTCACTACGTTGTGGTATGTGAGCGTCACTTAGGTGTCATAAAAATGGTTCATTAAAGGATTCCGTTCTGTGCCGCTGAAAAATCAGTTCAGCGAAGATCTCGAGTTATCAGCTTTACTTTTGGATCTCCAAATGATTACTCTTAAAGAGCAGAAACTTCTCCGAAATACACGAACTTTATTACAAGTAATCGTTTTCGCCCAACTTTTCTTAGTGATGAACTCGTTTAGGGTTCTCGGTTCGGCCCTGTTTTACATAGAAAGTTGGTTGGATCCGACTCTGTGCAATCGCCTGTATCCAAGCGCGATGAAACACGATCTTTCCGCAGTTTCGAAGGTGGAAGCAGTACAGAAGGAACGAGCCCTGTTTCGATCTCGGGAATGTCGCTAGCAGATAGGAAAACTTCTACGAATTATTCAATGGATAGCCAGGATAGCAATGAGTAAGTTCCATTTTTCATGCTGCTCTGAAACTTATCGTTTCAGAGGAACCGCCATTCTCAATGGCTCTGGTTCCATAGGGAAAAAGAAGAAAAACTTTATCAAGAGATTAATTCCATTTAAGAGTAAAGAAAAGGATTAACTGAGCATGCTCTCCTCACTACATTCTATTTGTAAATGATTTTTGGCCTGAACTTAACAGATAATTCCTAAAAACTTGTATTATTTTACCGCAAAACATCTTATTACACATAAATTTTATATTTTTCAATCTTTTTCTCCCTCTTTGTGTTTCACGAGGTTATCTCTCACCTCACACTTACTTTTCTATCTTCTGTTCGGAGGGATCCATCCATTCTTACTCAAACGACAACTCAACCTTAGCCAGTTCCGTTATGCAAAAGTAATACCATATGTGGGTGTAACCTATCTACTTCAATTCATATACCTCCATTCTGCTTCTCCATCATTCCTCTGATAATGATGAAATAATAGAAAATGGATTTATTTATATTTCTTTCCACTTTAAGAACGGCTTAGAAACGCTCCAAATCAGCAACCCGCCTTACTACGTCAAACGAATACCGATAGAGACGCCTTGTTCCTATTTTTTCTCATTTAATCATTTTGGTTTTTGGGTTTAATAGCTCCAATCCTGTAACATAAGTTCCATAATCTCAATCTTGCTAATCGGCTACAATACTCCATTGTTTCGAACAATAGAAGAGAGAATACTTCAGGGTTAAGTACATCATTGTGTTTTGCAAGCTATGCACGACCGCTTCACACATAAACTGCGTGTTGAGGAATGAAACTGTCGTGAGCCAGGGCACGACCGTTCAAGCTTCCATCGAAATGCAAAATGAAATTGGTTCTTTTTCATTTTCTTCGCGTAGAGAAAAAATGCGCGGTGTCTTCCTGCAAACTTTAGAATGTCAGAACTTTCTTGAATTCCAACGGATTTTCATAATTTTTGAAATTTTTATATTTTTTAAAACTATTTAAAGATAAGGAAAGAAGAGAGATGGAGAGAGATGAAGAGAGAAAGAAAGGAAAGAGAGTGAAGAACGACAAACAAGGTTTATCCGTAGGACGAAGAGATGAGAGGCCTGCCACTGCTTGAACCTGAGAATAAAATTAAAAAAAACAAATAAAAGCATAATTTTTACGTGGAAGGGGGACGTTTACACTCGACCTA
>CALQYR020007491.1:12348-101606 GCA_943334845.2 Auanema sp. JU1783 | reverse complement strand
CATACTTCACGAAAAATAAGCAACAGGGCAATAGATTCATCGTTACCAAAGGATGAGGAGGGGAAGTGTTGAATGTCCACCAAAATATTAAAGGGAAGAAGGTTTGAAGATCAATCTGAGGTGGTGGGTGCACAAGTCTAGATGGATAACTCTGTATAGTCACACATTACCATAACTAAGGGTGCAAAAGGAAGTCATAGTCAAGTGTCAAGTGAGATATGGAAAAGAAAAAACTCCGAAACAACTTCGAAAGACAAGAAGTTGGAAGAAGAGCGCACAGAATGATAACTTAGAAACAATCGATAACTCTAAAAGTGAAATCAAAATACTTTCAGAAAGAACAGCGCGGATCTTCGTTCATCAGAAATATTGAGCAGAACATTGGAATGAGCGACATGAAACAGAGTGAGAGAAACAACAGGGATCATTAGATAGCACATAACTAAGGCAAAATAGAAGAGCTCAGTGCCAACGTTGACAGACTCCCCTAAAACCATTTGAATTCAAAAAGGACGCGGCAGTTAGATAGAGCATGACATGTAATCAATTGGATAAAAATCAAATATTAGGAAAACGTATGAGATTCGAGGGAGCTCCGTTGATCTCAACGCCTGAAGCACATATCGCTCATCGCTTTTTCACGTAAAAAAAGAAAATGCAAATGAAAGGGCTTCTTCAACACGGAAATGAGACGAATCGGTCGTTCATTCCATTCTCTCTGCTGAAGCCGCTCGCGTTTCTCTATTGAGCCACAACTATTTGACTGATAAAGGTACGAGAAGCGCAAACGCTCCGAACAGCAACATCTTGCTTCTCTGCTTTCAAAACTGTACAGGCAGAACTTCAATCAACACTCGATCTCGCTACTGCTTTGCTTGGTTGGACAGATCGAGGACAAGAAACGAGCACTCTTCAGCGAACTGAAAATGAAATCATGCGAAGTCATAACATTTATAATCCGACTTACGATTGGAATGCGAGCTCTTCAACTCCTGACCGGCTTCAGGGTTCTTTAACAACAACATGAAACAAACATTACCGATTAATAGCTTCATATCTCTACTCTCTGGTTACCTGGGTTGTCTTGACGACTGCAAACGCTCTTCAGATTGTAGAGTTGCAATGAAACGGATGAATTGCCTGTTACTGGAGTCTACTCTTGGGACGATGGAAGTGATTCTGACAGCTCTCTTTCCCTCCATGAGATATATAGCAACACTGCAATGGAGCTCCTCGAAACAAATGACAACCCTGACAACCTGCCTGTGTGCACAAGCCACTGAAAATAACACTATAATGATCTAACCTTTAGCAATGCACAGGAGCCAGCGTACTCCCTCCATCCAGTAAATGGATTCTTTAGAATCTGAACATCGAAGAACCACCTCGGCTTCTAGAGCTTATGCTTCATGATGTTCTTTAATACAAAAAGACAAGTAACAACGGTTTTGACCATCTCATTACAGAGGAAACACAGCTTTGTGCAACTACAGTAACCTACGTAAGATCACGTATATCATTTATGATTAGGGCGCACAGTAAAGCGTCTTCAATTAGCCTTGGCTCAAACTTATCTAACTAGGAAGGTTGCATAGATAAAGCATTCTGTGAGAGATTCTGAAATCGAACTACAACTCCAAAGAACGATCAGAGCCGAAAGAGCAAGTTAAAAAAATGATAGTCGAAAAGTCGAGATTTCTCTTTCAAGAAATATAGCTCACAGTGATTGGAAATGCAGAACTTTAAAAAATTTGAAAATCCGTTGGAATTCAAGAAAGTTCTGACATTCTGAAGTTTGCAGGAAGACACCGCGCATTTTTTTTCTGCGCGAGGAAAATGAGAATAAGCCGATTTCATTTTGCGTTTCGATGGAAACTTGAACGGTCGTGCTTTTGCTCACGTGACTTTCATTCCTCAACACGCGTTTACGTGTGGAGCGGTAGTGTATAGTTGCGCAAAACACAATGATTCCTTCTGTTTTTTCATGAAAAATGATAATTTAAACGAATTAGGGAATAAGGATTTCTTTCCAATAAATTAAATGAAACAGACTGTAATTTAAAACATCAAAATATTTGAAGATGTTCTTCTTCGATACTCTTCATAAGGAACCGGAATCAGGAGAATCGACTGAATATACGGAAGGTGTTTGAGCAGTCTTACGAAGACACATCCATTCCTTTTTCAATTTTACTGACGTGACCATACTTCGTATTGAAAGCTTTGATGAAATCACCCGAAGTGTTGTATTCCGTATTCTGCCATCTGGAAGTATTGAAATATTGAAAAAAACGAGGAAGATGTCATACTTTTCTGGTACAGAAACTCCGAGAAGCTCTGTTAACATCCAAGGTTTCAACCATCCAATGAGAGGATTCTGTCCTTCTTCATAAAAGACTTTCGAATAGTAGAAAAGAAACCCGTCCAACTTATATCTGAAGTACATAATGAAGTTGAAGTCAACAAAGTTTCCAACTTCTCTTCAACGTCTTTGACCATCTCTTCCATATTCTGCTTCGCACATGAACACTGAGGAAGTTCCAGGAAGTTGTGTCTTGACAAATACAATTCATATCATGTCAACAGGGTCACACTTACTTCTTGCCTTTAGTCAAACTGGGATTTTCTTGGAGTTTCGAGTTTATCCAAAACCTTCTTAAATCGAAAGGGCTGTCAGTGAATACCTGCAATACGAGTGAGCAGGTTAGAAGATTAGGAAAACAAACTTGTCCATCCCATGATAACAAATCCAAGCAGTATATGTTCTTGTCGTCCCATATGCCATCAATTACAGTCAAACCTTAATGAGTTAATGAAGAAATAGTTGTTTCTGATGAAAGCAGAACGCGAACCTCCTCGACAAGGCAGAGCACTCCGGAACTGAGTAAGTAGTCTTCCTTTCTTGTTATATAAGTAAGTAACATTCTGAGAGAGGAATTGATAACACTAGGGGAGTGACAGACATACTTTGACACAGATGATAAGAACTCTTTTTCCATTTGGTACTGGAATCATGAGCCATTCTGTGGATAAGGAGTCAGGAATATCTACCAGCCATTCACTCAACATCAATCGATAAGCATATCTGAAAACCGTACAGAAGTGAATTGATCAGATAGACAACACTCGAATTACCTTTTATCACCATATCTGTTGGTTTCTGTTTGATCCTCTTGTTCTTCATCGCTGAGTTCTTCATTTGGATCCAAGTTTCGGAGAAAACACAGATGGTCATGACGAGACTGCTTCTGTCTTTCAATTCTCTGAATAATCGGGAAGATCTATCTATCACGCCGGAATGACAAACCTCCTGCCTTCTGGATGCTTGCTGTTCGGCTGCTTTTCCAGCATTCTTGAACTTAGAAAACTTAGGATGGTCACCCAGGCTGCTGGGGTCAACCTTCGATTCGGACATCATATCGATAAGCTCCTCCATCTATATAACAGGGGATGTCAAGTACTGATCAATATATTCATAAGATATTCATTGGAGTATGAGCTACCGGAGTGTCATGGAAGCAGAAGAAGAATTTGATTCATTTCGTTAAACATTGACAACAATAACAATTATAACAGCAGAATTGAGGTAACAACACAACAACCAACAACAAAACAAAATTATTTTTTCAAAATTCTAACATCTTTGACTAAACCTCTACCGATGACCTTGATGGTCTCAACAACTTCTTCCTTATTAAGAACTAAGCAATCATTCTCCATTTTCTTGAAAGTACATTTCGAAACCTGAATCAGACATTACTAGTTGCACAATCACGGGAAGAACTTACTGCAAACTTCTGATTCTCCGGTTCAGGCTTAAACTTGATGTATACTTCTTCTCCTCCATACTTATTGAAAAACACAAGAGCAACAGGCTCCAGAACTGATTTCAATCGTAAAGCTAATGAATGGAAAGGGTCAAAATCAACGACTGGCAAGAGCTGAATGAAGGTTAGAAACTGAAGTAAAACTCGAATCACCTTCAGATTATCAGGCTTCGGTCGAGCTTGATTTCTAGTGACAGCTTTGCTTGTGAAATGTACAACAGCATCATAAGAAGATGTGTTTGGTTTGAAGAGAGTTTTCTAAACAGAATTTCAGAGAAGAAACTGTTTGACCTTCTTACCATCAAATTAAACTTATTCGCATTCAACATACTCTCATCCATTTCTTTAAAACAAATCTTGGCTAAAGCAGTGATTCTGTTGATAATCACAGGGGTTGGACCGTTGTGAGTCCATCTAGAATAAGGTTTAGATCAAGACAAAGTTCTGACACTCACTTGGTTCCATCAGTGTCATGGTTGTTCATAATGACCATTGGTGGTAGAACAGGTCTGAACTTCAAGAATTTTTGCTCCAGTTCTGCTATTTGATCTTCTGCATATGAAAACTGTGTCTCTCTCCTTAGTTAACAGAGCTCACCTTTCCATGTTTGATCGAAATCCAAAATCAACGGTGATGAAACCCATGGATATGTGGCAAGGAAATGGAGAACTTTCCGGAAAGCAGCCCAGGGGGATCTGGAAATTCACGATGTTTACGGGACAGAAACTCTAACAAACTCTGGAGTATTGAATGACATGTCTTTGATAGCTGCACAGACGATCATCTCAATGGCATAATCATCAATATAGGAAGAGAGTAGTTGATATCCCAACCAACTGAAAAGCAAGTCGTTGAATGCGACTATCTCTGAACTATGATAAAACTTACAGTTTGGTTAGTTGTACAGCATCCGAGAACACAGCGAATCGTCGAGAGAACGAGTATATAGAAGCGGAAAGACCCGGCCCACTCATATATCTGAAAATTGACAGAATGACGAACTCCATTGCATTACCAAAATCTGACTTTATTTCTAAATTTTTGAGAGCTAGGGCTACATCTGAAGTTTCTACACGTGGAGCCAGGGTTGCGACTAGAGCTTTCTTCTGTCTTCCAAATATAAGTTGCAACCTATCACTGACAATAATGATCTTGAAAACAATATCATCCTGGAATGCATAACAAAAGTATTTGAAACAGTAAATGCCATCCGAACCTGAACAACAAGAAGTTCCTCGCTTGTGGCAACAGCGACATAGTTGAGCTCTCTTAAAGATTCAGCTATCTTCAAATAGAAAGCAGTTGTCAAGTTGTTGACCATCTCTACTTCGTCTCCCCATTTCGATGAGTAAACCATTTTTACGTGAACTGAAACATATAGATAATTGGCATAATACGTACGTGAACTAACTACGCTGTAACAGTTCATTTCTAAACTATTCAGCGCGGAGCACGGTTGGTTTGGACAAATCGACTGACCTTCTAAGGAGGGAACAAACTTAGGAATGACCACATGGTCTGGAACGCGTGAGTTAGCACCTTTTCTTCCATATTGAGTAGAAATCATATCATTCCCCAATGGCTAAAACTTTCAGACTGATTGGAATTAAAAATGACTCTCAACCTCTGCATATCGTAAGTAAGGATTTACTCCACCAATGTTTGTGATCTCAAGTGGCAATTCCTTTAAACTTCTCAGTAATCTACTCAACGAGGCATAAGCAACTCCTGTAAGAATGCTTTGAACACTGCACAGACCACCTATTTACCTAGTTTATCATAAGCTACTTTGTCAGATCTCAACATCTCAGGAACTTCTGACAACCAATTCAAGTTCTTGACGTGTATCTTGAATTTCCTGAAAGCTCACCGTCATAAGAAGTTAGAGCTCACAACTTACTCTTGTGATAGGAACTTCATAATTTCGAAACCTATTTCGTGAGAACTCTTTTCAGCCCAAACCACGCATTCACATATTCTAGTGTCAGCGAACTTTCTCAATTCACTTTTCTTTCCCCAGAAGCTTCGGAACTCTGTATGATGATTCTTGGAGACAAAGTGGTAAGTTCAACTCACCTTTGGCGGAAGGGTCGTTAGCAACTGGCCCAACAGTTAGTGGATTATTCCATTCCTTCCTTATCTTGAAACCTATCACCAAGAACATGTCTACGGGCATTCCACTTTTATTCTCATTCAATCGCCACTATAATATTGTTTTTTTTCAGAAGGTGAGAGGGCAAACTAGATTACCGAATCGTTTTTGTAATCTACATAGCATCTGAAGTGCTCATATCGTTCTCCCATTGCTGTTCGCACCACCTTAAACAGATCGAGATATGAAGCTCGCAGAAAAAAAACTGACCTTTTGTATCGTCCGAGTGAAAGCCAGCAAGCGATCTTTCCAATCGACAACATCTTCTACATACTCTTTGATGACGTTTTCGAAGAGGGTAGATGATAAATACAATCTGCAATGACGTTTAGTATTCTATGAGAAGAAGCAACAGACCTGAAATATTCATCGTAAGAAGAACGGAAGTCCTCTTCGATCTTGAAAAGTTTTTCAAAGCTCTGATAGTTTCCGATATGCGGTATGGAAGCAACAATGAGATTTTTGACCTCAAAAAGAAAGCAGTAATTAAACAGTTCCTTTGCAAATTACCTTATTAAGATCATCAAAAGTTATATCTGATGCTATGTTCCAAGTCCCTGTTCGATCTAGTAGTACGATGTCGAAAACTTTGAGGAACTCCGAATGGTCAGAACCGGTGTTCTTCTCAGTTTCTAAAGAAACAACTTCGCTTGTACACCATTCTTCTGAAGCAGTCAGGATTAGGTGAGACTCATCTGCACTTAAGCTGTTCTACCTAGTGCGAACAGAAAATTCTTCATGGTAACCCAAGATTGATGAAGCGCTCTGATTTTAGACTTCTCCAAAAGATGTAACATGAATGATGAAATAAACATGTCATCAAACTGGAAAAAATCAAGATGAATCGCAAGAAAACAAGCTCACTTACAACTAGTAGATCGCGACTCTTGA
This sequence comes from Auanema sp. JU1783, assembly GCA_943334845.2. Lineage (NCBI taxonomy): Eukaryota > Metazoa > Nematoda > Chromadorea > Rhabditida > Rhabditidae > Auanema > Auanema sp. JU1783. Next base: position 94,736 of record CALQYR020007491.1, on the reverse strand, counting down.
ACCAAGCTTTCAAAAGATTTAGTGCTTCTCTCAAATTAGGCTGATCCCAAATTGAAGATTGGATCTCTTCCATCAAGGACAGTTCAAGCATAGTTCTTAGAACTCGTTGGTTATATCGCGGAGTCGCCAGTAATTCTGAAAGCAAATTGTGAACAACTCTGTCATATTTTACAGTTTAACCTTTTGATTTGTAATCTGGACTGATGATTGTAGGCCTAAAGTTTCCTTGTGATAGTGCGAATCGACTTGGTTTAGCTAGGTTCACTCCTGAGAAGATTAAATGAACAGAAACATCTCCCTCTGAAACAACAATGTCGACTTTGAAGAAGTTGAGTTCTCCAAACCAGTTATAAGAAGGTTAGGGAACAGCAAATCTTCGTGAGCACCGGAAACAAAGGATATCGCTCCATCCTCGAAAGTCTTGGACAAGATCGTAATACAACTGCACATATAATGGGCTCTTTTGAGCGGGTATTGGAGGTTAAGGAATCCTCTTTCACCATAAACACTCTGAGAAGTACACTATGAGCTAGTCAGGTTGGGTGTTCTCACCTCAGGTATCTCAAGATAAACTCTTTTAATAACTTTTCCGTCTATAACTTCTGTCTTGAGACTAGTGAATTTCTGAAAGATCATATAAACATTGGAGAAACGTTGGAAGGACAACTTGACAAGGAGCCCAAGCATAGGATGCTTTGCCGAATTCACTGTTCTTAATTATTTGCTGAAGGTATGTCAGTGGAAAAACTATTTTAGATTTACTCCAGAAAGAAGTATCACCGAGCTGAAAAGGGAGACACAGACCATGACGAGAGAATCATCGACTTACTGGGACAGTGTGCTTGATTTTAGCCTTGCGAATGGCAGATGATATTTTAGTAGCAAGAGCTTCACATTTCTCTTCTACGAACTGATGGGGTGTGCGCTCTACTTGGAATTCATTCAACTGAAAACGTATCCTAATAGCTTCCTGCTGTCAAACCCTTACCTGAAGACAAAATGTACTCGATACGGTTTGCGCTAAACACTCTTCCTGATCCATCTAAAACACTTGGTAAGTCCTGTATGACCATGAGAGGTAAGGTAGTTATCGAATGAACGAGAAAAAGAAAAAAAAGTTTTTCATCAGTTTTGGTGTTGCATAAACATAAGTAATCTGGTTTAGAAACGTACTCTGCATAAATTACATTTTCTCAGAAAGGTGAACCTATCCACATAAGTCTATGATTACTAACAGGGAAGTATGTAGTAACGGGGATAACATCCGAAAGCCAAAATATATAATAAAACAGCAAAAATTAAAGTAAACACCTCTGAAAGGTTATTAACCCATACGCACTCATATTATCACAAATGGAGGGAATCAACAAAACGTTCTCACACAAGATTCAAGGCACTAAAAGATCAAAGCAATATCTTACTAATTAACACACACGAAGACGTGCTGAGAAAAAGAATGTTGAGGAAGTAGTTCTGGAGAATGTACACACTATGAATGTAACGAAGAAAGAAAAATTAGCATCCTTGCCCATCATTGTACTCGTTTGATAATAAGCCCGTCGTGTCTGAGTTTTGACGTGAATGAATAGGTGATCTGTATCAGATGATTATAGACTATGTCTAACTTCTATCACTAACCTTCTAAAGTATTTGCTTGAAGCAGCTGTTGATAAGGAAGAATTACATAACAATGCCAAAAGTACTAAACAGGCTCCCAGTAAAAATGGAGGGCCAGGAATCAACTGCCAATCGAAAGCAGGTTTATCAATCTGACATCAGATACTTCATCAAGCTTTAAGATGTTCTCAACAAACCACTGAAGTTTCGTTCCTTCGCGGTGATAGGATCTTTTCAGTCAATGGTATAGGACGAATTCTGACCGGAGGGAACTGAGCTACTCCTAGATGGCCTTCTTCGTCGTCCAGGTTAACATCAAAGAGATAGAACACAAATCCGAACAGAGCAGGGCCAAATCCTGAACAATAAAGACTTGAAACAAACAAGTGAAGTTACCCAACCTTGACACAGTCCTCGAATACCGGTAATAACTCCTTGAACAGTACCCTGCTTGTCCTTATCAGACAAAATACTGACAAAAGCACTGATTGATGGATAAGTGATGCTGCTCATAGCAGCGAGGATTCCAGCTGTCCACATCATCCAGTATCTTTAACATCATAACGTTTCATTACCATAGATACTGAAACTCTACTTCGTGCTCAGCCCGTACCAAGTTAGTTGAACAAGTTGGAAAATTAACCCTAGAGTGATAGTATGCTTGGTTCCGAAATAGTTTGTAAGAAGCAACAACATGCCTTCAACATAATTATTTTTCATCGAAACCCAACTTTTTATTACCAGTTTGAGCGAACACTGAAAGAACGCCGACCAAGCCAATAAAAGCAGCAACAGCTTCCGGAGAGAAGCCGACCATCTGTATGTCAGATTAAACATTATAAGTCAATTTTTGATCACTGACCAGCTTGAGATATACGAAGAAGCATGAAAACTGCCCAGCTTCAGGTAGATACGACAAGAACACAATCAATGCCAGTTGTAGGACCTTTACAAACCCGATTATACATTAGAAATTCAAGCACACTAACCAATTTGTCTTCCCATACTATCCGTAATGAGGCGAATGGATCTGCAGTTTGCCAATTGAATACTTCTACGCTCTTCTTAGCCGGCAAAGATTCCGGAACGAAAAGAACTAAGAAAAGAACATCTAACAAAGATACGATAGTTGCCTGAAAAAACGAAACTCAACGTCGAAATTAGAATATGACTAATTAGAATAAACGTGAAGCCCGCCGAACTGGCACTGATAGCGTTCATTTCTATTTCGAACACACGTTTAGAGCGGTTGCAAAAGTCCACTTCGTAATCAAGTGTTGAGAAACGAAAAACTCACTAAGAACACAACGGTCCCATCTCCATAAGTCTCTGATACGTAAGCCCCAAGAGCTGGGGAAGTAACCAGAGAAGCGGCAAAAGTTGCAGAAACAACTCCATATGCTGCTGACCGATCCTATACAAGAAAACTTTGTTGAAACTAGCATTCTTAATAAGCAAAACCTGTTTCTCAGTAATATCCGCAACGTAGGCTAGAACTACACTGAATGTAACCGAGAACAGTCCACTGATACTAAACAGAGAAAAGTACCACCTGCAAGAGAAAGATAAAATGAGAGAGAAGTTCAAACTTAAAGCGCACCATGGACTAATTTTGAGACACGGTATTGGCATACAAGTAAATAACACTGTCACAATCAAGAAAACTTTCCGTCCCCATACATCAGACAATGCTCCAACGAGTGGGGCACTCAAGAATGACAAAATACCCTTAACACAATAAGCTCATGAACGTACGTACAGTTGCGCACAATACCTTTATTCCTAAAACTAGGCCATTCATAAGAAATTTATTAGTTGGGAATGTTTCCGCCAAAACCTATACGAACGAAATCATAACAAAGCATGAAAGATAACAAACACTTACATTTATAATTGGAACTGTGAGTAATCCCCAAGCGAAATATTCTAGGAAAATCACGACCAGCGCATGAAAAACAAGGGCTTCCTTAACAGGCAAACGTATGTGGTAATGTGATGAGAGAGGGAACTTACGCTCTTCTTTCCTGCTCTGCTATCCTTTTCTTTCTGTTTCCCGAATATTAAAGACATTAAAGATCTACTTTTCCGTAACATTTTTGTCTGAAAGTGTTGAGTTGGCACGATAGATCATGCAATTCACTTACTTCTAAACGATTAATCAAGACTCGAGTATTGGGCGAAAGACCGTCGGCGGGATTCACTAAAACCTTAAAAGAGCGGAATCAGAATAGTTAGGAAGAGCAAAATTATACTTTCGGAACTCTTGAATCGATTGATGCAGCTGAAGGGGTGACAGATCTCATCGCAAAGCAACCGTCATCCCGCGCTATCTTGGATTGTTCTGTCGAAAAATGTTCCGACCGATATAGCCAGGCAGAGATCGATCTGAATAGAATGAGAGAACATATTAGTTAGGAAGATAAACAGTTCCGTATAGAAAACACGTAAAATTTGATGCTTTTCAAGGGCTGAACAGGAAGGAAATACTGCTCTCATGCTACTGCTACTCCTCACTATTTGCAAGAAGATGACTCCTCACCAAAAACAAGTAATCTCTCTTTTTTTTAAAATAAATAGAGTTTTAGAGATAATAGGAAACACCGGGGGTCGATAAGCTTAATAAAAATATGAAATTGAAAACACAATTGAACAAAGAATTCTCATGCACCCATTCAGTTTACACCATCAGCAGTACGCAAAAATTCTGAACGGTGAATTGCGTCAATTTTTGTAGAAAAAAAAAGAATGGCGAATGTGATGTCCTTATAAGGGTTCAGCATATACGTTTCGTCTCGGGTTTCTTCGCCTTTTCTTACTTTTTTCTAATTTTTATGGACGTATGATAATTGTCCTTTGTTTGGGATTCGCCACATTCTTCTGGTTCTCTCATTTGTCGCACGCTTCTCCTAATCTTTTGCATTTGAGAGAGAATATGGCCGCTACTAACCAAGCGCTTGTTAGAAATATACAAGAACAACTTATAAGGTTAATGAAACAGCTTGAAGATCTCAATGAAGAAAGGTAAGTCTTACTTCTCTACTCCTTCCTCCATTTGTGATATTGGTTAGAGCGGAAATGACAGAAGAAGATTATGAAGAAGCACGTGAAGATTCTGTTGAGCAACTGAAAGTATTTTTGTTAGTTTCATGAGAATGAGAACAGTTAGACTGTTAAGGATTTGGAAAGGACGCTCTCAAAGATGGAGCACGGTGACATCAGCACAATCGATGAATTAACAACGACGAAAATGGTTCATTTCCCAATATTGTTGTATGACTCATGACTTCCATTTAAGGCTATTAGAGCAGCCATTGGTGAAGCTTTCAAAACTCCAGAAATTGTGGCGCTGTTTGCTAGAAAGCAACCTGCAGCTTTAAGACAGAAACTTATAATGGTAAATGTTTATTAAGAACATAATCTCGAGTTAACATATACATATAGGCTGAAACGGAGCATAAACTCGGCTCACTATCTACTGAAGGATTCTTATCTAGAAAAGCCGAAGTACTGATGGCGTTACAGAAACTAAGAGAACCATTAAGTGATGAAGAAGAGAACTTTCTAAAGAACTTAGAGTCGAAACCTACATATAATCTAACAGAAGCATCTTCGAAACGTACTGTAGATGACAATATAATAGAGAAAGTCATATAAAACTGATTGAGTTTGGAACAGAGGTGTTAGTAACAATCAATGCATTCACTTTCAATTCATTTCTGAAGTTATTTTACAAAATCTGGGATTGTCTCGAAACAAATTTCTGGTAAAACTACCCAGTATTGCTCACATTTTTGGAAAATATCTGAAAAGAGAGTTTTCATATTGGAATTAGACAGGAGATCTTACTTTTTAAAGCATTAAAGTTCTCGATGGTATTAAAGCTATTGGAACTAGACAGGCGTTGATTAGGAGGAGGATCATCTGCTGCCCTAGAAGTAAGTAATATGAGAAGAGGAAGCATGACGCAATAGGCTTACTCCAGTAGATTCATTCTGTTCAAATGGTCTGCTAGACTTCTTCCATCGTCAATCTTATCCGATTGACTCGACGAACTAGTATATCCGCTGGAAACAGTTAAACTACAGAACAGTGGTATAATCGAACTAAAGATACACTCACTCTGATCGAGGTCCAACATGGCTCATGCAGAAGGTATGGGTGTCTTCCTTGTAGTACTTGGAGATTCCCAGCATATCGAAATGATTCATGAACTCAAAAAAGAGATGACTGAAAAAGTCTCATAAGTATCAGGCATTCTGAGAGGAACTGACAGTTTTGAGAAAGCATGAGCTAAAGGACAGTTGAAGTTCGGTTCGTTCGTAAACATGACCAGTTCAGCATGAGAATTACAATAAATATCTCTGTCGTATAAGATTTCAGTCTGAAGAATTGAGAGTGAGCTTCTGAGTTGAGGCCATAAACTTACATGGAGAAAATCCAGGAATCGTGTACAGATCCTCTTATCAAGGCCATTCTCATCAGCGGATACCATGCATGCAACTTTGCACAAAGCTTGCAGAGAGTATAAATCTGGATCATCAAAGATGGCATAGATGAAAATCAAAAACAAAACTCACTACTTCTATTCACGAAGACTGGATAAGAAAGAGCTCTCAAAGTAGAGGTCTGTAAGAATCAGAATGAACACAACGTTAGCCATTGAAACTCACGATCAGCTCTATTTCCTTATCATTATATATTATTGGAGAGTTTGTATCTACGAAATCAATATATTTACTGTAAGCTTCCTGAGGAGTCATTCCCTCATCCGTTGTGAGCCTGAAGTGAGAACCTGAAAATGGATTATCACAACGATATACACTACAAGCTCACCAGCTATTTGAGCGTATTTTCCCATCTTGATCAACAGTGGTTTTGGGCAGTTATGGAAATAACTGGGAGAGAACGCTACCCTCAAACTTTCTTGAGCTTTTAAACCTGCAATATACAACTGATTCATATCAACACATGATGAGCGCTCACCGTGTTCCAAAGAAAAACGCAGAATAGCAACTTCGCTGGGAAAAGTGTATTGGATGCCATCAGCATCCAGCATGGAACAAGTTGAAGCAACGGTGACAAAGTAAAACTCCACTCCCAAACATTCGTTATTTGATCCACTTCTAATCGCTTTCTGTCTACAGCTCTGTATTAGAGGAAAAAGCCTCGAACATTCATCATCAAGAGTTCTCTCGTTCTCCGCTAATGAAGGAAACTACAAACAACTTTTAGTTACATATACCAGTTGATAATACAAACCTTAAGATCAACAATGTCTATCGGTTCAAAAAATGGTGTGCGTCTCATACCGAAGGAGGGAGAAGGTATTCTGCGGGAAGCAGGAATGGGTTGCTAAAGAACAGTTCACGATAACGTTATGCACAATCAGCTTACTGGTCGCAACTGCTGCGAAGTAGATGGGGGTTGTGGTGATACAGGTCTATGAGGATCTGGTGTCGGATTACTAACAGGAGCTTCAGTTTGTCCGTGACGAGGATTCCACTTCTTACCGCATCTTTCATAGTACATTTTCTTTTCTTCAATTGGTATACTCTATAAGAGTAAGATCATTGCCAAAAAGTCCTCAACACCTAACAGTATCTCAACCTACATGCCAGATTTCGGTCATTTTGTCATAGTGAGGTTGAGTTTGATCATAGTATACCCCATGCTTCTGGAGAAATATTGTTTTACCCCTATCCTGCAGCCAACAATAGTAAGGGCTCTTTGGCTTTTGCTTGTGTAGCGAACTGAAACACGAAATGAATGCTGAAATCAACAAAAAAACTATCACCTTAAACGCATAGGGTTAAATTTCTTGCCCTTAGGCATTATAAACTCTCTCCAACATTATATAATTGAAAAATGATCGAAGCAAATAAGGCGACTTTCCCAAGTGACTGGAGAAGCGTCTGCTGTTTTTTTTTTTCATATGACTAAGCAAGTGGAATTGGCAATAGAGCACACTTTCCAAGTGTTACTTCATGTGGCTGGAAACAATACCCATCCATCAATCATATTGTTTATAACAACATTGGATAAACATCAGAAACATCAGAATTCGCCATTTTTTAAGAACAAATTTTTAAAAGAAGGTTTCATTGATTGGCAGAGGATATCATTCCTTTGATCCAGTCGAACAGGACGACGTGATCGATGGTGAGATTGGCTAGTTGTCTGCGCAGGTTGCAACCATCTCTCTCCAGCCTGTCATGGCTTGGCTGAACATATTTTCTTAAATGAATAAGAGCAAAATATCTACTTAAATCTATTTATACTATATAAAATCATATGTGATCAAGCGATCTGTCTATGCCGTTTCTGTCATTTTCATTTTCATGCCATTTTGTCCTCAACCCGGCTGTTCATTGTCATCCGGTTTTCTTTACCTGTCACAATTGGATATTGAATTTTTGGCCGGCTAATCCAATTCGCTCTTTTCATCACAATCTTTCTTTTTCTCTTCATTCCCAAAATTCTTCCAAATTCCAAAAGATTTTGTTATTGCCTGCGGCGTCACGTGTCGTCATTTTCCTTGTTTGGTTGTCGGTCAAGAATATAACCGCAGTTGACATTGACTTCTTGCCATATTCTGCTGAAATTATTCTTGATACAGTCAGTATTCGAGTCGAGAGAGGCAATTATGCTCTTAAGAAGTAGAAAGCGTCTTTTGAGAACTGGACTCCACGGTCAACGACATCAACGACCACCAAATTCTCGGCTTTACCCCCTCTTATTCGCACCTCCTGTCGAACCATGCGTACGTACTTCCCATCTTATACTTTCTACACACTTTTCTTACAATAGTATTCGATGCTCAGAGTAAGTGTGACAGTCGCTGTAACGTCAATTCAGTGGGCATGACGAACACACTCAAGTGCCAGAATTTTCTTGAATTGGATGGAACCATCATCTCCGTCTGATTGTTTGAACTTGAAACAGGGCAACTCGTTGATACTTTCATGCTCTGAAAGGTTTTTTCTTTAAAACTGTAAGAACCAGTGAAAATTCTGCCTGACGAGAGCTACCCATCATGCTGTGTAACGTGGCATAGTTACACACATATCCAAATATGGACGTCCCAAGTTTTCTATCGACGCAAGTTGTTTCACTTCAATATTTCTCTTATAACACATTGTCTACCTTGTTGTTGTTCTTCTTAAAGAAAACAAAAACATTCTGTCTCTCTTTTCAGATGAGATGGGTTCTAGCCATATTAGCTGTGGTGGGCTTGGTGAAGAGTCAGCTAGATTGTGACATTTTGGATCCCGAATGCCGCGCACGTTATAGGTTCGTTGAACATTCGCAATTTTGTCGGACGGCAGATGCTTGAAGAAATGGTGGCCATCGATCTGATATCAAACGAAAAATCAATTCGCGCTGCAATTACCAAGACATTTGGCTGATACCAGGAAGAGCCGATGGCAGTTGTAGTGAGTTTTAGTGTTGTTGAATGAGACCTTGAACTTGAATCTAAAATTGATATTTCTCAACGAAATTGGAGAAAAAGACCTGTTCCAATGTCTTGAGCCTGATGTTAGAGAAGCTTTCAAAAGATAAAGATAGATAAGGATGAATGAGAGCTTTTGAGAATTGGCAGAACAGTCAGTTGAACCACTTCTGATTCATCTTCAAGACAGCTTTTCTTTCATGTTTTTTTCTTCATATGCTTAAACATGTGGACGTTATGTAACTGATAATCTATCTTACTTCTTCCTTTCACAACACAATTTCTAAACTTCAGCAAGACCGGGTGCTAAGCGGGTACTGGAAATCAACCCGGGACAAGTACACATCAAACCGGACGTTGTCCGTTTTCCTGGCTGTTTCACCCTCGAGATAAAAAATCTAAAGGTGAGTCGTCGGCGATCCAGTTCCTTAGTTGATGGAGACTGATTCTCATCTATTTTAGGTAAAAGATGATCAAGATGCATTAGACAATTCTTTCTTCGCTAAAGCCGAATATCAATGGTGGAATGTAAAAGATTTTTCGAATCTTAAATGCCAAAATGCCACGAATAACGGGTGTGGTGGCTATGGAAATAACTGGTATCCTTCCTATCCAATGACCCAGACAATTCTGACTTCCAGCTATTACTGCGATGTGTGTGAATCACTAACAGAAATCGACAATTCGCGTGAAAATCAAGACTCCCTCGCTAGTCAACTAAAAGGGATCAATTGCCCTCAAAGGCCTGGCTATTACACTTTTAGAAAAGTAAGGCTGAAGCTCTTACAAAGAGATACTAACATGTGAACCTTCAGGAATTTTGCTTCAATGATTGGTCAGCTTTCGATGCAGATGGGGATTGTGAAATGGATTTCCTACAAGGAGACCGTGGAGATTACAAGGGAGCGCTCTCAAGCTTGCAACAAGTAGGATATGTGAGTGAACTATTGGATCGAATGAAAATAATTAGATTTATTTAGGGATCAGTAATCGCAAAAATAAGATTAGCATTTAATGCCACAGGAGGGGTTGCCCGTAAAAGACAGTTGAAAGAGTTACAAATAGAGGAATCAGTAGCCAAGTGAGTATTATATACAATGTGAGTTGTTTAAAAGTCATTCCAGAGAGTTAGAGGAGCGTAGGCGTACATGGGATGTTAATAATGGACAATTTGATAAGTTCAGTCAGTGGTATACCGAATATCGCAAGAACATTTGGCACAGGCAAGTGAAAACAGGCGAACAAGGAAATACAGAAGCTTTCAGAGATGATTACCTTCCCTGGCTCCTCTATGAGAACGAGGTTTCATGCTTGAAGCTGACGTTCGATGTTTGTGAAAAGCCGCCAAGACGAATAAACTTTGGAGGAAGAACCAGATATACTTGTGAAAATTAGCTTCGTCCAAACCAATTTACAACAAGGAGTTTGATCTCACCTACTGTTAGGCACATCCAGAGCACCCTTAATTCTCAAACTTGAAATTATTTTTATTTTAAAGCTTACATGTCTCATAACCAAGTTTGCCTGTTCTTTTGCCGATTGCTTTCTTTGTAAATTTTTGTCCCGTTGTTCACGCTGAGAATTTTTTTCCTTAAAATTGAACTACATGTAAATTGACTGAGAATAAGATAATCTTACATTCATCATCTTTATTTGAGCTTCTTTCCCACGTAGATCAGCTACCACAGCATCAATCCTCGTAAGAGGGCGGCGTCTTAGCTGAAAGAGCAAGACATATGGCAAAGAGTGATTAAGGACTAACTCTTGACGAGATTGATCTATCATCGCCGTTGGACTTCGTTTTGGATATTGTTGTAGATTTACTAGAAACGCTAGATAAGGATGCTCTACGACCTGATGATCTTCGTATGCTCTCTACTAGATTCTCCATTTTGTTACTGATAGCTTTTTCTAAGCCAGTCCTCAAAAACAGCAATGAACACAGGTTCAACCATATGAAAACGACTAACCTAACTCGATTTTCAAGAGCATGTTTCTTCTTCTGCATCTCTGTCGTTTGTTTTCTTACGAAAGCGTCTGATTGAACACGAACCTCAAGGATATGATTCTTTCTGACTAATAACAAACAAGTTACCTGGTGTTGTCTGACAATCTTCCGCCGTTCTCTCTCATCATGAATAAGACGTTTCTTCTCCTCCTCCGAAAGATGAATACGCATTGGTGAGTACAATAACTATGTTGTAATCGATTAGAGTATAATATAGATCAATTAGATTGAAAAGCCACCTAGTATCTCCCACGTAACACTTATGCTAATGTAATTTCAAACTGGCAGCGTTTCAATCTTCGTGGTGGGACCCAGTGCGTGTCCGCCCTTTAATTTCAGTGAGACATACTCATAGTATGAGGGGTATATGGTATAATTAAGGTACTTCATTCAATTATTTACATATTTGGATGATCATGTCTTACGTGTGTATGAACATCATACAGAAAGAACCTAATTAAAGCTAGTCAGCGTAGACTGAAGTCGTTAGTCTTCAGAATTAAATCTCAGTGTATGAATGTATCTCTCTTGTTCTGTTGTTAACCGTGGATATAGATAGATGCATACAATGAACACCAAGCAGCATGCTGAGTTAGTTTCAACAGCAAAGAGCAAAACGACAGAAACATGTTAAATCGTTTCTCATGAAACTCATAAGACTTCTTTTCACCCTTAATCAGATCGTATCGGCGAGAAACGCGACTTTAGGTTCTCTAAAGCTATGAAGATCCAGTTCTAATCAAATTTAGATTGAGAAAAAAGAAAACTTATCTTAGAAACTAAAAGAGTTTTCATCCATGGTGGACAGAATCGTTCCTGATGTCAGCCGATTTCATTTTTTTTCATTTCAGCCGCTTGAGCGGTTGGTTTAATTGGTAGTAACAAGAGACATGTCAAAAGTAAATTTATTTTTACATTTTGAAGAAATGAGAAATAAATAGAGAGGTCATTAATAAAGGCTTTATTATACGTGGATTTGAGTGATTCACCCGTTTCGGGCGTTTTCATGGCCTCTAGTCTAATAACCGGGTGGAGTACGTGGGATTGGGCAGTGTTCGCAAGATCCTGGTTCTCCGGTTGGTCCACGTGGTCCTTCTGGGCCTTGTGGTCCTGGAGCTCCTTGTGGTCCTGGTCTTCCAGCATCTCCTTGAGGTCCGGCTGGTCCCTCTTGGCTTCCTCCGTCAAGTCCAGCTTCTCCGCGTGGTCCTGGAGATCCACGTGGTCCTGGTCTTCCAGCTGGTCCAGCTGGTCCGTTAACCTTGAATTAGTATTTTAGATTGAAAAGCGTGTCTGCTAATCATACTTGGATGACTCTTCCTGGAGCTCCTCGTGGACCGCTGACTCCCTGTCTTCCTGGCATACCCATTGTTCCTGGTGGTCCTTGCATACCATTCTCTCCTGGCTTTCCGTCTCTTCCTCCTTCTCCGGCAGCTCCCTTTGGTCCCTAATATTCATTGTTGATATGAGACAATTTGATGAGAATTAGTTTTACCTGTGGTCCCTTGGCTCCTCCCATACCCTGAGGTCCTGGTGGTCCAGGTGGGCAAATGATGCATGGCTCGTTCTGGATAGCAGATTCGAGCAGGCTTCCATCCTTTAACATATATATAAATTATCTTCAATGATTTGAGCTGTTTACTCTTCCGCTGCTTCCATCATTTCCTGGAAGACCATCAAGTCCATCATCTCCGTTGTCTCCTGGAGGTCCTGGAGGTCCAGCAGGTCCTTGTTGACAACCGCAGCAAGTTGGAGCAGCATCGCTGTTAGCGACTGGAGCAACTCCGTAACCTAGAAAGAACCCGGTAAACAGCATCATTGTGCATCTGATAAAATACCTCCGGCTCCTCCTGATGATGGGTAGGCAGCTGGCTGTGGAGAGCTTCCGTACTGTCTCTTAGCACGTTGGAAGGATGGAGCATCAATATGATGAATTTCTGCCCACATATCACGAGCTCTTGTCTGGAGTGGTCAATAAGCAATCTACATCTCAGAAATAAAATACCTTGCAGAAATCAGTTTCAATGATGAGATGGGATTGGAAGTTAGCTACATAGCTATACAACATTGGAAGTGTAACGACGGCAGCAATGACAGCGAAGGTGCTGACAACAATGGCGAAGAAAGCCACACGGCGAAGCTCACGGTGCTCCGACGTCTCCATCTGAAGAAACATAGCTTTGAGATGGACAAAATTAGTTGAAAAAAAGTTTGGTGAAGGAGATAAAGTGGATGAGAGGACAAACTCAGACCAGAAGGTCCAACGACGACTAACGAGAAGGATGAAGAACAATAGAATCGAAATGAACTGCGTAACTCACGACTTTTATATACGGGGGCGGGGGAATGACCCGTCCCGACGAAAAATGGACATCAGAAAAACTGCCAAGCTAACTGGATCCGCAGGTATCCGAAGCTTTCGAAAGAGAATCAAGAAGGATCTGAAGCATCAGAACAGTTACGACTAGGATAAAACTCATCGCACCTTCATTGCTTATGGAAAAGAGGTCAAACAGCATCAAAAGTGCATCTGAGACTATCGTCCTGTCCACTCAGATTCATATCCATCCCTAAACCTATTTTTACTTCTGTTTTACCAAGCAGTTAAAAACGTTTGAAAGGGTTAAAACGGTTATTGCATGCAAATGATTTGATAAGTTGTGGTGTTAACACTAATCTCCAGTTGATTCACATACATGCAAATGCTATGAAAATCGAGAGTTTGTATCTTTTCTCTCATTTTTTCTTCTTTCTTTACTCTTATCCCTTTTCTATTTTATGTTGTGGATCGGAATGGAATAGTCTTTGTTTCCGAAAACGATAACTAATTGATGAAGAAACAATTGTAACACAAGTGCGAAGACCATACATGTCTTCAAAGAGAGAGAGTGAGAGAGAGAGGGAGAGAGAGACTGGAAACGAGATATGTTCGAGTAGATGACACGAGTATCATTAAAAAAAAGAGAAAGAAATTCCGTTAATCCATTCATTTGTTCCCTATCACATCATCTTCATCCCTACCTAGCCTTCTTCTACCCATTTACAATCTCGCTCAAGCATTGTCTCGACAGACGAATGAATGAACGGAGATGTGTTCTCCATCAACAGCATGCATGCAAGGTGAAGAAGAAGATGATGATTGAAGGATTGAAAGAAAGTCTGAAGGATGAGATGAAAACGATGGTTTTCTGTTTTCTTTCAACTCTTTTCAGACTTTCCGACGATCAGTTCCATGTTCATCTGTTCTTTCACTTTCTTCAACAAGTTGAAAACAATGAAAAGATTAATAGGTGTTATCCATTAAACAAACAAAATGATTATTCGTCTACACATGAAAACAAATTATGATCAACCGCTCTTCGCTACTTACAATTTTAAAATGAACGTACTATGCTGATATATGTTACGTGAAACATTTCACGTACACATTTTAGAATAAGCCTCTAAATAGCATATACAGGGTAACTAGAGATGCTTAACATACATATATGCTCTTTAAAGATTATAATCTGTCTTATCAGACTTATGCACAACATTACTCAATTGCATTATGGAAGAGATGTTCATTGGATTAACGAAAATCGTCAGTTCGTGCAATTGACCTTCCATCAACAACACACTCTCCCGCCAACTTTCTGTTTTATTTTTTTCTGTACTTTACTCGTAAACTTTAATCGATGAAAACTTAAAATAACTTAATCTCCTCCCTCTTTCCACCAAAAAAACCTTCAAATCAGAAATCATCCGGAGGTATGATGATCGTCTTGTTCAAACACAAAACAAGTCTGCTTCTTTGATCAACTACTTTGTTCATTTGCATATATGACGTGACTGATTCAATTTCTGTTCACTCTATCGATAGTCTATCACATTGATGAAGCCTTATTCAAATTTGTTTTTCCTAAATACAACATAGCATCAACGACAAAGGTGTGCGAAACAGCATTGAAAAGTAACACCTTCAGCTTACATGTCTTCTTTGACTCTGTCACTTGTATGGTAAGGAAGCTCTGAAATGATTTTTCTCAGTCGGACAGTTCTGATGATCGACGGAATAAATATTTTGCATTGTGGCATCAACAAATCCGATTATCAAATGAAATTTAACAGAATTATTCTGGCACGACCACTATCTTTGACAAGAAAAACTGTTTTTGTATTTTTTGTTGTAGAGGGAGGGAGAGAAAGAGAGAGGGAGAAGAGGGAGCTGAAAGGCTCATAGTGAGAGAGAGGAAGAGAAAGAGACAGAAGAGGTGGAGATTGCACAGCTTTTCCATGAAAGTACAGAAGTATTTCTGTCATTCTGTTCTTCATTCGTTTTGGCAAATGACTAAAGCGTGGAGCGTTTTCGTGAAACTCGCTCTCACCCTCTCTCTCCTCTCTCAATCACTTCTCCCTTGCAGCTATCAAAATGATATTTAAAAGTTATGTTATTATTGATTTTCATATAATTTTTATTTAAAAAAAAAAGATTTAACGGCAAATAGCATTTACAAACATATTTACTTTGGAGAAGAGCTATGCTGAGACATAGACAGAGAGATAGAGAGAGAGAGAGAGGATGGTGTTCACGTTCAGTTCATTTCTTTAAACTTGTTTAGATGATGATGTGAACTGAAGCAGAGGCAAAGAGAAAATCATTTTTTGCTCGATCACTGATATTACTTACTTAAGTGTTAATGTTTATTGAAATGGCTGATAATCTCCGCAAATATTTTTAAAGTTAAATCATCATTGGAACTGTCTCAATATGTTGTTGAATGTATTTGTCAAAGTGCTTGGCTATGATATACTAAAGCAACCTTTATAAATGATTATGATTATTTACAAGAGAAAGGGAGGGAGGTACCGAGAGAGAGAGAGAGAAAGAGAGAGAGAAGTAAGCATGCATATAAGAAACGAAACGAATCATTTATTTTGAAAGAAAGAAGGAACAATTAGTGTTTGTATTCGTAACATCAAAAGCAATGACACCCTCTCCCCCTTCCTCCCCCCCCCTACAACTCATCATCATATCAGTTCATTTTCTGACAAATTTTGTTTTTTTTTCTTCTTCCGCTTTTCTTACTTTTTTCAGTTCACAAGCTACATGATTAGAATTTTTTTTTGTTTTCAAATGATTCACGTTGTGACGTCACATCACACGTCAACTAACCCTATGCTAATTTCCAATCTTTCTCATTCGTTGTCGAGTTTACGTGAAGAGCGGTTGCTTTGAGCCATCCGCTGTATCGGACAGGTATGCATGCATGCATGCATTGCATGTGTGTCGTCGTCGTCTGTCTCGCCATCTCATTGCCATAACCATATATGCTGCTGTATATTCTGAAATGATGGTTTGATTATATCATATGGTAATATGTAGAAGTGATGTCTAACCTTTCTACTCATCTTATTATCAAGATTCCAATGGAGAAGAGAACAATTTAATCATATTTGATGTATTTTTCTAGACACAAAGGTCATTTGTCTATGATTGAACATCAAACTTATTTTATTATTATATTATATAGTTAGCATCTCTTTTTTGTCGCCCCCAAAGGAAAGAATCGTGTTTTCCGAGTTGAACTACTATCAATTCATTCCATCAAATTGTTTTTGTTCTCTTAACTTTTGCCTTTTTTTACAAAAAATAATTCAAAATGTTCTTTAAGAATGATGTTGAACGTGCATTCCTTTTCTTTTTTCCTTAATCGCCCATTCATTTGATTAATTATAGATAATGACTGTTACCTATTCATTGGATGTGTCGTCTTCATCCTTCTGGTGCTTACATAAGCTGTTGTTTCGATGGAAGGTTAGTTATACTTCCATTTCTATTCAACATACACTCCTTCTTACTTCTTAGGGATCAATATGGAAATGTGTTTGGTCAGAGTTAATTGTCTGGTTATCCTTATATACAATTCTTAGTACCATGTACCGCTTAGCGTTGAATCCTGAACAGAGACTGTAATCAACCACCTCTTCTCATATCGTCAACTAACCTTACTTCAGGATATTCGAAGATGTTTGTATTTTCTTCGAAACATATTCTGGCTTCATTCCAATTACGTTTATGCTTGGTTTTTATGTGAATGCCGTCTTCACTCGCTGGGGAAAAATATTCGATAACATTGGTTGGATCGACACGTAAGAGAATGGAAAAAAAATATTTCAAAGCAAATGGAGTTTCAGGCCGGCGTTGATGATCACACAAGCAATACAAGGGTCATCCGAGCGTACCCGAATAATTCGAAGAAATTGTTTGAGGCACGAGGATGAGCAAACAGAGAAACAAAATAATCGACGTCGTTTAAGGTACATGGTTCTAACTCAAGCGATTGTCTTCCGCGATGTTTCAAAAGCTGTTCGTAAACGTTTTCCCACCATGTTCCATTTGGTAACCGCAGGTATCGAAAGCAAATCTAGTTAAGCCCTATTGACATATACTTCTAAGGATTAATGACTGAGAGTGAATTGGATCATTTCGAAAACGTAGTTAGTCCTCACAAGAAGTACTGGCAACCCATGCACTGGCTCTTCAGTAACATCAGAATAGCTAGAGATGAAGGATATGTGAAAAGCGACATTGTTTATGTTGACTTAGTATCTGTAAGTACATGAGCTTCTCTTCCGCCGATCATCAAAATCACTTTTTGTTCAGAAAATACGCGATTTTCGTTCTCAAGTATTGAATCTGACCTTGTATGACTGGGTGCCTGTTCCACTCGTATACACTCAAGTTTGTTTTGAAACTTCGCTAGAGTTTAAACGTTTTCCCTCCGTCATGTATAGGTTGTTCACTTGGCTGTTCGATCATTTTTCGCCATTGCCTTATTAGGTAGACAGTATCTGAAAACAAGTAGGAATCCAGATGAAATCGGATTGAAACAAACGGTAACATTTCTCAAAATTATATTTCGAAAAAAGTCATTCTCATCTGATCTTATCTCGATTTTACAAGTTTTTCAATGACAATCTTACTTATTTAGATTGATTTGTACGTTCCAGTCATGACTATTCTTCAATTCATCTTTTTCGTCGGTTGGATGAAGGTTCTTTCATCTATATATCGAGATGATTGTCTGTCTCTCTTTCCAGGTTGCGGAAGTTTTGCTTAACCCATTGGGAGAAGATGATGATGATTTCGAAGTAAATTACATCTTAGATCGTAATTTACAGGTACAGATAGTGAAAGCAAAACCTAACACAGACATGATATTATTAGGTTGGGTTGGCTATGGTTGATGGAGCCCACAATAAGTTCCCTACTCTTGAGAAAGATCATTTCTGGGAAGATTTAGTAGCAGAACCACTGTACACTATCGAAAGTGCAGCTCGACCTAGTAATCCACAAATAGGAAGTTGTGCTAACCTTGAGTAATATTGAAAACAACATGAAAGCTTCATGAAGTATCTATTGCAGGGGAACAGAAGATGATCATTACATGTTACGTCCGAGAAGACACACGTCATATTCATCAAAAATCAACCTAGATTATGGTTAGAGACAATACAAACAGACTTTTTAACTCGTTGAATATTTATTTTTGCAGACGAGAGCGATATTGTCCGAGTGCAAGGGTTGGACAAAATCCGTAAAAGTGGAAGGTACTCTATTAGCATGTACTGATCTTTAAAAATATTTTAAGCATCTATAATTCCGGTGAATCATTGGCCGCATCTCAATCATTCGCTGTTCCGACTAGGAAACTGAGTGAGATGTTCAAACGATTGAAAGGGGGTCGACCAAGTTAGAAAGATTATCTCTTAAGTAACTAACACATGTATTTCTCCAGGTATTTCCTTGAGCACTAAACGAGCTCTGTCACGTGGAGAAGGTGTGAGTGAAGAAGGTGCCGTCAGGTGAGATTCTATTTCCTGCAATCCAAAAAACAAATTGAAAACAACCGTTCACCGCGATTATTTCTTTCGAAATGCTAATATTGATTCACGTGTTTCTCACGTGAATCGAATTATGATTTTAAAAGTTCTAGAAGATACTTTTCTCATCGCTTGCAGATCAACGAGCTTTGATTCAATGGATCGCTTCGATGAATCATTTCATAATGGAGTTGCTCCTCCGCCTCCGCCAACTCAACATTCAGCTTTGACTCCTTTGAGTTTCAGCAATAGTTCAAACTCGTTAAGTGCAGATCAATCACAACAAGGGGAAACCAGTCCAGGGGTTTGTTTACAATTTTCTGCTTGTTCGGCAGTTTCAAAAAAAAACAATAATGCTCTAAAGAGTCCAAAGGTGGGAAGATGTAATGAAAATGACTTTTAGATCGATGGATCGAAGAACATGATCTGGACCGTCGATGAAATGCTGCCAATTATTGAAGAAGAAGAGCATGAGAAGAGACGTCACTCTGATGGAGGTCAAGACAATCTGCCGCTCTTTATCTGATTCTCAAACAAGAACTTTCAGATTCATTCCACAGTGGGCAATCTACTGGTACTTCATCAACTTCCATTCACGTAAAGACTCATAAAGATGAAGTTCAACGAAATAACGTAGAAGCTGATGTTGATAAAATCAACAACACGAATGAACTGAAAGACAAGAACCTGAAAAAAGACGGAAAAGCGAAAAAGATATTCAAAAAGCACGACACCGACCGTGAGGATGACGTGACTGTTAAAGCGGACGATTCAGCAACAAATAAATCGGATTCGGGATCAACGAAGACCCCGACAACAACATCCAAGTCACCTACCACGTCATCTGCACGAAGACACGATCTTAGAAGTAAATCGGAAGCCCATAAGAAACGACGACGCTTTACAAGTGAGTGAGGCTTCTGCAAAGCTGCTCCGCCACTAGTCGACTCTCGACTCCCAGCTGAAATCCAAACAAGGTTTTTGCTGTTTCAATTAGCATAGATGTACAAACAAATCTCTTTTCTCACCGAAGTTATACACATCCAACCCAATCATGATTCTCGCGCAGATATACCCGGCTTGGGATTATTCTAACGTAAAAGCTTACTTTAATTAAGATTTCAAAAATCACGGGTTAATCAGCTGGTAAACACTCTACCAGTTGATTCTACTCCGGTCAAATCTGCTGTTCTTAAAACGCTTACAGTATGAAACATAGTTTATGTATGATGGCCATGTTATTGTGTCCTGTTAGTCCAAATATGTATATGCAATGTATTTTATAGCTTGATCAATTCTAAAGTAATATAAATCTTTAAAACTGTTTCAACAATCACATCAATGTGTTCGTTCATCCAAACAACATTTTCATGTCCTTTTTTGTGAATACCGAACTTGCTTGATCAACGCTTTTTTTGGGCACATGAAGCCCGCGGGTCTTTTGTGGAATAAGGCTTTGAAGCAAACGTCGGACTTGAAATTCAAGAACTGCTGTTTGGCCTGATGGATATTTTACTTAAAAAAAGTAATTGGCGGACAAGCTTGTTAGCTTGTTAGATTCTTGGAATAGGAAACAATAAACGTGATTTAATCGAGATGACAGTTACATTTGATTTTTCCTGAGTTTTTACAAAACCAAGTGAACTTCCATAAAAAATGGTTGACACTAGAAAAAGTACCTCATGAATCTGCTAATTACTGATTCAGATTGACGCCTGCCGGACCTTAGAGATCCTATCCACCGTAAAAGACTATCTGTCATCTCGCTAGCGGCTTCTCTTTACAGGCTTATGATACTTCCATCTCGTTCAGCTTACTTGTCATTCTTGTATCCGACCAGTTCACATCCTACCACACCGGTTTCAAACCTCAATACTACCTTACTCAAGTTGGCCTCTTCTATTTCTTCTTTTCTTCGGGGGGATATTAATGAGGCCGCACTGCATGATAATATCCTGAAGCAATCCAATCCTCCAGTGTGCCAAACTAACATTCTCTCAATCTTTTTTTACTTTCGGCTGATAAAAACTATTTTGAATTCCGAAGTACATCTTATCACATAGTCTTAATCAAACGAATAATCCGTTCGTCTTCCATTGTTCCGTTGCAATTGCGCCTTCAGACAAAAAATCCTGGATACGAGAGACGACGAGTATTCCACTCATCTCGTCAGTGGTCCTCTTCCAGTTCATTTTTTGTGCCATTGGTATTCAGAAGGGTGGGACAGATCTGAATCTGCCGTCCATTAATCTGGACCCTTGACTATATAAAGAGATCACATCCAATTTCAGAACATTTCATGCTTGCTTAGCTTTCTCAACTAAAAGAAAAAAAAGTTGAAACTCGTGGAATAGCTATACCTGTCCGAACGTTTCTAAACAATTCTATTGTTCTTTCAATTGTTCTTAATGATATGAAGACATATAATTTCAGATGGGTTCCATTATTTGGCTGCTCGCGATCTCTCTCACTTCAGTATGGGCCACCACCGATAGAGTTAGTTGACTTCAGTATTGAACATTTACATTCTCCTGCTTTTAGTCATCATGCTTCCAATACATCGAATGTTATGAAAACGCTCAAGCAAGCTTGAAAAACTGTGCTGGAGGAACAGGAATTGCTCTTACTCTTGAAAGCAAAGATAAAACTCTGAGTGAACTCTTCAATGGACGTTCTCAAGTAATCAGTGGTTGTCAAGGTAGTACATTCGAAACATTCACGGCTTATAGAAAACACTAACTGCTAGCTAATGCAATGCTAATCAAACTGCCGAATGTTGAAACCGGTTCTTTCAGACCATCTTATGAAGGAAATAATCGACTTCGATGCTTTGCAAGTTCTCGTTACTCAGGATTCTCGAGAGTGCTTCGAGAAACTTCCCGAAACAACACAACAAGTCGACGCGGTACTATATATCATTTACATCAGAATAAACATATTCATTGTTAGAAGTCTGGAGTGTGTGAATATTCACCTACACCTTCTCGAGATCATTATGGAAAAGAACAGTATCAATGCGTCGTTGAGTATTTGGCTGACCGACAGCAATGTGAAGCTTTACTCAACTGTTGCCCAGACCACACTCGGTGAGTTAATAGATACAACCGCTCTCCACTTATTCTGCAAAGAAAATGATGATTAATGGCTCATGATCACTTCACGTATATTAATTAGCATAAACAATTATTTTCAGCTGCGCCGAGCGGGTCAACGCTGTAAGCTTAGCTTATCAACAAGGAAAAGCGAAATGTTAGATTTGAATATGTTTTCAACTCAATCATATCTCTTTTAAGCTCTCCAAATTGTATCAAACTTGCTGAGCTGTGTCGTTTCACGCGACCCAAGTGCACATGAGTTGGTCTCAAAGTTACGTCGTCAACGTAGTGCTGTGAGAAACGCTGGTTTACCTTTCCTCAAGCCTGATTTGGCCACCGGTAACTATAAAGAAAGCAACTCTCTCTTCATAATATCATTCAGAAGAAAGAATCGCCCGTCGCCAATCTTTGACTTCTACTGTTACGTTCTCTGACAGACAACAGAAGTTCGTTCAACGTTACAACGAGGTTTTTCATACTTCTACATCTACTCAAAGTCATAAGTTATTCAGATCAGAGAAGTTCTCGCTAAACGCATCATTGAAATCGCAGAGTTAGCTAAGCTACCTACAACTGCCTCGCCAATCACTGATGAACGCAGAGTCTCCATTATTAAGACGCTCTTGAAGTAAGGAAACGAAGCGAGATTTTAGTATGTACCATTCTTCAGAGATGCTGATGACCAAGAGTTGGCTATTTATGTATCTCTCATATCAGAAGGAAACTTTGAGAAGCTTTCTGAGTTGGAAAAACAAAAGCTTCTCAAAATTGAAGACGAGAAGGGAGCTGACAATGCGATCGAGAAAATTGGAATAATCAAGAGCGCCATTAAGGTAGTTCTTAACCGATACTGAACAAAAGTAGTCATCGATTGCAGAAAGCACTGTCCAAGAAAGAACAGAAGACAGTTGAATATGCCATCAAAGCTCAACTTCCTCAAGGAGTCGCAGAAGACCTTCAAGAAGAGGATATCTGGAACGATGTAAAACTCAAACATTCAATTAAATCACAGATCCAACTCATTTTCAGCGCAAAGAGAAAGAAGCAGTGAATGAAGTTTTAGGAGAAGTATTAGAAGATGTCGACAGCGACATTCTCTTCAGAGCCAAAAAATTCGCTTCCGCTGTTGGTGAAGCTATAGAGGCTCAGAAGGAACTAATCTTAACCAAGGACAACACTTTCAATGGTAACGGATTATCTCAACAACGGTTAGATCTAAATGGAAAGCTATCAACTCTTCTATTCTTCAGAACTTCATCTGCCAGCGATGTTCCAGAAGGTGGCAAAGTACATGACTTCGAAACTATCAAAGACAAAGTTGATGCTGCCGTTCCTGCCGTGAAGCAAACAACTTTGGTATTAGAGATTTCATCTCGACAAAAATAATCTGCTGCTATTTCAGGCTCTCACAAACATCCAACCTCTCACTCAAGCAAGACTCGTAAGCTCCGTTCAGAAACCTATCGACACTCTACCAGTAGAAGAAGGATCAGGAGATGGAGAAGTCGAAGGCTCTGGAACTGAAGAAGTCAAACAGAGCTCTGAAATCGAATCCACTGTGCTTATCCAAGACGAACTCATTTTGAACAGAAAGCAAGACGGAAAGGAAGAGGAAGTAATTCCAGATGATAAGGAACTCGTGAAAAGAGCTCATCATAAGAAAGACAAGAGCGGATCATCTTCTGAGTCCAACTCTTCTGAGTCAGAGGAGCATCATAAGAAGCATAAGAAAACAAGACACCATAAGAAGCATGGTCACAAAAAAGGAGATAAGCATCATAGCAGCGAAGGATCTGAAGAAGGAAAAACAACTTCTGCTCCAACTACGAGTACAGCAGCTACAACGACAACCGCTTCCGTCACCACCACACCCGGAGTAACTTCTACAACTAATCCAGAAACTAGCACAGCTGAAGCATCCAAAACAAGTGAAGGCACCTCTCCTTCTTCTACTTCTTCAACTGAAAGTTCTACAACATCAAAACCTGAGACTACAACTGTAGAAGGAGAAATTCATATTCCATCCAACAACAGAGCTCCTCGTGAGGATGAGAATATTGTAGTTGAAGAAGATCATGAAAACAAGAGGAATATCGAAGAAATAATCCAAGGAGTTAACAAAGACCGTGAGGTTCGTACATGTCGCATAGATCATTTAGAAACATCGAATCACCTTTCCAGGAATTCCATGAGAAACTTGAAAACCTGAAGTCTAAATTAGCAAAGATTGATGCTGTTTCTCAAGATGAGCAGAAGGCTCAAGTAATCAATGAGGGCGAAAACAAGATATCCACTATTGCTAGCACAATCACTGGAGGAATAACTGATAAGGTGAGGGAACAACCGCTCTCTGCGCTTCACATTAGAAAAATGAACTTATAATCGAACCTCATACATCTTTCTCATTTCAGACTATTGTTGTTGATGCTTCAACTGATTCTGAATCTACGGCTCATCCACAAGTTCTCGTAAGTTGTTTATCGTCGAAGGAGGCTTATGAAACATACTTCTTCGATATAAACAATGCTATATTGATTACAATTCTTACAGCCCAACTTCTGCTCTCAATACGCTCGTTGTAGCGACATCGCTCATGAATTTGAGAATCGCTGTCATCAACGATTCTCCGAAGGAATTCAAACTCATGGTTTGTTGGCAAGTGCGGTCAGAATATCAACAATCCTTTCCAGGAATCGAAGAATTCGAGATTGTTGACATCCTTTCAAAGAACTCACTCAGTAAGCATGAAGTCGTCATCAAGACTTGCTTATACCCATTGGATAAGAACTCCTACAATAATGTATGGTCTAGTTCAAAAAGTTCGCTAATAACCACTTCTGTTTTTAGCTTCGTCAACTGATTCATGTTGAACGAGGTGTGAGGAGAGCCTGTCTTGATTTGGGACGAAATCGCGGCAGACTATCAGCTGAAGATTTGTCTCAATGTCAAGACCCTCGCACATCTACTGAAAGCGTCGAACGATTCTTGAACGACAACAAAATCCGTTCAGAAGAGAATCTGTTGACTTGTTTAGCCCAGATTGAATCCTTCCGCGACAGTTGTAATAATATCAGTCGCTGTTGCGCAAGTATCAACCCGTAAGTAATTAATCTTTGACTGGTTTCGTCATTTCCGTAGCCATTAATAGAATTTGATGTGACCACATGATTCTAATTGCAGATGCGACAAGTACATCAAGCAATCACCCATTCAAAACATGAAGAAAGAGGCTATTGGAACTCTCGTGCAAAGACAAACAGCTTGCGAAGAGCGTATGATGGAAACATTAAAATACATCCATGACAACCTTACTAGCCGTCGTAGAAGATTCTACAAAAACTAACTTATTGAGTCCAGTACACCTCCTCTAATGCTTTAAGAAATTCAAAGAACGTCCGGTATGGCTTAAGCCTGACAGATCAAACTGCCTATATACAACCCAAAGTTAAATTATTCATTAATATTGTTTATTAATATAGATTATAAAATAAATTTCACTATATTTGGACTAGATGGCAAGCAATCTTGGCACATAATAGAACTCTATTGAGATGTCAAGTATGGAAAATCACATGGAAATCGTATCAGAGGGTTAGTGTTGTGTACAGATGTACTTCCATTGGGTGAACTCGTCAATTCCTTGGGCAGCTCCTTCTCTTCCCAATCCACTTTCCTTCACGCCACCGAAAGCTGCTTCGGCACAAGAAATTAAGCCTGAATCGTTGTGATTATATGATCAGTTCTTAACATGACAGCTGTTTCTAATTCTTCTTTAAATTCACCTTCATTAACACCGATCATTCCAACTTGCAGCTGTCTCGTCACACGATAAATCTGAGAAGAGTCCTTAGAGAAGATATATCCAGCAAGGCCAGATCTAGACTTGTTAGCGTGTTTCAAAACTTCCTTCTCATCGGTGAATCTAAAATTAGAAAATGCACAAGTGAAAACAGAAACGTGATTGTACTCTCTGATGGCAGCAATTGGGCCGAAGATCTCGTTATGAGCGATTTCCATATCATCAGTGATACCTGTGATTAAGGTTGGTTGGAAACAAGATCCTTTTCCGCGTTTTCCTCCCAAAACAAGAGTAGCTCCTTTACTGACAGCATCGTCCAGAAGGCCTTGAATCTAAAAATAGATGTGAGAAAGACTCTGAGAAACACAAAAGTTACTTTCTCTACAGCCTTATCATTGATAAGAGGGCCCTGATTGACACCATTCTCGAGACCATTGCCCACTTTCAAAGTTTTCATTGCCTCAGCCAACTTATCAACATATTGTTTGATTGTCTAAGAAAGACTTCAGAAATGTTGTGATATGATAAAAAACCTTCTTGTGAACATAGATTCTATTGGCTGAAACACAAGTTTGTCCGGAAGCTCTGAACTTCGTGGCCATGGTACCCTACAACATTCTTTTGTCATTGAACGTTGAAAGTTCGATTCAACCTTGACGGCAGTTTCCAAATCAGCCGTGTCGAAAACAATCAGTGGGGCATTTCCACCCAGTTCAAGACATACTCTTTTAACAGTAGAAGCTGATTGACTCAATAAAATCTATAAAAGCTGTAAAAGAAAAGATAAAAAATTATGGGAACCTTTCCAACAGCGGTACTTCCAGTGAAGCTGATAGCATCAACATCGGTCGACTCACAGAGGAACTTTGAGATAGCTGCAGTGTTTTTCCTATCGGCTGGAATCACGTTGAACACCCCAGCTGGTAGTCCAGCTTCTTCAGCTGTCTGAAAGAGCCAAAACTGAAAACGAAAAACAGATGTAACAAACTTGAGCAAGAGCTAAAGCACTCAAAGGGGTATCCTCAGCTGGCTTCACGACTAAGGTGCATCCAGCAGCAAGAGCTGCACCAGCCTTACGAGCAATCATAGCTGTTGGGAAATTCCACTAAAAACAAACTTAGACATATAGGGTCGTTAATACTTACTGGAGTGATCAAGACGACAACACCAATTGGCTCACGGATGTGAAGGTGCTCGCGATTGAGGACAGGAGGGCTGACAACCTAAGCCAAGCTTTATTAAATAAATAAACAAAGAAATACTTACTTGGCCATAGATTCGCCGAGCTTCACCAGCATACCAATCTAAGAAACCAGCAGAGTACTGGATTTCTCCCTTAGCTTCTGCGATAGGTTTTCCCTAGAGAGTAAGTCAGAATGAAAGAAAACGAGAACCGACATACCTGCTCAGAAGTGAGTAACTGAGCAAGTTCTTCCTCACGTTGGTTCAATATGTTGTACCATTTCTGCAGAATAATTCCTGAAAGAAGGATTGGAGATGAATAATGATTGTCACATTTGAACCTCTTTGTTTGGGAGTAGTTTCAAGTGACCATTTCTCGAATGCAGTACGGGCGACAGATACAGCCTAAAATCAATAAATGAAAAGAAAACTTCATAAGAACTTACATCTTGGGCATCAGCAACATCACAGTTAGCTGTTTTAGCAATCAAATCTCCATTGAATGGATTATAAACATCGAAGGTTTTGTTAGAACGAGCATTTACAAACTTTCCTGTTGCAAGTAATATCAAAGTTAAACAAATTTGACTAAAAAACTAACCATTTACGTAAGCTAAAGAGCCTTGAGGAAGAACAGAAGAATAGGCTCGAAGTCCAACCTTTTCCAAACCTGACATTGTAAATAAGCGGAATGCCATGTTGATAATATGACTTAAATAGTCAAAAGTGTGGAGGGTGGGGTCACCGGCGGGAAGCTATGAAGTGGTGTATGCAAACGCGCTCCAATGACAAATATATTCGAATAGCGTCGTCTAAACTATCTTACAGTTAGTTATTTCTCTATCTCAGCAGAATAAAAGCATATTTCAGAATGTCTAAAGAAAGAAAACGAAGTAGAAGCCGTAGCAGATCAAGAGATAAAAAAGAGAAGAAGAAAAGAAGACACTCAACATCCAGCTCAGACAGTAGTAGAAGTCCAGACCGTTTTCAGGTATAGCTCGTACTTAGCCCTTTAAACCATACAAACCTTCAGGCGAAACTTGATAATGAAAGAGCTGAACGGAAAAAACAGAAAAAATTAGAAAAACAACGTTTAAAAGACAAGGAAACACCTGAAGAGAAACGAGCTAGACGATTAGCAAAGAAAGAGAAGAAGGTATTTCATTCTGTTGCATAATCCTCAGTAATATCCTTCTCATAGAAAAAAGATAAGAAAGAAAAAGAAAGCGAAGGATACCTCCCACCTACTCTGTCATATACAAACTTGAACAATCCTTTCAATGATAATAAGCTTACCGAAACGTTTGTTTGGGGGAAGAAGTTGGAATCAGAGGGAAGAAATACTGTATCTCACAAAACTTTGGAAAAAGAGTTCGTTCAGTTCTTACAAGTTCCAACTTATAACTGACTTCAGAGCCCGAAAACGAGTTCAAAAGAATGTTCGTGAAATGGAGGACTTCAAACGAGCTCGTGATGCTAGAATAGCCGCGAGGTAAGCTGACAAGTGCGAACCAATTGCAAACCTGTGTTTCAGAGAAGATAGAGATATGATTCAAAGAGATTTGGATCGCAGAGCCCATGGAGATTGGGACTCTAAAGAACGGCAGTTCCAATTAGAGCAAGTTAAGGTCAGAACAAAGCTCAGGATTGAGCAAAATCGAGCAAAACCTATCGATCTGCTGTCTCGGTACTGTATTCTCCAACTCTTTCAAATTTTAACCAAACTTCCAGATATATAACTTATGGAGAAGACAGTAAGGCCGATGATGAAGACGAGTTTGAATTGCAACATCCTGCTACGTACGTTCTTAACCTCGGCATTGAGGAATATGAAGATTTGATTGAAGATATCAAGGTTAGTTATCTGCTTCAACTCAATTACCGTTTGGAAATAGGTATATCGTTCACTGGATGAAACCAAAAGCCCCGAATTCTGGAAAGATGTTAGATGCATAATAGATGATGAGCTGAAAAAGTTGAAAGCTGATTCTAGTCGATCCGAGATCCATAATTCTGTACAGGCCGAAGTCTTGAAGATGTTCAAAGTAAGTTTTCTCTCCTTTTCTACAAATATCATTCCGTCGTTTCGGATTACTTTGCTAAACTAACTTCAATGTTCTAGGGTAGCAACTTGACCGAACTTCTAGAGTTAGAAAGCGGGATTACAAGCCGCATCAATAATCCCGGCCCTGGAGTTGATGTTGCTTATTGGGAAGCTGTCCTAGGTTTGTCTTTATCAGCATGACTTTAGAAACCTTAGTGTTCAGAACAGTTGAAGGTGCATATTGCTAAAACTAGATTGAAGCAATTGCATCAATCCAAGATTCAGCTGAAACTGAAACTTATCCGCGATGAGAATGAACGGCAAATCGGAACCTCAGGCCAAGTCACCAAAGCGCCTAAGGTATGCATCATTGTCCAGTTTGTATGATAACATACCATGTTTAAGATTATGCGCATGGAGGACACTGAAGAGATCGAAACAACTATCCGCAGAAAAGTTAATATTGCTGAGTTTGAGAACGACGATCTGGACGAGCAGGAACTCGAACTGAAATGGAGGTAATGGAGTACCTTGTGTATTGCACTAACATCTCATGTATTTAAGATCTCTTGCACCTGAGCAGTTGGAGTTTGTTACCTTAGAACTGTATGAACGTGGAGGCTACAGTCCTGTATATTTGAAAAAAACTGAAAACATGCCTGGAATTGAAATATTGGAGGAGGATGCTGACAGAGATAATCTTTTAGCTATCCGTCAACGTAACAGAAAGAATAACGCAAACGACTCTTTGATTGAAGTATGATCATCCCTTTGATAGTGTTTAGTAAGCTTCTTTTCAGAATGTGGATTCGAAGTTACTCACAATAGCTAAACAAGGAATGGAAGGTGATGAGTCTATGTTCTCAGTTGAGGCACCAATTGATACCCAGGTTGGAGCACTTTTTTCGAATGCTAATTTTCTTTTTTTTCTTATTAGACTTTGCTCTGGTCCGATAAGTACCGTCCAAGAAAGCCCACCTACCTCAATAGAGTACAGACCGGCTTCGATTGGAACAAATATAATCAAACCCATTATGATATGGACAATCCACCACCTAAGATTGTTCAAGGTTATAAATTCAATGTGAGTTAGATAGAACACTATACCGGGATTGTCTTCTTAACTTCAGATTTTCTATCCTGATCTTCTTGATAAGAGAGAAACTCCATCTTTCTCAGTCACTCCATGTGATGACAAAGATTTTGCGATCATCAGATTCAAGTCCGGCCCACCTTATGAAGATATAGCTTTCAAGTAAGCTTACCTTATGATTCGTTCAAACTCATTCTTGGCTTCAGAGTTGTCAATCGTGAATGGGAAGTCAGTCATAAAAACGGTTACAAATCGCAATTCCAAAACGGCGTATTCCAATTGTGGTTCCAATTCAAGAAGTATCGTTACAGAAGATAGCTTTTCGTCCGCATTCTCTTTTGGGTACTGTTCAAAGAACTTAAATATTGTTGATTTTAAACTAATTATTTCCAATAAACGGTTGTTATTCAATGATATATGAGCTTTCAGAGGTCATCATGTACCTCAAGTCTGATACCTCACATCATTTGATTGATTTTAAAAGTTTTCGAACTTCAGATGACACTCCTGGAGCGGATGTTGTCCTTCTTTTTCACAGTGAATTCGCGAGGATTCCTCTTCGTCGCATCTGTTCTGATGGTGCTAGATACTTTCGTTACTTTCTTCATCATCAAGAAGGTTCCATGTACGCTTTATCCTCGAAGTATAGTTTCAAGCTGCTTGTTCAGACACTGAAATTGATTGGTCAACTTACATGCAACAAGTAGAATGCTTCACTAAGAAGAAGATATCGAACTACTCCTTGATTGAAGGAGATACGGGTCCTGTTGTGTATCCTGCCGGTCATCTTTACATTTATCAAATGTTCTATGTATTGACTAACAAAGGAAAAGACATTGTCACTGGACAATACATTTTCATGGTTTTGTATCTTCTGAACCTATTCTTCGTCTTCCGCCTCTATTACAAATCCAATAAGGCAAGATTAATCAGTCAAAAAGCTTACCGTCATGAATGTCTCTTCAGATTGCTCCATTCGTTCTGCCTCTTCTTGTTATCACCGGCTATAGAATTCATTCCATTTTTGTTTTGAGAATGTTCAACGATCCCGTGGCCATGCTATTCTTCTATATTGCAGCTAATTTGTTTATTTCTCAACAATGGATCTTCGGCTGTTTGTTCTACAGGTACTACCTATGAGCACGCAAATGCAACCGCACTCCGTGAAATCTGGACTAAAAATGAAATTGATTGGCTAACTTCGACTCGTTTCAGTTTTGCGGTTTCAATCAAAATGAATATTCTTCTGTTTGCACCAGCTCTTCTGTTTGTGCTCCTTCTGAATATTGGGCTCATTAGAACGATTCTCAACCTATCCATTTGTGCCTTAGTTCAGGTAATTATAAAGATTCTTGCTCTATCACAGTGTTCTTCAGCTTTTTATGGGACAGAAGTTCCTTATGTACGATCCAATTGCTTATATCAGGAGATCCTTCGACTTGGGACGGGTTTTCATGTACAAATGGACCGTTAACTGGAGGCTTCTACCTGAAGAGGTGAGTAGTATAAGACTTACCATCCCATCAATCGCATTAGGTTTTCTTGGATAAGAGATTACATCTTGCCTTGTTAGCACTCCACGTGGTTGTGGTGCTTGCCTTTGGTTATTATATGTGGTTCAGGTACCTGTATGTCCTTTTCTGTCGCCTTACCTTTAGTTATAGATCCCACGGCGGTTTGAGAGCAAGTCTGCTTGAGTTGAGTCATGGAATCCGTACTCGCACTGGAGTAGCAGGTATGCCGCCTTCATTATCTCTTGACTGGACTTGTTTTTCCTTTTTTCAGAAACACTCTTCGCTTTGTTCACTGCGAACTTCATAGGAATGATGTTTTCTCGCTCCCTACATTATCAGTTCTACAGTTGGTACTATCATCAACTTCCATTCCTGCTATTCTGGAACTCATCTCATTTTGATGGATCAAAGGTCAACTTTATGAGTATTTTCTTGAAGTGAGTGCTACACTTATAACTAGAACACAGTTCCGTCTTCCAGAGTATCCATCCTAATTGGAGTCGAGTTCTGTTGGAACATCTATCCGTCAACTGTCTTGTCATCTTCCTTGCTCCATTTCTACCACTTCGTCATTCTAGGATATTTAATTGTTACTCGAATAGAGAGATATAAGAGAAAAGTCAAAACAACCTAAGTCTGCTGAGGTTGTGTGTTTTCAAGGATTCGCGGGGTTATCTTAATCAGATTAATTTATTTAAATTATTATTGTGTTATTGACTTCTTAGTCTTATTGAGACGAGTATCTTGTTGTGAATATGCATGCTTACCTATTGTTGAATTGGGAAAATAAAAGTTCTTTTACCTCCGTGGTTCTCACTCAGTTCCTCAGTTGACTGCTTCTCATACTTCTCTGATTATTGTATCGTGCTCAGATAGTTCTTCAGATTATATGACATGAACAGATTGTTCAAATGCCTCCCTTCTACAAGCTCCATGAGAGCCCTCTCAAGTATTGAAGCCCAGAAAGCTTTACCAGAGCATATGAAAGTAAGAACTCCCTCAGTCATCATTCATCCATTGCTTAGGTATTTGACCGCAATGCTAAACGACGACAAAGAGATTGGTCTTTCACTCATAAAGATTTCGAGGCAGCTCAGTATTTGAAAGAAGAAGTAGGCTGGCGAGTAGCTGACAAGGTTCCCCTCCCTGGCTTCTAGTAATCAAATACCTTCTTTAGGTTTTCGATCTGACCAAATTTAATGAACTCGCCTTAGATATAGGATGTGGTATAGGACATATAGCTCCTCACATGATCAAAGAGAATATTGGAAAATTGATACAATGCGACATGAGCCAGGTTCTAGTAGAGAACAGTAAAGGCTGCGATGATGATGAGGTACTCTGACCATCTGATCGAACTGGACTATATGTTAAGGTTGTGATCGAGAGAGTTCATTGTGATGAAGAGCTCTTAGAACCATTTCACAAAGAACAATTTGATCTCTTGCTCTCCTCTCTGTCAGCACATTGGATAAATGATTTACCGGGATGGTAAGATTGACCCCTCTTCAGGGAAAGACAGCAATGAATGCTCGTTTGTAGGTTTCAAAGATGTTTTGAAATCCTGAAACCTGATGGGGCATTCATTGGAACCATGCTGGCTGAGGACACCCTATATGAACTTCGATGCTCGTTACAGCTGGCCGAGGTTACTTTGAAAAGTATTAATATATAATCCTGTTCCACTTCAGATTGAACGGGTCGGAGGTGTTGGTTCACACATATCTCCATTTGTCAAAGCTCAGGATATTGGCGGGTTGCTGGGAAAAGCTGGATTTGATATGATAACCTTAGACACAGACGAAATAGAGGTAAACCTTAAAACTTGAGTATCACTAACTGTGAAGTAAAGGTTGGATATCCAAACATGTTCGCCCTACTTTATGATCTCCAATTGATGGGAGAATCGAACTGTACTTATCGTAGAAGTCCTAGTGTTCGGAGGGATGTGCTCCTGGCCGCCGATTGTATTTATAAAGTATGCCTCTTCAACCTAAATCCCCTGAAATTGTCCGTTTAAGGCGATGTATGCAAAAGACGAAAAGTATCCAGCCACCTTCAGACTGGTGTCCTATATTGGTTGGAAACCTGGTCCATTGATGCCAAAGCCTGCTAAGAGAGGATCGCAAAACGTATCCTTAAAGGTAATGTCTCATTTTGATGAAGCAATTACACGTTCCATATTAGGATATTGGTAAGTTAGTGGAAAATCCAGAACTATTAAAGAAACTTTCCGACACAAAGGAAGGAAAAGAGAAGAAATAAAAGAAATATTTATTCTTTAGCACATTGTAGGATATAGATTCTGGAAATAAATTTATTACAAGGATATCCTGAGTTGTACCCGTAAAGTATGGTTATATTAAAGATCCCGTCTAACAGTATCAACATTCAACAATATGCAAAATATAAGAACTGAATTGGAATATAAAAGAGCAGCGTTTTCTTTTTACAACACCGGACTCAAATTCTAAAACGAATGGATGAAAGTACAAGTTGAGATATGGCAGTTGAGTGAGACTTATACTAATAACCCATTTCCATTAATAATTGCTACATTCGGAGATGCTGAGTTCTCCTTCTCTGATGATGTCAGATGGAACTCATTAGGTGCATGGTAATGACCAACTACACGAGAGTTATCTGAGTTTTGAATCTGAAAAGCAAGTTTCTTCTCAGAAAGTACGAAACAACTAACATGGAAAGAGCTTCTATATCTTTGTTGATTGCCTAGAGAATGTGTCAAGCGTATACCCGGAGAATATTCTTTCGGTTGCAAAAGACGGATTCCTGGAGAGCTGACTTCATTTTCTCTATTGTTCTCACTACTTGTAGGAGAACCCTGAACCATACGTCTAAGTCTTGTTCTCACATAAAATACCTACCAGCTTCGTCTTCCAAAGATCCATACGAGCAGGTGGTGGTGGCCATTGCGACTCACATGATGAGCTAGGTACTCCAGAATCGGAACTATTGGTATCCGGATATGGAGAGCCTAGCACAGGAGCATCTATAGAAGGAACAGAATCCTGAAGATGAATATCATAGATCTGTTGTTTCTCAAGTAGGCTCTCACTTGACTAGCATTTCGTTGTCGATCTAGTTGAGGCTTCCTAGTGGAGTGCCCAGGTTGAGAAGCATATGCACTCACTTCTCGAATCTTCTCATATGTCGCAATTTCAGTAGGAGAGCCCTGATATTATAACTGAACGTTGAACAGATAACAACAAATACCTTTTCAATACTCATATATCCCATAGACTCTCCCATGTTCTGCTCGTCCTCATCCGCAACATGTTCCCTGATTCTGAGAAGAGTGCGGCTTTTCGGATCAAAACTTATTAGGGAGGTTAAGTTTCCACTGGAACTTCGAACTATGTCTCCTGGCTCAGGTATGTCATCGGAGGACGGTTCCTAAAAAGAGAATCGTAAACTGCCTGATAGCATCTGCAACCTCGTGAACTGTCGCTCTTCTTTTCTGTTGTGTGGATTTTTTGAATCTACCACTTGATTTGCCAGCGGGTACACGTCCAGTATCTTCCATGGGAACGCGAGGTTTATTCAGTTTCGAATAAAAATCGTTGTTTCCAGAAAAAGCCTCTGATTCATCGTCCGTATTTTGCTGCTGAAATATATTCTCTTAGAGATCAAAAGATTGTTTTTTTTTCAAAGCTTGACAAAGGGGGGACGATTAAACTTGAGATTGCACAGAAGGGACCCTATTCTATAAACTACCTGTCTCTCTGCTGCTAGAAGAGGGAAACACTGTAATCGCTATTAGAATCTCTTGTTTCAAGAAAAGAAAATCAATAATTAGAATAAGACTATAATGGTCCACACTATGAAAACCATTTTCAGTCAATGAACTATGTAAACCGGTTGCATTCAGAATTCAATTCGTTAATTGAAATAAAATAAAACTTACTAGAGAGTTAGTTCTCATTTTATTCCTTTTCAGTTTATTATTACGATCGTAAACAGGCAAGGGAGGCAACGGATCATGACTGATATTCTCGTTGGTGACGTTATCAAACGAGGAGTTCATATAGCCACTGCTGAAAAGGAAACATGAGTGAAATTCAAAATGAAAGGGAGGTGATGTGGCTGTGGGTTAGCCATGAAAATAAGGATGAAAGACATGTACTCAGAAACTAATAAACCAGAGCCACCCGACAGTGCAAGCAATTCCTCATATTTCGAAACATGCAACTCCTACTCTACGTCTCAGGAACACTACTGTTAAAGCACACAAGTACTAAACCCCAGCCCGTCATTATATTAAGATCTTCAACAAGAAGAGTGAGATATATGTGCAACAAATAAAAAGTAAGGCCGCCCACTCTGTCTGCGAACCTGACGTCGTTGATTGAGCTTGAAGCTGTCGGTGGTGCTTTCATAGCTGGCAGAGCTGCACTACCGTGTTTTATATCAGCGTATGTAGGATTTGAAGATGGTAGCATGGATGGAACCATTTTAGCCTTCCTAAACAAGTCAATTCAATAAACTGCACGAATCAATCACAAACTTCTTTTCGCAGAAGATGATCATAGTCAAGACAAAGCTTAAGGCTGCCAAAAGAATATGGATGAAGGCTTGACCAGCTTCGATATAATAGTACGAGAGGAAGCAGGAGGTCTGAACCCATCGTGATCTGAAGAGACACATTGACTCCAATCAACTCATTTGCATTCCCACCTATGAACATCAAACTTCGACTCACAACCAGGAGTATAACGTAAGAAGAAAGAAAACGAATACGGCAATCCGGCCGATAGAACCGATTTCGATCTGTCACCGAAAACACCCCAATACCTGAAACAGTGAGTTGAATTTGTAAAGAAGACTGGAAGCTTACCAAAGTAAAATCAGGGTGTTTTGAGCAATACTGATGAGATTCGAAACTGCTAGCGCTGCTAACAATGCAGGCCTCCGTTGTGTTACTCCAAAAAGACCTGTTAGACAGCATACAATCTGCAAAGACAAAGTGTTAAAGCACATTTTTGAAAAAGGAAGTTAGAACATCTAGTTTGCATTTTCTTTTCTTCATGAAAGGAACACTAAGACTATCCTTTTCATAATAGAAAACAAGAATTTGACCGAAAGCAAGCATTCTACTAATCATGGAGCCTGATCGTATGTCACACAAAGAATCGGTGGCTGGCTCTCGAGCTTAAGCATATCGAACAACGCGTGAATGATCGAAGTTCAACTTCGAGACATATGCAAACGAATGATGATATACATCCTTTTTCTAGTCTATCCCCATTCACGAACTTGATCCATCTTGAAAACTATTGAGAAAACAATAGCCAGGACTAGTGCTCATTCATAGTCTTAAAATAGAGCATCAGCTTTATGATTTCTTAAACAATGATCAGAATGTAATACTTCGAATAGTTTTTCGACCTACTTAGCCAAATAACCTTAGAACAGTTTTTTATGTCAGTTCAATTCGACCACAATCACAAAAACCCATAGGAAATGAGAAGATATCATGTTCATTTTGAATTGAGAAGTATTCTGCTTTGAATGAACTAGTTCCCGAACTTGGCTTTCGAACTCTTGATTCGAGTTCAAATGGCTCAGCCATTCGATCTAACTTCCCTACTGTCAGCGATCAAAAGTTCTCCTACAACAACTTTCAACGAAACTGAAACTACATGTGTGCCTTGATTCACCTCCCTAATTTGCATAAGAATGAGAAATGGAATAAGGCAACAGCAGAAAGCCCTACAATTCAAGAAATATTTTAAAGCTTGCCTTATTCCCTATCTCTCTGACAAACATTGCACATTGCTTTGGTTACGTACACAAAGCATATGTATTGTCCTGTCGTATTCACTATTGACCAGCTCGAAGTTTAAGCTTGAACACTTGTCATCTGAGAACTGTCAAGCAAGATTGTGAGCCTGGTCACCAAGTCAAAAGAGCCTTGGATTACAAAACATTAATTGTTCAGCCATAAACACAAAAATTAAAACGAAACCATTCTAAGTTTATCGCCACACTCCGCTCTTCATTAGTCAAACAAAGCTAGCCTTTGATTATTAGAACTAATCAAATCAATACAACCCTCCTTCAGTGGCACACAACCTTTTAAGCTTTGAAGAGAGTGGGATAGCACTCTTTCTGTATAAGTAGCCCTCACATTCATATAACCTCAACGGAGACACCTGACAAATAATCTATCGTCGTCTGACAGACACAGAAAGAGAGGTCGATATCGGGATAGAATTAGGCGATGAGAGACCCATAGAAGGAAAATATCGAATACACATAGCAGAACTAACTAGGCAGCGGTCAATAGGTAAAAACGCAATTCGGATAATACATAACTGGAAAGGATCATGTAATTAGAATCGACAGCACTTCGACGCATCCTTTAGTTCTCTATGTAAGATTTGCAACTCTTACGTATTATAGCAAAGAACAATTGCCAAACTCCATATAATATATGAATAGCCACACGGGGCAAATGACCTCGACTAGCTCGAACAGTGCATTTCATTACCCGGAAACATAGACATTGCGTTGACCTCACTCGGAAAATTGCACGAGAAATCGAGAGTGGATCATTTTCAGATTGAGGACGACAGTCATATTGAAAATTGAGAAACTGTCATGTAAAACGAAGGTTCTCGTCTAAAATTTTCAATCAGGTTTTAAGTGTTTTTAGAATAAGCGAATTCAAAAAGTCCTGTCGTAGAAGCAGAAGGAACAAATAGAAATCTTAAAAGGAATAAAAATAAAGACCCGCACAGTTATTCGTTTTTCGTGTGAAATTGTGTCCCACGAGTAATCAAAAGCAACCACTTAAATCATGATCCTAACGCAATAAATAAAAATGACTATTAATTACACGCAAAGGCTGACACATGTGATTAGGAAGAGGCCATATAAAGATGATTACCTGGAGCAGATTGAATAATACGGAAATCCATAATCTTCCAACTAGATCAAAGACTTGTCTAGCTAAGGTTAGAATGAGCCAAAATGATAGAATCGCAATGAGCCAACTCCTGACTGTCATGACTGATATGTTCGTTCTCAAATACTTCTTCCCTTTCCCATCACGAATCACTAACCTGAAAACATGTGAGATTAGTCAAAAGAACTGAAAAAAATGCTATTTACACGAATACTTAGAAGATACAGTGGAAACTCTCTACTACACATACATACACAAACGGAAAAAGGTCTCATAAACTTAAAAACAGAAACTACTCATCATACCCCCATCCCTCCTGTTTCAAGTTGATAAAGAAAAATCAATTGAATACGTGATAACAGTTTTACAACAAACATCTTGAAGTTCCTGTGTGTGACAATCATACAATACGTGCAACATTTTAGCACCTTCAGGTTCATATCGGAATGGCGTAAAGGGAATATCGAACGGTGGTAGACCCTCTTATAAAGAAGTTAATCTTATCAGTTTCTCTGTCAGATGAACTCTCTCAAATCTTAAGGAAAATGCGAACGATTAAGGCAATGTCATCGTATAGACCATTATTATTACTAATCCTATTATAAAAATAAGATAAATGAGAAATTGTGGCTATTCTCGTTGCAAACAGTAACGAGAAGAAAAAAAAACAAAGAACAAACAAAGATAGTTTTTAGGTTGACAGCGAGCTGATAGAAAAATAGTGAATGTCCGCGCAGCGTTGAAACGAACGAAACAACGAGGTGAATATAGCAGTGGACATCTACCTCTGTCGTTAGCTCCACCCCCTCATTGCAGGCAGAGGACGAAGAAAGAAAGGGAAAAGAGACAAGAGAGTCAGGTAAGCAAAGAAGATAAACAGAGAGGGATGATGGAAAGCCGAATCGAAGCTACTAAGGGCTTCTCGTTATTATATTCGGAGCAGCAGATGATCCACACATGGCATTGAAATAGACCGTGGTGGTTAAATAAACAAAACTACTTAAAAGCATAATACAATGAAGACGAAGAACATCAGCAAGAATAAATAACAAAAATTATTGACGTTCTAACCTTTCGAATTTTTAATCAATCAGGTAATTAACTGTTTCTTTCGAACTAGGATATTCTGAACAAATAGAAGGCGTTCTTCATGAGCTAGTCAGATGGAGAACACGAACCTCTTCATGATATATCATGCAATTGCAAAAATTGTCCCGATCATTCAAATTGAATCTTTTCTAAACAAAAAACAATCATTCACAGAAGGAGAGAAAGTGGAAGCAACCGCATCACACAATTGGGCGCCAAAAATGAGAAGCGTGGTTTAATTTTTTAATTCGAAGCTGGCAGTAGCAGGTCTTGACGCGATGATTAAGGAGTTATGCAATTAACGACTGAGTGCGATTGAAAGGGGAAAACAAACGAATTAAACCTTAGTGCGAACCGCTTTGATGTTTTGAATACTAAAATTTAAACTGAAATACAATTATGAAATTGAATTATGTATTTAACATTCAAAGCTGATAGCGGCGAGACTGACGGAACCCACACTCTAACACAGATAACAAGAAAAGCAAAGCGAGGTTCGAATCAGATTCATAGATCCCGCACTTCTGATAAGAATCGTCCTAGATTTCAACTATTTTCGGAAAAGAAAACTTTCGAACTATTAAAATTAAGAAACGTTTCCGAATGGGAAAAGTTCAAAAAATTGTGCAGAAATAGCAAAGTCCTTCATCTTATTATCTGAGAAACTAGATCAGAGGAAGATCCAGCTGTGATTTATAAGTATCTTTGGACGAAAACAAATCTGATCTGACAGATGCGGAAAAAAGAGTTGCAACCACACTTCATTCCAAAATCTTCCCCAAATGAGATCTTTTCATTTTTTGGTCTCTTCCCTCAAATGAGAAAGCTGTTCCGTTTTTTTGCTTCGCGTGCTGTTTTTAATTCCACCACAACTTTTTGTCTCAAGCATGTGCTTCAGAACGAATATTTCCGAGAATCTGATGATTTCATCGTAATGAAACAATCTGACAGAAATGCGGATATCTGATTTCGTTTACAAACAACCACAAGCGCGCGAAAAATCGGATCGGTACATCTACATCAACAGACTGGCTCATAGAACTACTAGAATCTGGAAAGGAGAACTATACTCAGAATTTTTTATGAGTATTCTTCTCCGTATTTCAATCGATGAGAATGCGTGAAAGCAAAACACATGAAGAAATTCTTTCATCCTTCGAGCTGATCAATCACTGAATGGCGAAAACTGCTAGGTGCAGGAGAGCGCGCGAATTCATAGCAGTTTTCAATTATGCGTATACTCATAGCACTACCAATGCAACTTCGCTCTATTTAAGTTTTGAAACCTTAAGAGTGCATGCATAGCTTCTCTATGATGATTGAGACTTCAAATAGCAACGAGCATTAACCACTTGTTTGAATGAACATTGAAAAACCGCTGAATCAACTAATGAGGTTTTCACTTCGTCACAACCGTATCAACTTGTTTTCTCGTAGAAAATGAAAATGGTTTCCGCCACGCTCTTCATAAGCGATATGAAGCTGACGCTAATTAGCACACTTCGGACACATGAAAGGTTGTCATAACTAGGACTGATAAACTGAAGATAACCGATATTATACAAATCATAGTATGTAATCACATTTACACATGATGACGTTGGGATATCCGAAACTACAGTACGTAGATATACGTAGAGTTGTCAAACTGTTAATTGTTTAGCTGTAGGGCATGGATAACCATTGGGTGCAAAGTACTTATTTCTTAAGACCTAAAGGTCTGTCTGGATCAAGCTATGAACCCGAATTAGTCAATACTCTTAGTTTGTGATGTGTTGACAGATGAGAAAGTCTTAATGGAATTATTGATTTTCTAACTTCAATGTTGAAAAGTTTAATTTAAAGGTGAAAGATTAAAGTTTTGTCATGCTGTCAAACTATGGTATTGGTTCGTCTTATGAATTTGTAAACAATCGGGGTAGTGGTACTCATCAAGGATAGTTATGCTAATTATGGAAATGAGCAAATTCATTTTGCTTGGATCAGTTGCATGAACCGGTTGCATTGTGTTTTAGTGAAGTAAGTTTTTCGTTCTAATTCTCTAATACTATGTGTCATATATCTTTTCTTCCGTCTATCCACGATATGTCGTTCTCTGAGCTGCAATACGTTCCATATTCTATAGAGCAAGCAAAAAGCGTCAAAAAAAAAGAGCTGAAGAAGTTATTCTTTGGGGAAATGACAACTACCCGTTTTAGAACTTCCTCCTTTGGCTGGCTCTAGCAGCAGCATGTTCTAACACGATTGCCAAAAGTGAATTGAATAACTTCTGAGATAGGTTTATCCCGGTAGTTTCGAAGTGCGTTTAGTGTGTGTGTGAGAGATACTTATACTTGCGTACTCCATATGAAAGGTCCTTTTTCATTGTAAATATCGATGAACTGAAAGTAGTTAAGGAATGTATGTACATTGTTTTGACAAAAAAAGAGTTTCGTGAAAAACAGGGGAGTGAGAGAAAGAGAGCAATGGTAGAGAGAGAGAGAACGAGAGATGGACGGAGCAACCTAAAGCTTATAGATGCGTGCATGACGTTAGCTCATCTCATCCAGAAATAGACTCCACTCTCTTGTTTAGATGTTTTCATTTATTAGCTTTTTGTAGTTCATGATGCTTTGACTAATGTTTTTGTTTTGTTATCCGCTGTCTGTGTATGCTGCAGAGAGACGAAATCTTGTGTCATTTTGATTGCTCTGATGTATTACCAGGAGCGGATGTGAACTGAACTCACAATGCAGATTGTCCTTTTTCTATATTTTCCTTGATCATTCGTGTGATGCTAGAACAACCTCCAGCCAACGATGTTGTTTTTGAGGTCCACAGAAGGTTATTGAAACAATTTTTATAAATAATTTGGCTCGACTTGTATTTTTTCCGCTTCACCATCTCACTTTAATCTCTTTCGTATTGTGCTGTCATTAAGGCAACATTTCATTTTTGACTTCACTCTCCTTTTCCAACTTGTTTCCTGCGAGAACGTTACATAGAAATTTTGGTTTAGATCTAGAAAATACAAATTTTATTCATTTCATCTCACTTTTCTCATTTCAAATGCTCATATTTGGATTTGGCGTTGCTCAGAGTCTCAGTTATTTTGTCTATTAATATGAGCGTTTTTCTATTTATCCTTCAAAATGTAATAGATTGTGTCTTACTTCGTCGAAATATCTTTTCAGCCTCCAAATGTCTTGACTATTAAGCATTGTAAGGACAGAGGATTAGGTCAGAGA
The DNA here is from genome assembly GCA_943334845.2 of Auanema sp. JU1783. Classification (NCBI taxonomy): domain Eukaryota; kingdom Metazoa; phylum Nematoda; class Chromadorea; order Rhabditida; family Rhabditidae; genus Auanema; species Auanema sp. JU1783. The sequence goes on along the minus strand of CALQYR020007491.1, from coordinate 51,827 downwards.
TACTTAACGACAATAAATTTAATTGAGACACAAATCTTTCTCTAATCTTAATTGTAATTGAAAACGTTGCTCCATTGCTTCTTCGAAGAAAAAAACATCGACTTGAGTGTGAGTGTATGTGTGTGTGTGTGTGTGAAGCACACATGAATTCATAGAAGCATTTTGACATTCACCTCCTAATTCTCCTGAAACACAAAGTCCCATGACGAGCATTGTCGTTACTAAGGATTTGCGTTTTTCTTCCAACCACTCTGCTGTTCACTTTCATTTGTCTTTTTGGATATTAATATCTTCCGTACCTTCAAGTCAATTCATGACAAAGTCTAGAGCAATGCTTCAATGTATTGTATTAAATTACTTAATGAAGTGCATAATGCATTACGTTTTCTCACGCTGCTTGTCCCATTGCTGTGTCTGATGCTTTTCATTGCTCGATGCTCCAATCAGATCCTCATTATCTCTATTTCATGATATTGATTAGTGAGCATTGATTTTCTTCAACCTCATCCACGAATATATATGAAACGACGTAAAAAAATAATATATACGATTACATTACCATCATCTTTGATAATTATAGTATTTCTAAATAAGGCATATTATTCAGCCATAAAGGGTAATAAGACTCAATGACATTCACCTCATGATCATAATTCATGTCTTTTCGGTTCCTAATGCCATCCAAAAACTTCCAGAATCCTCTTCTATTCATCATTCTCATCATTCCTCTTCCTTCTCAATTATGTTCAAATTGGAATGTTATAGGGTAAAGAGAAAATGCAGTCATTATCGCATTTAACTGAGACTGACAAAGAAATTCTGCAGAACTCATGGAAAGTTGTCTCCAGGTAATGTTACTTCTAATGTCTTCCAATGTTTTTCTTTGTGTTCTGCAGGGACATGCAGGGCATAGCGGAAGATATCTTTCAAATGATCTTTGAGCAAGCTCCTGATGCCAAACTCCTGTTTTCCTTCATGCTGAAAGAATCAGCCAATGACGATAAGAAGTCCAATGAGTTTTCATTCCATGCTCTCCGTTTCATTCAAGTTAGTCTGAAATCGCGAAAAGATTGTAGAAGTCAGTCATTATAGGTCATAGAAAGCACAATGAATCATATTGATGATCCTTTATCCCTCGATACATTGTTTCTCAATTTAGGAAAGATTCATGCTCGACACGAGGAACATTTGGGATTTAGGTAAGGAGTTATTTCAAGAAAGGCGCGAATCAATTCATTTCCAAATTTCTGAACGCATGGTGCGGTCGCATTCCAAGAAATAGCAATCGCACATTTCCATTCCATTTTTTCAGCTCGCATTATTGGTCAGTTTTTAAAGAATGTGTTCTGTTCCATTTCCGGAAGGCAATGCAGGCAGACAAAATGAAAAACAAACCAGTGAAAAGGTTCGCAACTACTTTATCGTTTTAACACAACTCAAACAATTCGAGATCTTCCAAACGTGTTAGTATTAAATCAACAGCTGAAATAGATTCTGCTATAATATTATGGAGAGAAGTAAACAATCTTTCATTGTCTTTACATATAACCCTGTTAAGATGCTTCGATTCATAATTAGCAAAATGAAAATAGGATTGGAGTCTAACGGACTTATTCGCAAAGCTAACCGCATTGAAGTTATAAACTGTTTGGCTGATAGTAATCAAGGGTCACCAGACATCAAACAAGGAGTATCTCAAGTATACAGCTTGCTCATTACACCTAAACTCAGCTCCTTCCAGATATCACAAGCCTTACGCCGTACCGAGCTCAGTGTCATTGTTCCTGACTACTTTATTCGCAGAAAATCTGCAGAAATATCTCCGGAAAGAATGGATAATAAATAAAATGTAAAAACATGTAGATTAACACACTTTGTACCCATGAAAGCTTAAATAAACTGAATAACACATTCTTCCTCTTCATATAGGGAAGTACAATCGTTTCGAAATGTCGAACAATCGTTTAAAACTCATAGATTACGTTTTGTGTCAAAAGTCAAAAACATAGGTTCCACCGAGATTTGAACTCGGGTCGCAGGATTCAAAGTCCTGAGTGCTAACCGCTACACCATGGAACCGACGAGAACGTATTCGTAGAAACATTAGACAAATATATATCTCTCATATGAGGATATCAAATATGACCTGTTCACCTGCATCTCTGTATACATTATCTTCTCCACCCTCGAAAACATTTGTGTAGCTGAGCTACCCAATCAAAGCCAAATTTCCGAGTATCAACTTAGACAACGAGATATAACCACTGACGTACTAGTTACAACTATGAAGTTATTTTTTCAAGCAAAATGATCAAAAGGTCTGAAGTATAAATTATTTTTCTAACAATCATTGAAATAATAGCAATCTCTTGCAGATCTCAAAAAATTGCGAATAGTAGAGACGTTTACTTGGTAGTACTACTTTTTGAATGCCAGACAAAGCGCGCTCTATTGCTAATAGTACGGTAGGGTTGGGTTTTCAAAGACATCAACCCTTTAACTCCAAAATCATCCTTTTAGCTTCGATGTGTATGTATATGTTGTGTTTATATGATTGAATACTAGTTTTTTTGAATGTTTTAGAAGAGATGGTTGAATCTACTGGTCCAGTATCTACGGGTGTTGATGAAGAAAAGGCGAGAGTACTTGCAACTTATCGCAAAAAGATCATAGAATGTCGTGATATCGAAGCAAGATTGAAAGAATTAAGAAAGAAGGTAAAACTCATCTTTCTTGGTCTTCATTAACATGTTATCTAGGAGCAAGAGATGCAAAAGAACTTCGACAAGACTGAAAATGATATCAAAGCTCTCCAATCAGTCGGACAAATCGTTGGAGAAGTTCTCAAACAGCTCAGTGAAGAGAAGTACATCGTCAAAGTAAGAGTTTCTCATTGCATTCTGTTTCATTGACTATCTAATTCAAGGCAACAAATGGACCAAGATATGTTGTTGGATGTAGAAGATCTATTAACAAAGAATTGCTTAAACAAGGAACTCGTGTTGCTCTTGATATGACAACCTTAACTATCATGTAAGTCCTAGTTGTTGATGATGATATAAGATGTATGCATCCTTTCTAGGAGACAGTTACCTCGTGAAGTTGATCCATTAGTATACAAGATGTCTCATGAAGATCCTGGAAATATCAGTTATGCTGATGTTGGAGGTCTTGCCGAACAGATCCGTGAACTTCGTGAGGTAATGACGAGTTACTTGATCTATCTCATTTGATGTTTTAGGTTGTTGAACTACCTCTTCTTAATCCCGAGCTTTTCAAACGTGTTGGTATCACTCCTCCTAAAGGTTGTTTATTATACGGACCTCCTGGAACAGGAAAGACTTTATTGGCAAGGTAACGTTCATTCCGTTTTCATTTACTGATATGCCTTGTACAGAGCGGTTGCTTCTCAATTGGATTGTAACTTCTTGAAAGTCGTGTCATCAGCTATCGTTGACAAGTACATCGGAGAATCTGCCAGGTTTGATTAGATTCAGATGCTCCGTTACTATGAAGTTCGTTTAAGAATGATCCGTGAAATGTTCAATTATGCCAGAGACCATCAACCTTGTATTGTATTTATGGATGAAATCGACGCTATTGGTATGTGCTACTTCGTTCCACGTTTCTCATTGACTGGTTAAGGTGGTCGTCGTTTCTCTGAAGGAACATCAGCTGATCGTGAAATCCAAAGAACTTTAATGGAGTTGCTCAACCAGTTGGATGGTTTCGATTCCCTCGGTAAAGTCAAGGTATGTTGAGTTGTACTCTTCGTGCTATGATGTTGTTGTGTATAGGTAATTATGGCCACTAACCGTCCTGATACCCTTGATCCCGCTCTTCTCCGTCCTGGACGTCTCGACAGAAAAATTGAAATTGGTTTGCCAAATGAGCAAAGTCGATTGGAAGTAAGATATACATTGATCTCTCATATATATCATATCCATTAGGTACTTAAAATCCACTCTAACCCCATAACTAAGCATGGAGACATTGACTTCGAAGCCGTCGTGAAGCTTTCCGACGGATTTTCATGTGCTGATTTAAGAAATGTTTGTACTGAAGCTGGTAAGTATCCTACTGATGTTCTTCTCTAATCGATATGTACAGGTCTTTTCGCCATTCGAGCTGAAAGAGAATATGTAATTGAGGAAGATTTTATGAAAGCAGTCAGAAAGGTAATAGTAGCAACTGGTTTCAATCGAAATGTAACATTTTCTTCAGGTTGGTGATGCCAAGCGCTTGGAAACCAAATTAGACTACAAACCTGTATAATTTTCGAAGTTCTCTTTGTTCAACGCGTGTTTAATTTATGATCCATCTCAATTTCGACCGGATAAATTATTTTGTAAATAGTGAGAAGCATTCATTCATACTGTTACCTGATAGTAACAACACCCAACAAGTGTTGGAATAAACTGGTTATTTCATGCAATGTAGGGTCAAGGTGGGAGGATATTTTTGGCGGCGAAGTGATAGGATGCCTAACACACTTGGGATTTTAACATTATTTCCTGTCTTTCACTGTGTGATCTGAAAAGTGTTTATCATGGCTAGCACGACAGGTCCATTGGGATAAAAGTGATATCTAATTAGTATATCACAACTGGTTACATTAGCCATAGTTGGTGACATATTTATTGCGTTTCCCAATCTTCTTCATGCCCTCGACTTATACTTTCACAGACCCTTTCCTTTCCTTCACATAGTTGTTTCATTGCCATTCAATCTACCATCTTCTTTTTTTTTTTCGAAATCGCACAATATATCATAGCGCTTTAAGTATGCTGTTGCTCTGGAGTTTTATTATCATCGGAATGGTTTCGGCTAGACCAGATCGACGAACTCTGCTACTACGAGATGAGGGACCACCCGAAGCCAATAGATTTTTTGCCGATGACGAAGACTCTTCGCAAGATACTGATTATTCTACTGTAGGTGTCAGACACTTTTCAGCTCAAATAGATTTTCAGACAGAGGATCCAGCCGTAGCTGATGCACGGAAGACAGAAGAGCTCATTAGAAATGCTTTCCACATTGACTTCGTATGGGCAAATGGCACAGAAATCGTTGCTGATCGTTCAAGTATCTTTGAGGTGAGAAGAGTTGTTCATTCTAATGGGTCCTGCTTTCCTTTCAAGGTTGTTCCACTCGATTATCTTTGTGATTTTTGTTTAGCCGTGATAGACAAGTTGAAAGTTCGTAAAGAAACAGAGGAAAACTTCGAAGAGGTAAGGAGCTGACAGTCTTCTTCATCAACGCCTTGCCTTCAGAACATGTCGAAAGAGTGTTGGGCTTATAATGGTACAGATAAAGATGATGGTACTATATGTGAACTAGTAAACAAGTACAAAGACTATGTTTCTCCGATTTCAATATGGCGAATTCAGAGTTAACTTGGAACGTTTGAAAAATGATGAAGCAACCAAAATCTGCGTGGATGAAAAGCTATGTCCCGATATTGAGAGAGAAGAATTAGAGAAACGGGTATGTTGCATGTACTACTGCGGTTTAACTTAATCACTATGGTCTGATTGAAGAATCGGTGAAGATATTCAATTCCAGATGAGAGAAGAACGTATTCGTCAAGAAGACAAGCGTAGAGAAAAAGAAAAGATCGAAGAGGAGAAAAAGCTGAAAGCTTTACAGGACAAGGAGAAGATCTCCGAAGTAAAAGAAAACATCAAAAATGAGGTTTGTCCATGATGTACTTTCTGTTGTTCACGCTATATCTGTCTACAGGGGTCGCGTTTGGAGTATGAGAAGCGTATAGAAGCAGAGGAGAGGAAACGCGTTGGAGACATACAAAACAGGGTTCATTCCAAATCGGGGGATTTAGAATATATAATCGACGAGGTTTTGTGCGTGAGACCACTCATCTTAAACAGAAGTTTGTAGGTTGATGAGAGTGATAACAATGACTACTTGAATTTGGCGAAAGAAGATAAGAAAACTGATGCGAACAGTGGCTTGGGAGAAGCGGAAGGAGAAGCAATCGACGATACTCAGGTTAACATTCTCAGCATATTTCCTAAACTAAAGAAAAATGAGTACTAACATCACAGTGATCTATGAGCAACCGATGATTGCGCGCCAAACACAAAGAATGAAAGCGTCGCAACATTTTTAATTTTCAGGTCTCTGGTAGTGCAGTTATCTCTAATAAACCAGGTGGTGTTCTTTTCGTTGACCGAACAGTATCCACTTCGCTAGTGGTTGATAATGTGTGATCAGAGTGCTTTACTGTACCCTTCTACTTCGATTCTTGTAAGGATCATTCCTTTCACTTCGTCTGAATAAGTTATTCCAATGCAATTTTCTAATAAATTATAACTCAACTGTATGATTTCTCAAAACATTAATAAAAGGATTCATAGGGGTTACTCCGAAAACAAAAATGTAAAACAATATTTGGTATTTAACATGCCTTTCAGTGTTTGCTTATTATACATTTAATTATGCTTCTTATGATTGGTTAAAACTTTCTGCCAGGCACCGGAATATTGCTTCCCGAAGTTGTTGAGAACGCTGATGGCATTCGCATACCTGTAATGAACTATTCACCTGTCAACGAATTATTAAATTACCTGTAGCTGGACGTGTTGCCGTTGGAGCTTTTATTTCTGATCCGGGCAGCGTTCTTGAACTACTGCTTGTAGGTCTGACAGCTGTGGTGGATGGACTCGGCTTCCTTACAGTAGAGGATGGAATGGTTGATTTAGTGGCGGGAGAAAATCGGCTCATAGGGGTGATCGTTCGTTCAGAGCTCGCCTGCACGACTCTGGGCTTGCTCAAAGGCTTCACAGGGGTAGATCTTGCAGACGCTATAGCGCTTTGAGAGGGAGGACGAATAGGTTGCCTTGCTGCTGTAGTCACTACTGAAGTAGAACTTAGATGTGAAGTATATTTCTATACTACCTGGTTTCGGAGCTACCGTGGTCGTTCTAACGACAGGAGCTGGGGCCGCCGCCTGAGTTCGTACCACTGGTGCAGGTCGAACTGGTGCACGACGTGCCGCAGATTGAGGTCTGGAGGCACTAGAAGGCTTAGGAGCCGACTGAGATGGAATTGGCTTACTAGCACTAGGCTGGAAAAGAAGGCCATGAATTTCAAAAATGATAAAATTATGAACTTTAGCAGAGCTGTTCCCAAACAAACGGATGTACTCAGTGCAAGCTTTCGTTCCATACTCCTCAGTCAAAGTAGTGACTAATGCCGAAACCTATACAACATAGTGTTAGTTTCACAAGCTGTAGATACCTTGTCAGCTTTTAGTTTTGTTTCGCTTATGCTTGGAAACAGCCTTAGAGTGATCGGTTCTCCAAGCGCTTTCCAAATTCCTGCGACCACTTTGAACGCCGACTCACGGACCTCACCGTCACCATCAGAGCAACACTAAATCGAAGAGTAGAGCTATTTGAATAGATGTGTTACCTTTTCAATATCAGCTGTTATAGTTTTCAAAGGCTCGATAGGCATAGTGTTGCGATCGTGTTTACAAAACATCCGGCTCAGAAACTGGCAGGACTGGCTTCTTGCCTGAGGATTTTTGTTCTTGAGTCCATTACTGATCGACTCCGTGTAGATGGACAAGCAGGCCTAAACTTTGGAATAACAAAAGTGGTTGATACTGAAGACCATATAAGTGCAGGTATCGGTGAGTCCAATGAGCTCCTTCCTCAAAACTTCTTTCTTATCTTTCAACTTGTCCAGGGATATATTTACAGTCTAGAGAGATAGTATGAGAGAAAGAAGGATTTGCATGACTTACTTTTGATACAAAGGGTGAGAACTCATACCGTAGTCCGAGGGCTATCAGTCTCATGCTTTTAGCAGCAGAGCTACTCACATTAACATTCAAATCTTTCTCTATCACCTTCAAATGATAATTAGGCTTGTTGTTGATTACTTCTCTCACCTTCAATAAACACGTAATCATTTCTTTAAGCTCAGGGGATGAGATGAGTCTTGGCTCCAGTTCGAGTTTCAACAAAAGATTATCTAATGCTTCTTTTCTCACTTGCCACTTGCTATCTTGTATCTTGAAATCGTTCAGTATTGATATCAATCAACTCTCACTCACTTCTTCCATCCATGTTTTAGATATTTGGGCATTGAGGTTTATGGGATCTTTCAACTCCCATGGATCGATTCCTAGGTTCTGTACAGTTGATGAACCTTCTTCCTCTTTAACGACTTCTCCCTAGAAGAAAAGTATTCAAACATAATCACAGGGAACTCACAGATTCAGTCTCAGTGATGCTGCTTTGCTCAACCGTGCCAGAGGATTCTAAGAACTTAGCACGTGCTTCAGTTGCTTTCACCAAATTTTCATCAATCTGAAGAGTGAAAACGGTAACGGTGAAAGTAGAACCACAAATACCAAGTCCATTTTCTTCTTATCTCCATTTATGGGTGTGATAAAAGTACTCATTGCATCTCCTAGAAGTCTCTTAGCTGAACCAAGACAGGCACACGCTGATTCTCGAACTGCTGGATCACTATCGTTGGCCAGCTTGAATAGATATTGATTGGGAGATGGGACAAGTTAGTCACCTTGACTACTGATGGTAGAATACTTTTAAGGAAAGCCATAGGAGGACCTTTCATCATGACGAAGTATCTATACAGAAAAGCTAAAATAGTTTCTTTTGTTTGAGGAGATGGCTTAGTAATGTGCTCGTTAATATAGTTGATTAGTCTATCAGGATCACACTAAAATGCTCTTCACAGCTAAGTCTACTACTAGTCAACTCACATAGGCTGACATAGCATCCAGTGCTTCTCCTACTGCATCTCTCACCGTCTGTTTTTTATCTTTGGATTTGTCCAGTACAAAGCTGTATAACTGAAACGCAGCTTGTGAGATGATGAGGATGTCAGGATTACCATGCTTATGAAGGCAGAAAAGTTGTGTCGTAACCCTTTGGCAAGTCCAGCCAGCACTTTCAGAGCTATTATCACCACATTAATATTACTGTCTTTTGATATGATCTGAAGGATAGAACTCTTGTCATAGCTCTTCTATGGCTCAGTACCTTTCTCAGATCATCCATGACTTCTCCATAAATGGTAGCTTTGGGTGCAAGTCGGGGATTTTTCTCTATCAGAGCAAGTAAGGACTATAAAACAAGATTGAGCTATCTTGGATTAATCTGAACCTCCAAGGATTCTTTCCTCTCGAGCCATTTAGCCGAAGTGATCTTGGCTTTCTCTGCAGAAGGCCAGATTCCTATAACATCAACTTCGTCCAATATACTCCATTCATCCATCCTAGAAAGAAAGGATTGAGCTGATCGACCAATTTCCCATATATAGCAATTGAGATAATCGTGGATAACTCATGACTGTTCGAAAAGAGACATTACTAAAAGCATGAAAAAGTTTATTTTGAGAAAACAGCAAACATAGCGGGATTAAAACAAATCAAACTCAACAAAGCTGATTAAAAACTTAAACAATCAAGATCAGGAAGGAGATTGTTCAAATTAAAACGTGTAGCCAAAAATTTATCCGAAAGCTAAACGCAGGTAATTATAAGAAAGCAGTGGGAGTATACTCCTTATTGGGGCATCTCTTGGACTGGTCCGTCACCACTGACTGCACGTTTTGTTCCAGATACAATATCATCGATTCTCAACAACATCACCTGAAAACCAGTAATTAAACTAGTTCAAACTATTCTAAACGTACCGATGTTTCGACGGCAGTCTTGAGAACTTGAGATCTAACAGATAAGGGGTCCCAGATTTCGAGTTGTTTCATATCAACCTGAACAGTCACTAATGAATAAACGAACAACTCGGTAAAACTGACCAGTTCACCATTGGTACCATCGATACCCCAGGTCCAGTTGTTGGGATCTTGAGCATGCTTAGCTCTCAAGGCAGTTAATTGACGGATAGTGTTTCCACCGCAGTTTTGGATAAGAGTACGAGGAATAACTTCAAGAGCGCGAGCAATAGCTTTGTATGGCCATTGTCTAACTCCTTCGATGGTCTTTCCTTTTTCAGTTATAGCCTACAATCGATATGAATACAAATCCGATCGGTTACTACAACTACAAACCTGAGCAAGACTCATTTCCAAAGCTCCTCCACCTGGAACAAGTTTGGGGTTCAACATAATGTTACGAACAACGTGGAGAGCATCTTGCAAGTTACGCTCGACCTAACCATAAACATATAAACGAGAAAGAGAAGAAATGCTGAACCTCATTGATAACATCCTTGGATGGTCCACGAAGACAGACTGTGCAAGCAGTAGTCTTAGAGGAAGTAACATAAGTGTAATATCTAAATAGGGATTATGAATATACAACTAACAGTAGCTACGTACTCATCAGCGATCTTTGTGATTTCGAAAAGTTCGGCTTGAGTTCCGACATCTTCCTCGCGGAGATCAGCAGTGTCATGAACGATGCGACCACCACAAACTCTGAAGAAGTGAAAACTAAATAAATATAGCATAAAATTCAAACCTGGCAAGACGGTTGTTATCGGTTTTCTTCAAACGGCGGATGGCGGTGATTCCAGCCTTAAGAAGGAAGTGTTGAGCCAAGTCGGAGACTCCTTTCTCGGTGAAGACAAGGTCTGGCTTGACTTTGATGATTTCGTCACATTGTTTACGAATAGATTCTTCTTCCTACAAACAGTGGTTAATATAATCAAACGATAAAGAAATTAACCTGTTCGAGAATTCTGCTGATGTCTTCCTCTCTCAAAACTTCCAAGCTAGTTTGAGATTCTCCCTTCTTGTACTCAAGATTGCAATCCAAAAGAACGATTCTAGGGTTCTCGACACGTCTTCTCATTTTGGCATGAGTAACATCCTTCAATTCAAATAAACAAGTAAGAACATATGCAAAAGAGAATGCAAACCTTGTTGAGAACAACTCCCTTGATGACTTTGCAGTCTTCAATGGTACCTCCTGGGATTTTTTCGATACGGCAATATCTAAACAAAACTAGTTGTAGAGGTATTATGCCCATAACTTGTTCACCTCTTGATGTCAATTTCTCTGTGTCCGGCATGATCTACTTTAACAGTCTTAACAGCGTCGAGAGCGATTTGAACAGCCAAGTCCATCCACTTGCTCATCATCTTGGTTCCCAAGCAAGACTTTACAACAACAGCCGTCTGTTTATCGAATTTATACTAATGAAGCACAATGAAACACCTTACCTCCTCATCGTTATCAATGTTGATTGGCTTGCTGAACTTAGTCTCAGCGAGCTCGATCATATCCTCAAGAGCTTGACGGTATGCCTTAAACAGTATGTAATTATGGAAAAGCATGGAAGAAAAACCTGGATGATAATGGTAGGGTGAATCTTCTGCTCCAAGAAGGGTTGAGCTTGAGACATAACTTCTCCAGCAAGAATGATGACAGAGGTAGTTCCATCTCCAGTTTCTTCATCCTTCAAAGGAAAATGATCATAGCAGAGTCAAATACAGAAAATTCCAAACCTGAGTACGAGCGATTTCAATCATACTCTTAGCAGCTGGATGCTTGACGGTGATTTCTCTGAAATAGTAACGTGAATGCAAAACTATTCGAAGTATCTTCAAGAGAGTAAGATCTCCAACATACCTGAGAATGGCATTACCATCGTTGGTCATTACAATACCTCCCATGGGGTCCATAAGCATTTTGAGCATAGCTCTTGGGCCCAAGCTAGTACGGATGACATCAGCAATAGTCTTAATAGTTATGTTTAGAATAGCAGCGACAATAAATGAAAACCTTGCAAGCGGTGATGTTTCCAATTTGAACTTGATGTCCACTTTCCCTTTTCGTTCCTTGGCTAAGAACGATGATAGGCTGTTGACCTCCTCCGCGCATCATGTTTACAACCTTTATATTAAATTATATTATATTGTTAACTATAACAAGAGAATATGAAAGAGGGAAATATAAATATATACTCGAATAGCATTAAGACTCGCTTAAGGATGCAGTACTACAAGGAGTAAAGGATGGAAGTCTCGAAAATTATGAAAAATCCGTGCGGGACCCAAAATTTTTTTTCCGGTGTCAGTCTTGTTTCTATTGATACGGAATCATGTAAATTTACGTGAAAAATAATACGTGAAGCTCATTTTATTTTTAGCGTTTTTTTTCGTGATGATCGGTCGGGTTCAATCGATCTTGAGCTTTTCATAGCGTAATCAATGAAAACATGAAATTTCACATTCAATACGTAAGATATTTACAGAATTTTGTAAACATAGTTACATTGGTTGATGTATCGATCTTCAAGCTCTCACTATGGTTAATTAAGCTCATTTACAAAGTTTCATTAGTTAGTTGTAGATGATAGTATGAATGACAACTGGATGCATCGTGATGTGTCTTCACTACACTGCTACGATCGAAATGTAAGATTGCTCTCTCCCTTACATCTTGCTTAATTTATTTATAGAGATATGAGCCTCATAGATTCGAACATCATTCTATGCAAGGACCATCTACCATGATGAGAGATAATGTTGGACCATATCATAGTATGTTGAAATCTGGAGAGAAAAAAAAACCGCTATGTTTCTAGCCGAGTCTTGGCGCCGAGGACCGTATGGAACTCCAGATGCGCGCTACCAAGATGCTAATAGTCCTGCACGTCATCATCCCTATGATTACTACCCTGCCGATCCTCGTTATCATCAGGATTATAATCAATCTTCCTTTGTTCCGGTAACTACCTGGAACTCGTATTTCTATATCTTTTGTTTGTTATAGCGCGAACTTCCACCAAATGGAAACCAATTTCATTCTCATAGACCACCTCACAATTATGCTCTTAATCGTCCTCAAGAACCTAATCAATTTCAACGGCGTTTCAAAGATGAGGATCGATTCGGCAGAAATCGGAAATTTGATACCCGCAGGTTCGATGGCTGAAGTTCTGATTGACATTTTTATACTCATAGGAATTTCAAAAACAGGAAAAATAAACAGCTCAAAAAAGACGATAAGGATCATGCAACTAGCTCGAGCACAGATGTATAAGTTTTGTTTATTTACCTCATGCAGTTTGTATGTTACAGTTTGAACAAGATGCTGCTAAGATCAACACGTCAAGAGAACAGAGCCAACACCGTGCTGGTGTTTCATCGATGCTTCCGACTTCTAGCGAAACTGTGGCGAATGTCAGTGCGTCGGAAATTAATCTTGACGGATATGCCAATAATAGTTGTGGAGAAGCTTCAACAAATTCAATTGTAATTTTTGTTGGTGATTCTGATATACTTTAAATTGGTTTTAGGGAAACTCGGAAAGAAGGGAAGATACCCAAGAGAAAGTTGGTACAAAACTGAACAACCATTGTGACAAGAAATCAAGCCAAGACTTGAAATCTCAATCCAACGTGCAGTTAGAAACTTCTTTTCAAGAGTAATTCATCTTTTATAATGGCGTAATCTTGTTGTCTTTTTTAGGATGGAGCCAAACGATACCAATGAGTTTAAGGATGATATTAGTCTGCATGGTTCGGACATAAGTGATTTAGATGATGACTGGAGAGAGGTATATTCAAAGTACCTTCTTTCATATGCATATCAATACAGATAATCGATCTAGTGGATGGAAAAATAAAACCAAGTGATATATTAAACTCTCTGAATCGTTCAGGAAACGAAAACAGAGACATGTACAGAACGGTTCGCATTCTAAAATGAAACTTTTTGAAATCCTTAATTCAGTATTAGCCGCTTCATCATTTACTAGTCACGGGACACTAAACTGATCTCATATTTTAATAATTAAATGAAGCTCCGACTATTGTCAGTTGTCAAGTTAGAGTTTTGTCCGTTTTGTTGATAATATGTCGAACTTATAGTGATTTCGAACTATAGTTGGGCAATTCATTTTCTCTTATGTGTGATTTATACTTAATATTAATTTAACAGATACATAATACATTCCATAATGCATTCCTTCAAAAAGGTTTTTCGATCTTCAGCCCAGCTTTACGATTGCGAGTTTGACAAGTTTGAATGTTTGATACATACTTAGGACAAGTTCGAAAATTGTTAATTTTTTTTTTCATTTTTCTAGTTCCCAAATGTTTGAAAAGGTTTATAAAGTTTTCACGTCTTTTTATTTCGTGTTGAGCCATGAGTTCTCATCTCTTTATCTGCCTAGTCCAATGCCTTCGTATGCCTAATACTTATTTCTAGCATGGCTCGTAGTGAGGACGTTTTGGGTGAGAAAGTAGACAGGTTGGTATATAACAAAGTACCATCATAATATATCTCATATAGATGCTTCGCCGACTCTCTACTTAAAATCACTGGTGGAGTTGCCATTGGAATTGTAGCCAGTGTTGCTTTCTTCAAGGTGATTTTTGATTTTGTTATGCTCTTCAACAATTCATGCTTAAGGGACGTTCTTTCCCTATCTGGTTGGGTTCCGGAATCGGTATCGGGGCTGGATGGTCTAACTGCAGACACGATTTAGCCCAGCCAACTCTTCTTCATGGAAAGAAAGTTATAATCGGTCAGGATACCGAGGTTTTCCGTTTACAAGACTATCGAATCTCATTTGTATTTTCAGGGCAAACCCTCCTACAACATCGTTGTTGAGAAGATTTAAATAGTTATGATTGAATTACCGATAGATTTAGTAATATGTAAGATATGTATTACATTGAAATGAAGTTTTCTATTAGTTGTTTGTTTTACAAGCAGTGGCGTAAATACTGACAGACGGGCTGTTGGATCCTTTGGAGCGCTTTTAAAATTGGTCTTGCAGCGAATATTTCAAAAGGATCTTATCACTGCTAGGTTTTCAACTAGTTTGAAATGAAAATTCCAGTTCCTCCAGTAGGTATTTTAAGTGGATAATTTTGAAATTCGGGAAACTTGGGATTTTGGAAATTGAATTTTGATTCGAATAAAAATTTGGTTGAATTCAGGTAATGCCGTTACACCCTAGGGTAGTTAGAGCTGAGGTTGATGATGTTTTATTATCGGGAAGGTTTGGTTAGTATCGAAGAAAGTGAACTTTTGATTTCCTTAGACTTCATCGGCTTGTTTCGGTACAAGCCCAAGTTTTCCATTTAATTGACGCCAAATGGGTAGAATTAACTACTGAACCGATCTTAGTTCATCTCATCCATGACAAACTAGAAGGAGTAGCTAAAATGCTGGCGATTTGGCGCCTAAAGGTGAGATTCTTCCGCATAGGTCCAAATAACTGTTTTTAGCTTGTAATTAATAATGTGCCTGTGTCTTCCAATTTCAATATTCACACACCTTCAAAGAAGTTTTTACAATTTGTCTGTAATAAGTTTGACAAAAACAGTGATATCTATGGTTTCGGCTTTGCTGACTCCAATGAGTTGGATCTAGTAAGTTCCTCTGCCAACAGCATTCGTTCGAGTATAAGTATTACAGTTTAATCAGCAGTTAATACGCATAAAGTCTGCCGCCATGGCATCCCTAACTCCTTCCTTCCATCTGGGTTCTAGTAAGATACTTGTTCAGATTTGCAAGGACTTCTCGTTCAGATTCATTACCTCAAACTCCAACTCGATCCCATCGACGCGTCTTGTTCCCTCGATCGAGCTACGGAGGTAAAATTCCTTCTTTCAGCTTTTTATCAAATTCTTCTTCAGGCTCAACTTCTTCTCCTTCCAGTAATTCCATATCACCCCCATATGGATATGTTGGCTCTCCTATGAGGAACTTGTTTCCTCGATCAGAATCAACGAGTTCCTTCCATATTGATGTGATTGTTTCTCTCTTTCGCATCTCACTATTATATATTTCAGCCTCAAACTCCTTCAAAAGAAGAACCGATCAATTTGTTTAGGCATGCTGTCTTCTCATTTTTCTGTTCATTACATTATTTCAGCGAGAATCTATCGGAGACGAATTCTAGACTGCCTTCCTATCTCGGTTATGACGGGCAAGCGCAAGGGGATGCTTTAGTAGACGTAAGAACACAGTGTAAACTACAAATTAAACTGCCATTTTCAGAAAATTGAAGAGAAGAAGGTATATCCGCGATCTGAGGGTTTCCAGAGTTCTCTTTTTGAGAACCCTTACGTGGAAAACAGTCCACTGTCTTCTCCCAAAACTCAAATGACCTCTTTCCAAAACGTTGAGAAGGTTTGATTGCGAGAACTATTGTAAACCATTCTCATTCAGATGTTTGATTTATTCTCACAGTTCAAAATGAACGATGGAAATGTTGTCCTGGAGGAAGAGATTGGCGTTAGTTTACTCAGAGCCTTGTAACTCTGAAAGTGAAAATTATAGTGCTCAGCAGCTGAAAGAAGATTGAGCGACTTTTCTACTCCGTTCGACATTTCAACTCCTGCTCTTAACGATATGGCTTTCAACATCTTCAACATCGATGACATTCCAACGAATAGTGCTGGTGCGATCGGAACTCCTGTGAAAGGAAAAGGTGGTGTCGCTCAGTTCAGTGTTGAAGTGTCAGATGTAGAAGTAAAGTAGAAACTCGGTAAGTGCTGCGTCGCCGATATTCAACTCAGGCTGTATCTGTAGTATTCTAGCCCAGAAACTCACTGTCTCTCGTTTGCTCCATTGTTGCCATACAGATCCAAAACAATTTTGATTCATCTGTTGTATTTTCGTTCCTGTAAGTGTTTGTTTATTCTGTAACCCAATCCGCAGATATTTTTATTTCGTATTTCTTACCAATTTCTGTGCCTGGTTTTAGAGCACTTTGGGCGATTGGCATCTGTCATTCGCCTGAAGATGCAAAGCTTGATTCGTAGAATATTAATCATCATGTTTGAGTCTTATTTTTGTATGATGATCCTTCCTGTGTGCCATTGTGTTTCATTTGTTCATTACCTATCAATTTGTTGTTTTTGTTGTAGTTGGTTAAAAACTAAGTACTACGATCCTTATCCACAAAGAGAAAGAGAAGAGAGCAGAGCATCGTGTTGGTAACTTCCACAATAACTGATAGCTAAATGTAATGTGCTCAAGAGATGTCTCGAAGATGTGGCACTGTCAAGAGGACATGGTATCACAATCATATATACTGGTAGACAACGCAGAGCCCTGCGTACAGTTAGAGCGTGTTTAAAGGCAGTTATGTCGGCATCGACCCTATCGAGGATAATGTGGTGAAACTACAGAGTACAAGTGCTGACAAGGGCACTGGGAACTGAGAAGTAATATGTTGGTGTTCGACCGCGAAGAAGTAGTGAAACACGTACACAAAGAGAACATTGTAAGGTTGGTACTCTGTCGGTAAATGGACTCCGAAAAAGAAATTTCGGGATATGTTCTTTGTAAACACAATTGAAGTTCCTGGTTTCGTTTCTTAGATCTAAGTGTCGCCATTTAGAATTTTCAATCCTGTACCGTCGATCATACAACAGCAAAATGCCAAAAGATTGTCTGATCTTCGGGAAATGTCGCCTTGAGAAGACATTGCGACGCCTTTGACAGTTTGTCTGTATCTACTAGATGTATATGGGCTTTCGTATTATTCTTAACATTTGTTTCGCTTTAAAGACATCAAGCAAGTTTTACAAATGTTTTTCTATTCCTTTAAGGAATGCGGAATGTGCCCATGGGTATAGCGTTCCAACTAATTAGGAGACACAGACCATGAAGAACAGGCTGAGGAATTAAGGTGCAATAGGCTTAATAATCACAAGACCGAAGGCTGCAGATATTGCTTTCAGTCAATTTAAATTACCAACTTGTCACTGCAATGAAGAACAGCTAGCGAGAGAAAGTTGCCTATCAGCTGTTACTTGATACGGTCATTCGCAATACGTTAAGATCGATTTTGAAATTCGAGGAGATTTTTGAGGACGTAAAACGTAAGCATTAGTTTACAAACATCTCAAGGCAGTCAGTTTTTCATCCACTAAAGTTCATCGGCTATAAGCTCGACGAACACACACACACACACATCCATGAAATAATAAGCTGTTTCCCTCTCACTAAATGCCATATGTGTCGAACATTTCGAATGAATTCGGTAAAGCAATGAACAAACACACAAAGATGTGCAAAATAGAAAACGAAAACTTTACTTTTAAATAAACCAGCCAAAATTATTTTCTGGAGAGACATTTGCAAAATTAAGAAAACACAACCGTTCATCAACAAGTTTTTGATATAAATGAGCGAATTGCATACTAGACGTGAATGCGCGGGAATTTGACGTATTCAAATCATTTGTAAAGCTAACCAAACATTATTATTGAACCATCAAGATGTAATGTTTGAATTCTTAAAACTTTTTTTCTCCTAATTGAATAAGTACAGTATAGTTACATAGATATTTTGGTTCCTGGTATGTTTGGGTTCATACAGTAGATTTGAAGGGGCGTGGCTTTAGATTGAATTGCAAAAACGAACAACGTGAAGCGATTAGAAGTGACCTGTGTGACGTAGAAGAGTAGAAATGAAATTTCTTCGTACAGTTTAAGAAGGCTTTTCTCTTTCTCTCTCTATATTTCTCTCTCTCTCTATGTTTCTCTCCCTCTGTCTTCCACGAATGGAAGAGTGTAATGTTAAAGGACAAATTAATCTAGTTAGTAACTCTCTTTAATTAACGTTAAAAGAAGAAGTTAGACAAGTGATAGAAATGAAAAGAAAGATTATCAAATTAACTGTTCGATGATGATATGTTGTGCGGATGATTTAATATTCGCCGTTTAACCAATTTCGTAGTAATGTGTTTGCATTGCGAATGAGCACATCTGGCCGTTATAAGGATATTCCGATCATGCAATTGTCTTTTCAGCTTTAAGAACCCAAAATGGACTGAATTCCATTCTAAAGGGGGGCATTGAGGAATTCACATGCTACGTCACAAATGAGATATCAACTTCTTGATGTGTAAGACAGTAGTATGTCTATGTGTGTGTGTGTGTACCTTCATGCTAATCTGATTAACGACATCAACTCTCCTTTGATCTCTGTCCCTTCTGACACACTTCAAATGGTAGCAAAGTAACACACAATGAACGTTCAAATCAGATGACACCTGAATTTTGGAGTAAATCATTCGTTATACATACATGTAATGTAAGTAAGAGAGAAGAATAAGAGATAGAGAGAGAGAGAGTCGTTTACAGAGAAAACCACTTTAAACAGGAATGTCGAAATGATCGAAATAACAAAATAATAATGAGAAGCTATGTGATGACTATTCTAAGGAGAGTCACGTGTTCTATTTCCTAATATGTTTTTAAAAATTTGCAGATTTGTGTCATTCATCCTTTGAACTCATTTCTGATTGTGAGAGAGAGAGACAGAGAGTGATAAAGAGAATGCTCTTCTAGTTCTTCTCTGCATTTTTGAAAATTTGAAGAACGTAGATGCTTGCAGAGGAGCACGGCAGATTCCAAACTCTGAGCTTTGTTTCAAGATTCGGCAAATGAACTTGTATTACTTGTTCTTCCGCCTAATCGATGATGTTCTAATGAAAATACCATTCCTGTCCAGAGTGTTCTTTCAATTTTTTGATCGAATATGGATATTAGTTCATGTGGACTATCCTCAGACGTCACATAGTTTCCCCTGTGTCTCTGAATTGTGTCTCATGGTTAGTGATGCTGTTTCTTGATATGTGCATAGGACGCATCTTCTGCATCTCCATTTTCCCCTTCATGATCAGCGTGTTCAATATCATTGACTATTTCTGTTACACAAAAAAGTATTTATAGAAAAATGCCAAAAACTCTTGGTAGTGTTCTTGATCAGCAACGTTACCATTTCAATTAGCCCCATTGTTCTGTGAAGTCTATAGGCAATGATTCATATAACATGCTTTCAACCAATTTACAAGCTCCAAACTGTTCTTGATTGTTTCTCCGAAAGAGAATTACCAAAGATCGCTAACAGTATTTCTCAGAAGATGACATATATACACCCAATGTTTCTCTTTCAATATTAACAAAAAAAAGAAGTTTTTTTTCAACAGGTTTGCAAGAGGAGAACACATTCCAAACTGATTTTGCACTACAAAAATATTTATCAAGTCCTTCTCTTCAATCACACACACACACACACCATCTAAGTTTGCAAGTTTCAGGAAACAATCTCCTCTATCAACCCTCTCATCTCTCATTTCTTCTCTCTCTCTCTCACATCTCTCTCTCTCTCTTCTCATACACTTACAAACCAGAAGCTGAAGCTCATACATGACAACATGCATTCTTTCACTTTCACATCCTAACACGTGGCTGACGGTTGCTCTTTGCAGTCTCTCTTATGCGTGTTTGTCTATTTCAAGCCGTTTTCATCTTATCCGTCAAACTTCTTCTGATTTATCATTAATTTCTTAGTCTTGCCACGTTTACATGTGTCCGTACAAACTCATGACGATGACGTCCTGATAAACAAAACGTAATCTTTCAACCTTTCTAAGAGTCACACGAACTTCTGGAGACATCCGGTTGACCGTGCAGTCAGTCATACACCTACACCTACACACACACACATACACTCATACTTATACATACAATGCTCAGTAGTAAAGAGGAACAGTGAGGAAAGACAGATTTATTGGAAATGAATAGTATACAGAAGAATGTCTTAATCAAATCATCCTTCAGCAAGAAAATAATTGTTTTTGTATTTTCTATCTCTTTTTTATGTTTGATTCCCTTCGATGGTATTAGAAAAATGCTGCTGGTGATGAAAACATTTCGTCAGCAACTTCATTAAAACCTCAAAGACATTTCTGATTGGATTGTACAGAGAGAGAAATTTAGAGAGAGAAGGAGGGATAGAGAGATCTGAAAAAGTTCCTTGTTCGATATGAACATCAAGCGAATAAGAAGAAAAAAAAGGATCTGTGAGAGAAGAGATAAGTTTTAAATTGTCAAATTTGATCTGTTTTTGCATTGAAATCTGTTTCGATCATTCGATTCTTTTCGTTCTTCTTGTTGCTTGTTGGGACTAGGACTGTCATGAATCGGTCAGTCAGACAGTCAACCTGCAACCCAGACAATCAAATCAATTCGTTTAGACAATTAAAGTTTCGTACTCATCGATTCAAATGATTATATAAATCAATTCGACGAATGAAAACGAGCTTCCATCAGTATTCTGACCTGCTGCGTCATCTCCGATCATGTCATGATTGTTCTGCGGCAAACTGTTCTCTACAACATACACAAATTTTTATTTCGGATGGTAATAATATGACGTCACAACAGTCTCTGCAACGTCTGTCTTCAACAAAGACCCTGATGACGACGACGACAAAGATGATAAAAGAGAAAAAAAAGTGAAAGTTATCATATTGTTAATGAATAAACATATTCGTTCCCATTATGCAAACGGGTGATGAGAAGATGCATGAGCTGACTGATGCAGATGGAGAATAAGCTGCACAGGTGGATGGTCTATGGAATGCAGATTGATAGACATTCCTTCAAGTCTAATTGGCTATCACTCTTAACGGATTAATCTTATGAACAAGGAGAATGAACACAGAGAGAGGCTAGTACACAGAGAGAAAGAGAGAAGAAAGAGAATTAAAAATAATTTACAGTAATCATATAGTATAAGAATCTAAATAGCGCCCAGAATTTTTCAGTTGTTTTCACATTCTCCAAATCGAAATCCTTGTGATCGTAATGCAAAGATTCAGAAACTTCAGATGGACTTTTCACAAAAAATATACAAAAAATCATAAAATACGGTGTCAGAGTTGATTGAGTGGCAGTTGCAGAGCAAGCGAAAGCAAAAAAGAAAGAAAACGGTCCTTCAGTTCGCTCAAACATATCTATTCATCGAGATGGTTCCCTGCTATAGTTACTAATAGCTTCTTCAATTGTCTTAACTTTCACAGAAATGCCGCAGGGCGAAATAGATATTCGCCAAATCAAAAGACATTCTTCAACCCAGGGAGTGGTTTTACACGTAATCGTTTCCCAAAAAAGGTTGTTTAAAATCAAAAAAAGAGAAAGAGAGAGAGTAAGAGAGAGAGAGAGAGAGGGAGGGTAATTGAAAGAGAAACTTCCATTGTTGTTTTCATGTCAACGCCTCAAGCAATAAGAGTGTGACCCTGTCATGGATGACCGTAAGAAGATCGTTAAAGCATTAGTCAAATGACAAGTTTCATTGAAATTGTCATTCGCATTATTGTAATTAGTAAACAACATGTTTTAATATAATTTCGTTGAAAACAATGTGTGAAAGATTTGAAGAAAGAATGGTTATGAGGTTCAAAACAGGAGTCAACACACACACACGCTCACACACTCACACTCACACACACACATACACTTGCACGTAACTACCGCCAATGGTCTGTCTATGTATTCAACTAGAGAAGTTGAATAGTCCATTACTTGGTATATAGAGTATATGTAATAACATAAAAGCACTCCCCTCCTATTAACCGGAATTCAATAAATCAAGAATGCAACCGCTCATCATGGAATGAGAAAAATGCAAATGAAGAAGTCCACGTGTATGACGTGAAATGCGGACGCAAATGCGCGCGCTATTAGGCGTGCTTCTGAGATTAGCATAGGAAATGATGATTCGTAATCAGAGTAGGGTGAGAAGTTTGAAATTCTTTATAAAAATTATTTTTTTTAGTCATGTTCATCACAAAAGAGAGAGAGAGAGAGAGAGAGAGAGAGAGAGAGGTAGTATAGAGAGAGAGAGTGAATAGTAGTAAAGGAATGTGAAAGTCCTTTCGTTATCAGTTAGCAACTGCCTATCACCTTTTCTAATGATATTTTTTTTGTTAAATTTCCTAACGAAAAACTTGTTTATTTTCACAATTCAATTAGAAACATGTACGTATGTTTATGTAGTCTTCGGACTTTCACTCTGATCGTTGAAATATAATTCATAAAACATTCTCTCTCTCTCTCTCTCTCTCTCTCTACCTCTACATATACATCATATGTCCCCCCTCTCTATCTGACTCTCATAATCAGCTGCTACGTCTTCTTCTTCTTTCTTTTTTTACAAAACAATTTAAATCAATTTTGATCTGTTTATCACACACACACACACACACATACACACACACACACTAGAACGCCTACATTAGCAATCAGTTCAAGAAAAACGTTAAAGTTCGAATTTTTTTGAGTCGGAAGAGAGATGAAGTTATCGTTTGTGTTCGTTGGAATACAAAATGTCGTCTTTGACTATTAATATCCATTGACGTCACACTTCTTCTCGGAAGGCAATATGATACTCCTTGAAAGAAAACAACTGTTTTTATTCTAAGCACATATGATATTGCTTAACTATACCTATTTATAGGTTAACCCGGGAAAAAATTAAAAATTAACCCAATTCGCATAACGAAGGGTATGTGAGAGAGAGAGAGAGAATGAGAGAGAGAGAGAATGTAACTATATGAAGAAGACATTCATATGTATGAATAGCATGATAGCTTGTCATAAAACACAAATAGGAACAAGATCAACCGTTGGCTCAATAACATGTAGTCAAGTAGCAGGAGGTTCTGATAGGAATAGCTTCCCATAGAATAGTTAAGGAAAGTACATTCAAGAAATCAAAAACGACTTACAAATGTATAAGAGAGACAGAGAGATAGATAGAGAGAGAGATGAATGATAAGTGTAAGGAGACGTCTATAGGAGCGAAAGAGATGAGAATGAAAGGAACTTTTTTGGAAAATATATGCTTCAACTGACCTTTTTCAATTTGGTGAAGAGAGAGAGAGAGAGAGAGTTATTCAGATGAGAAAACACATATTTCATAATATTGGAAAACAGACAGTGTCTTCCGTCCAAGCTTTGGGTGAATACAAAGCATGGAGGAACACATGAAGAAATTGGCTAACAAGGGGAGAGATGACATAAAAAATAAAAAGAGAGAGAGAGAGAGAGAGACAGATACACAGAGAGAGAAGGTCAATGAAATGAGAGAAGTAATTATAGACATAGAGCGGTTTCTAAATATGGAAAAATCGAATAAAGACAGGTATCATTTCATTTCTCATCCGACGACTACAAATGTCAATCGTTTTTTCTATTAATATACTTCTATAGATAGAAATAAGGAGATTTATGAGATTTCCAATCAATACATACCGAATATGGTGTATGAGAACATGATCATCAAGTACTCGATCGATAACGATGTGAAAGTCAATTGAGAAAGTAGTTTGTTGTGTTTGTAAACATGAAGAACACGAAAAGTATAGTTCATAACGTATTTATTTAAAAATAATAATAAAAAATAAAAATATTAACAGACAATATGCTGAGAGAGAGAGATAGAGATAGAGAGAGAGAGAGAGAAAGATAGGAGATCAAGCTATGAAGAAGCTAATGGAATAAAGCTGACACTGTTATGATGGGTAATAGTTGAAGAAAACAAAATAAAACAAATAAATACATAAAAATAGAAAATACTTTGTATCTCAAGTAATAGATAGAGAGAGAGAGAGAGGTTTAAAGTGAAATGCATGTCTATATAAGTAGATAGATATATCCCGTAATTGCGTGATGTGTGTGAGGTGGGTATCCGGACCCTGTTTTTAATACCAAGAAGATGATTAGAGCATGTTTGGTAGAAAAAAGAAAGTTGAAAAGTAATAACAATAATTTACAGTTTGAATATTAGAATTTGAGATTCAAATATTCGTAGGAGCGGATCCGTTACGTGGGCCATAAGATCTGGGCTTCGTAGTGATGAAGCCGATCATGACCGGTCAGTAAACCACGCAATGAGAGGCACAGCAACAGCAGCAGCAATTGTATCATCAGAAGAATTTTCCGAATATGATTAGAAATATGTATATTGGGATTATCTAATACAGATCGGCGCAATCGTCGAGTGTATAGCGCCACGGTGGCAAGCATGTAGCCATTAGTAGTAAAATCAGCAATAGAATCAACAGGAGCTGTATGATTGAGTATATTGAATAGATGACAATAACTCAGTTTCGTAGAAATGGTTATAAGTGGTGATTGACAAATCAGCCAATATATAAGAGCTCCAATAAGAAATTGTATGTTGAGCTAGAGCGAGACAATATGAATTGGATGAGCAATGAGAAGCTCAATGATGACGTCAAAGGAAAACAAGGAGCAACAGAAATGTTGTCTCAAACAGTTTAGAATATTGACGTACAATGTAGACAAAGGATTTAGAAGATACCAATGCCTAGTCTGATTTACTTCGATCGTCGTATATGAGAGTTGACGATGATGATGATGATGATGATTAGTTGTTAGATGGGGGTGGGGTCTGAACGTCGTTTGTGGCGTGTTGGTTGATAGGGAGAGTTGGTTGGTTGATTGGTGGGTGGGCAAAGCAACCACGGGGCCAGCGCTCACACACAGGCCTCGTCCGGTCTCCTTCTTCTCTTGGGGCCTGGCTGGCAGCCGGGTGCGGCTTAAATACTAGGGCGGCGGCCGACTAGAGGGCGGAGCTTAAGTTGGGTGTGGCCGAGCGCTGATTGGAGGAAAAGGCTTAAAGGAATATCCAGGGACCTGAGCTTAAAATGGTAGAAGCTCATTGTGCATGCATACATAAAGGCTTTATAAGGTGAACTGTTAAATGTCTGGCTAATGTGTGATGAATAAGTACCACAAGTGACAAAAAGTACACGAGGTTATTGGACTTTAACCGAGCCCCCCACCATTGTCATCACCACGTCCAATATTGTAAGATCTTTCTGTTTGACAAACTATGAGAACAACGACTGGGAGATTTAGTTTAAGATAAGAAGATCTCTTTAGTATTCTTAGAATTAACTGATTTGACGTCAAGTAAATGTTCTGCTCCGGAAGAGGTGACATATTATGACGTCAGCTGAGGATGCAAGACTGCGTCAGCAAGCTTCTCGCATTCACAATTGTCAGCTGCTATTTCAGACAGTAGCAAGGTTAGTAAGTTAATCTGCAAACCAGCATTTCTTCAGATGCACGTTGCAAATCTGAGGATGCTTGAGAGAGAAGCGATGAGTGAGAGAGAGAGTGTGAGGAAAATAAAGCAGGTGACAAAGACCTACTCTGAAAAGAAACTGCAGCACTAAACTTGAGTTCATAACTCCCCTGACTTTTCACCTCCCAGCTTTCACTGCTAATTTTAGATGGCTCAAGAATGTTTTCGTTTTTGTTCGGTTAATCAGAGATCATTGTGTTTGATGAGATGCTTCTTGCAGGTCACGTCATAAACACTGCAAAAACTTCCGGTACATGCTAGATTTAGAAAGCGTTTGACAGATCTGAAGGACACCTCTAAAGTTGGAGCTCGTGATTAACAACGGGTTCTTTTTTCATACCTCACGTGCCCTATTCTCTCTCTCTGATTTCGCATGACCCAACAAACAGCTTTTAATGGTCAAAACAAACTCTGCATGATCAAAACCGTTTATCCACCAATCATAATCATCAACGACCGCAAAGTTTGTTTTTCCAAAACATGGGGGGGGGGTTTCGAAAAGAAAATGGGCTCATTGACTAATCCAATTTGTTCCAAAAAAGTAAAGAAAATGTTAGATGAGGGAGATGGGTGTGTTAAAGGTGTGTCCAGAGAGTATAGTCTTAATTGACCAATACTCTCGAGGAAAGCCCATTAAATCCATTACAATTTTCTTTTTCTCTCGTGACTGTTTCCCAAAATTAGGTGTGGTCGAAGGATTGGCGGAGAGGGGGGACAGTTTACTCGAAAAACGTTACGCTAATCTCATCATCGGGTGTCGTCATGAACAGAGGACGTCATCTAATCATCCTATCGTACATCAAGCATTCATGCCTTTCCACCTTCTTCAACGTGTGTGTCGTCGTCATCACTTAACCTCATCAGACAAATATGGGCGCTGGCCCATTAGCACCAGTCTACCAGTACCGCCACACCCAAAAAAAGCCTAAGTTGAGGTCCTAATACGATCAGACAACTCAATTTACGAATGGTAAAGTGTGCGGAAGAAAATGAAAGACAGTGGAGAAAATTTGCGGTTCAGACAAGGTTTTCATCAGCCGCGACAGGTAAAAGAAGGGAGGGGGGCTGAAGAGGAGAATCCGAACGAATTGAAAGAAGGAAGCAATCTGTTCATGAAATCGCAAACCAAGAAACGGACGATTTGATAACAACCACCCAGATTATTGGTTTTGAGTGCGGTTGTGAGAGAGCTAGAAACTTCCTTTTCAGCTCATCATCACATTATTCTTTATACTGTTCTATTTATATCTATAAGGCTATAAGCTGGTTAGGTGCTTCCTTCCTTGCTCATACGAAATCCTTTTGAGTGACACCAAATGCCTTCTCAACTTACTTGATGTCTTTGTAGAACCGAAAAAAAGAAGAATGCAAATACTTTGTGTGATCACTAGCTGGACCGAAATTTTCATAATTTTTCAAGTTGATGACAATGTTTGCGTTTTTTTTTTTATAAAATGGAAAATCAGGTATGACGAAACAAAAGTAAAGAGTCGAGAGGGTGAATGAAGAAGAGAGTCATATGAGAGAGATAGAAAGAGAGAGAGAGAGAGAGAGGGTACTTCTATTGGACCATTGAGGTTCAACGTTCAATTTCATAATTGGCTTATTAAGTTGACAATCTACTCAACATATCGTATTTCGTTGGCTTCTCAGCCTTTTTCTATTTATCTTCTAAGACACGTAAGCATTATTTGTTAAGAAGATGTCTTACTACTGATGAAACTCTAAATGGAACCTCTTTAAACTTTTAAAAAACTTTGTTTGAGTGGGTGTTCGTTCGAGCTTGTTCTTCACACTCATTGGAATGTTAGATATTCTTGTTGCATGACGTCATCTAGTCTACAGATAAGATACGTTCTCAGATTTCTCTAAAGCTCTCACTCATTGTGCAGCAGATGATGTCATTCAAACCATATCTGAACTTTCAGCAAATGAAACTTCTTGTTGTTTCCATTTGAAAACATCTCAATGAGTTCCGATATGTGGGAGTATGTTTACCTCAAGCTATTAACAAACTTGTAGAGATCAAGCCATTACTCATCCCTCTTGTCCCCCCACACCCTTGTATACTCCCTCTCCTTCCTTCCTCATACTCTCTCTCTCTCTTTCAAGGCTCAAGGGACAAAAACCTTTTCTGAATCATACATTTGATGAGAAATGGTGTTGTTTAATTACAAAAACTATCATTTCTCTGAAAATTCCTTAAATTCTGAACAATTGTACCCAAAAAGAAAGCTGACATGCTTTTGGTCAAGAAAACGAGAAATAAGCTGGTCTTCCTCTACTCCCTTCTACGAGAGACTGGTAACAGTTTTCGGTTAATTGTCATTGAACTCCTGTTTCTAGAGTTGTATGTTCAGGTAATAAATAAAACACTTGATTTAATAAACTTTTCAAATCATTTCTATTGAGAGGTTTCATTTTTGAAAAAAAAAAAAACTTCCTCTACCCATATATGGCACACATGTGTGCTGTATACACACATACACATATAATATATAATTATAAAGCATTCATATATATATTTAACATAACAAACATTCTTTTAAAATGTTTATTACAACCTATCAGAGCTGAACTTTATTGTTTTTCTCTTTTTTTGTTTCATAACCATATATGTACTACATATGGTCATTCTCATACATATAAGCTTTCATTAGAGAGCTTCTCTCTTTCTTCTTCTTCTTCTTCTTCTTCTCGTTCTTCTCTCACTTTCTCTTTGCAAACGTTCAAAGCCCTCCGGCAATGTGATTCCTTCTCTCTCTCTCTCTCTCTCACTCTCTGATGGTAGTGTGTGTGGAAAAAATGGTTTATTCTGACATGCCTAGATAGTCATAACTGTCAGCAAAATTTAATCAGGTTTTGTGGTCGTTGTCAATCGACCTCTTTCAACACCACACAAGGAAATATGTATTGATAGCCTTAGGGCAGGATCATCTATATATAGACAAATGCCGATGAAGCATCATCATCATCATACAAGATGTTTCGTTCCGAATACGTCAGGAGGGGGAAGATCGAAAAGATTCCTGATGAACCTATTAGGGGGGACAGGGATTGACAGTTTCTGCAACATTTTCAGAAACCGAATAGTTTGATGACGTTCATTGAACGAACAGATAACTCATAGTCCTCTTCTAGGGACGTCTGATTGTCTAAAACTTTGAATATTTAATGTAATGGAATGTATGGATGAATCACTTCGCCTATGCGAATTCATTGTCTTCCCCAAGCTTATGACCTTTCAATCAGAACAAAGTTGTTTCACCTCTTCTTCAATACACAGATTGTCTACATGGCTGCGAGAGAAGGGAATAACACATACACACACAAGGAGTAGTAGGAAGAGGAAAATTGTTTTATTTCTCAAAATATTTCCACCAAAACGTTTTCTTCGAACATGAACGATCTGACTATATCTTGTCTCTGATGTTTCCGACCTTTTGATTTCTTTTTTTCAAACATTTTTAGAAATTCCGTTGTATTGTTGTTAGCAGAGAGAGAGTGGGTAAGAGGGATCGTATAGTCTATTTATGGAAGCGAACTAGCAAGAAGCTTCATGTGCAGTTTGTAAGAGCAGGATGAAGCCTTCCGAAACAGAATATCGTATGAGAAGAAGCATTTAAACCTATGCGAAGTAGTTGTGAGGTCATCCACCTACTAATAGAAGCCCCTGCATACCCTTATAAGACTATGGATCTCCCCTCTCCATCCATTGTATAGTGTGAATGATAGCACTCATTGTACGAAGGGAAAAGTTTGAAAAAAGATAAAAAAATAAATCTTTTGTTGTTCAGGAACAACAAAAACAACAAAATAAACATTTATTTTGCTTCTGATGTGAGCTGAGCGCTTCATGAAGAAAGCGGCCAGGGACTTATGTTGTATTTGAAACATACACGTACACACACACAACATGTATACTCTCCTACGTGCACATGCATACGATCATACAAACACACACCTACTAAAAATTGAAAGAAACACTCCTTTGTTACAAATTTTAACTTTCAAAATGAATGTTTTGAGTGATGCTGATGCTGATGGCCATTTGACGTTCCGGCTTGAAGAGCAGAACGTTCTTTTAATTTTCAAAAACAATTACTTCGCGATTCCTAAACTATGACAAAATGTGTTCGAATGCAATTCAACTGACGACATCGGAATTTCCGTTTCATCAACAAATGCTTTCTTCACTTCTGAAGAAACGTTGATGACGTAGTCATGATCGCTTCCTTCTGTTTATGGTTAAAGCTCAAAACAACAGCACTTTATAAAAATAGCTTGAAAGCTAATGGAGAACCGTTCCATCACATCTTTAGAGGGACAGTTTATTTTTCAAGTTAAGCTCGTTTCTTATTCACGTTTTATCTTTACAAGGTTCTTTATTTCCTTCTTCTGCGTCAGAGGTGAAAGCACAGAGTACCGAACACGATCTTCAAGTGATCAATTATGGAATCAGTTGAACCATTTCTCTCTTGTTGTCAGGATTGTGCAATAAAGCTCAATGAACGGTTCCATGTACTGTTCTTCGAAGCTTTGGTCGTTCTGAAGTTAAAGAACAAACAGGGAACCATTTCTTCCTTTCCTAATACCGCGAGGGACAGTTCATACAGTTCTTAGTGTGAGATGAGCAGTTTCATTTTCTTATTTTCAATTGTTCTTTGAGTTACAGAAGCTCATAACAACATCATCATTTTTCGATTTCATTTTCATCTGGAGCTGTCGTGCATGAGCTTGCTGAGCGTCGGAAGGTATTTATCATTTACTACCCCAACAGGGTGTGGAACGGTTGTGCAAAAATGCTTTTTTGAGCATTTTCATTCCTCACACTTATCTCACAGTGAGCGGTTGTGACACCTTAATAAGATGAAGTTATCAATGCTGTTCTAGAGGTCGAAGTGAGCGGTTGTGTTTTGCTGCTCAACATATAAGCTTATTACTCCTTGATAATCGTTATGAAGCAACTTGTAAGCATTTTATTATTTTGTTCAGCTTTTATGTATTATCTTGAACGCCTACAAAAGGCGAAGAAGCGAAGAATCTTTTGATAAGATTATATTCTTCATTGAAATATGTGTATTAAAGATAACAAGCGATTGTTTCTGGAAGCTTTGATGGCACAAGCCATGTCTCTCTCTCTCTATCTCTATATGATTTCGAATCAAATGAAGATTTTTTGAAAAAAAAATATTTTTAATAAATAGAAAGCGTATTCACAATGTGATATACGTACACGTAATGATGATTGAGAACATGAAAAATGATTGATTTTGGTTGTGAATATGAAATTATTTCCGTTCGAAATAATCACAATCGATTCCTATGGATGACTAAGAATGCTGGCAGCGGCAGTTTTAATATGGTTCCAGACCAATTAAAGCTTCATTTGATTGATTGAGAAGATGAGCAAAGTTATTCTTGCTCTTCAGCTATGGCAAACAGCTGTGGACTGGGTGGACGTGATAGTGGCCGTCTTTTGGAACTTCGGGAAGATGAGCGATTTCCTCGAATAAGTTGTGGAGCAGTCAAATGACGGAGAACCTGCAATAAAACAAACTTTAGAAAACAAATTGTAAAATAACAAAAAAAATGGGAGTAATGAGAGTAATGAGGAAGAGGGAGAGAAGAATGAGGAGGTGGAGGAGGAGTAGGAAAGGCTTAATGTAGAGGGAAGGACAAGATGGTTTGTTAGTCAGACAAGCATATGATACTGTACTCTCAGTAACAGAAAAAGAGAATAACAGGAAATGATGACCTTTTAAGGTAGTTGGAAAAGTAAAGGAAAAGATCAGCACAAGTAGATACATTTCGATGTTATGATTTGCGTGAGAAAAAAAAATATTTTGAAAAAAGGAGAAAGAACAGTGCGAGATGGAAGAGAGAGAAAGAGAGGTTATGACAGAGATCAAATGAGACTAGAGAACACAGAGAGAGAAGAGAGAGAGAGAGGAGGAGAGCAAAGAAAAAGTTAAGAAAAAACGAACTTTTAATTCGATTTCAGCAAGATTGTGTCGGATAGATGCTCTTCGATTGTCAGATGAAGTGAGATATAAGCTATTGGATTTCTTGAGATCAGAAGTAGACTTCTCATCTCCACAGCATCCCATCACACATAGAATGGTTATCCAAAATAGTTGAACACACCTAGAATGATTGATAAACTCATTTGCAAAGTCAGGTAAAACGTTTTTCAATTAAAACTCCTTCAAGACGACGAGGAGAGATAAAGAAAACTGATTTTTTCTTATTTTCAAGGTAAAAACTTGTAAAAAGAGAAAAATAGTAAAGTAAACTATATCATATCAATAATGGAAAAGTCATTTACCATTCGTGCAATCGATGAAGTACAGCGATGGCTACAACTTGTCTCATCTCCGCCTTGGACATCTGCAATCATTGCAAAATGAAAAATACAATTTGAAGGAAAAAGTAAAAAAAAAATTTCTTTTTCTCCTAATAAAGCCACGTGTCATTTCAAAAATGGCCTGATCAACATAAGAATTTATAGTTTGCTTGGAAAAAAGGACATATGTTGATAAAAACAAAAGAAAGTGAGAGAGAGAGAGAGAGAGAGAGGAAGGAAAGCTTACTTGATGGGTTTTTCGAGTAGACGTCGTCGTCGTATGTTCATTGCTTATAACGATCATGATTGGTTAACTATAAACATATAGTATATAGATAGACAGAAGAGTTACTATACAAATGGTGCACAAGCAACATAATATAAGATAAGAGAAGACGAAAAATAGAAAAACGAGCGAATGACTATGAGCATTCTGAAGTAACAAAATGAAGATTAAATCACATGTGGAGGTGGAGCTTCTTTCAATCTTTTCCACTCTCTCATCCTCTCAAAATATTTTATTTGTGCTCTTTGTAAAGATAATAATGGTGTATGGAATACACGTGAATAGCACAGAACAAAATGCTCGCCTTCTTCTCCTTATATAGGTTCTCAGGGGTCGCCCTGTTCTGGTGGGCGTGACCAACACACACAACTGGGCGGGGCATGGAATAGCAAAAAGACGAGCCGTTATGTCTATATTATTTTCCTTTTTATGAACAAAAATATATAAATAAACAACAAAAAGAGAATGAATGAAGAATGAATGAGTTGGATGATGAGTTAACTATGTGAAACGACCAATCTCAAAATCATATAGTTAAGCTCTTACTTGGATAATCTCAATTGCTGTTGACATTTCAAGATATCATACCGATTATCTTATCGGAAACGAAGTGTATTCAAGTTATTTAAAAGGTTTTTTGTCCATGAAATTACCTTATGAAAATACAAATGACAACTCTCAAACCCATCTCTCTCTATCTTTCTTTCAAAAAGCAAAATGGAAGTGGAGAAGTCTTTCCCCGATTAGATACGGACAAACCCCGGACAGAATGCACCGTGTTGACCAATCTTTTCCTCTCCTACTTTTTGATCAGAGAACGTTCGTTTTTCGACTGTTGGACTCGGCATCCTTCCAGAGAGAGACATAGACAGAGAGACAAAGATAGATAGAGAGGGAGAGTGAGAAAGAGAAGAATGATGCAATGTTCTGATCTGATGCAATATGTTAAAGCCATCGAGTATCTTTCTCAATCATAAACACATGAGGAAGATAATGAAAAAACAACTTCAAATTACGTGAGAAGGTGGAATGATGTAAACTGAATGAATTCCATTCAACATGTTCAAAGGTCACTTAATCAATATTATTATAATGAGAGTAGTTCTGACATTGAAATCTCGTGAACAGACGATAGAAATCTGGTCGAATTAGCCAGTTCTTCTCATAATCACTTTCGTCCATCTAAAGCTTTTCCTTTCATGCAGTTGTGTATTCCTGCAAATCTGTAAAGGAGAGAGGAATAGTTGGGTATAATGGGTATATTGGGGGAAAGAAGAATGGTGGGAGAGGAAAGCTCAAATGCTTCTGTTCAATAGATGTTTTTGAAAGACGAAGAACTGCTTTCGAGAATAAACATTTTCATTGAAATGATAAGATTAAAACATCCCTCGTCTCTCTCTTCACTCTCCCTTGTCTCTCTCCTCTCTCTCTCTCTCTTTCTTTTTTCTCTTTCAATAAGTAATTGTTGATATCTTATGAGATCTTTAGGTTCTCTCTACACAAAATTCTTAGGAACTTCCTTCATCAGTTTTATTCTGCAACGCTTTCTGATAATGATTGAAGAAGAGAGAAAACTTTTATTTCAAAGAAAAAAAAGGAAGATGAAGTGAGAGAATGCAAGAGAGAAAAGGGTATTAGGGTAGGCGAGCAATATGGGGAAGTGATGGGGGGTTTCCCGGCCCCAAATCGAATTCTGATAACGCTTCTTGTTCGAATATAAAAAGTGATAATGAAGGAGAAGTAATGTAATAGTACCTGCTATCATCAAATTATTTTCATAGAAAATTTACCGTTTGTAGATGTAAGAGAGAGAGAGAGAGAAAGAGAGAAGGGTTGGGGTGTGAGAGAGGAAGCAAAAGACCATTTTTGGAGATTTTTTTGTGATTTCAGGGATGATGACGGTCTTCAAACTTGGCATGTCGTCATCAAAACTTCTAATTGTTTACATGGCTTCATGCTATCTCAAAGTGTAATGTTTCAAGCCATAACTCAAAGTTCCTATTTGAGAAAACAAAAACTGTCTTTGACAGCAAGCAATATCATCGTCATCCGGCCATCAGCAGAATGGATTACGTAATTATGATGAAAAAACACGCTTGTCAGTCATTAACCTTTTCCATACTCGATTAGTTTCTCATAATGCTCATGGCCAATGCCCTTAGAAGGAGGATGCGACACTTGTGAACATCCGCCGATGACGTCTCTTCGTCGTCTTCTTCTTCTTCTCTGGTTATTGGACGTTGCACCCAAGCATTTGATGAGGAAGGTGAAAAAGACAAGAATCACAGAAAGAATCTAGAACACAAGACAATCAGAAACAATATTTTGTTGACAAAAATTTAAAAACAGAAATCGAGGTTTGATGTCTTAATCGTAAGTCCCTCTCTGCGCTCTCTCTCTTCTCTTCTCTTCTCTTAGCGAACTTCCTTTTGTGGACTTTGTTGATGTTCATTTGTGTTTTCCAGAGAGATCACACGTCATCAGAGGTCAAGATCATTCTTTGAACCAAAAAAGTAGTTTATAATGTGTATACATAGTTACATATCAATAACTATTATAATTGGATAGATCTATGCATCTGCTGCTGTCTCCTCTACCACAAAGCTTTCTTATAACAAATCGATTGTTCTTTGGATGTTCTATGATTTTCATTAGAAATTCTCCTGTTAACCATTCATTCTCTCATTTCTCTTGTGCCTGAGAACGGAAGAACCCGAAGTGTGATGATAAGGGGACGTAGTAGTAGAAGCAGCAGCAGCAGCAGCAGCCACAGCAGCAGCCACAGCCCCCCCAGCCACAGCCACACAATGAAAGAAACTGTGACTCTTCTAAACATATTCTTTGTCACGCATAAGAATAATCAACAAGTGTTCTATACTATGATAGTTAGAAAGTAATATCGAGTTGATATTCGTATCGAACACAAAATCATTTTTGTTGAGCAATAGCAGTAGCAGTAGAAGTAGTAATGTGTGTGGACGATGTGTCTGCCGGCTCCTACTCACTTTCAACATCGACGACATTGCAAAACAACCGTCGTTCTTCGTTTGCAATGATCTTACGAATAAGAAGGAATTGAAGATCAAAATTTGATGAATTCTGATGTTTCTAACACCAAACTGTAGCCAACACGAGTTGTTTCGACAACTGCCATGATCACAAATCACAGAAGAAGAGGAAGAAGCTGGAGATTCTTAACGTACTTTGTCCTCTCTCCCCGTCTCTCTAACATGGGTGGTCTTGTGACGAAAGCGAACTTCGGACCTTTTGTCTCTAACATATTCAATTCGTTTATTAAAATGACGACAAACGGAAAGAGAGAGACCAACTTGAGATTGTGCCTTGCCACAACCAGAAAACAGAATAAAACCGAATGAAAAGCTATTGAGAGTTATGAAGAAGCATATAAACTATATGAATGACAGTATAGTTAACGGGCATAAAGACGTTTTGTGCGTCTATTTATCCGAAATAAAATGATTGTACTCTGAATGACAATCAACAAACGATGAACCTGTGTTATGCACGTGGACAACATGTGTCTCGCACATGAATAGTCGACAACGTTTGCGGATTGGGACAGGAGGCTGTTTGGAAGAAAAGAATAAAAGAAGAACAGAAGAACAAGAGAGAGAGAGAGAGAGAGAGGAGAGAGGGAGAAAGAGAATTGAGTGAAGCAGTGGAAAACCTATGGATTAAGGGTAGTTTGATATATATACATATCATCTATGATATAGTATATAATTAGTGAAACGCACCATCAAATGCTGTTTTCACTTCTACTTCAGTAGTGAAGAGCGTATAGAGTAAGAGAGAAAGAGAGGAGAGGGGGGGAGGGAGAAGCTGTTTTTGAAGAATGCCCTCAAGGCTTGGACGGTACATATTTGAAGTTGTTGTTTTGGTCAAATATATTATTTCAATAAAACTAATGAAAACTTTTATTTAACTAACTATTATAAAGTTTTTTTGTATTTGTTCTGTTAATGAGAAGCTAATTACATCAGAATCCAGTCTGTGCTACTGATGAGTACATGTGTTGTCGTTTATTTCATTGAACGATAAATAAAAAAACAAAAACATTTGAGACCCACTAGAGGGGTGCAAGGGGGGGGGATTGAATATCGTTCCGATTGTATAAGATCATATGCATTGTATTGTTTAGGCTTGTGATCAAGCTTTGCTATCGCCCGAAGCTAATGACCTTCAGACCTTTAATGACGTCGCGTCGCACACTTTTATTTTTGGACAACTCAAATGGCAGTGATCGGTTGTGCTTTGATTATTCACAATCACCTGACAGAGTGATGTTTCATCCTCAAGAAATGTGATTTGAAAGCTTCTGTCTCCTTGTACAGAAGCAAAGATCTACTCGCATACAGTTGACTACTACACGCTATATTTATACATTAAACATTATATTTATCATTCAAAACTAAAAAGTTTCGTCGACATCCACGTTATAGAGATAAGAGGGAAACGAGGTGTGTGGGTACAAAGCTCGGGTTCAAACATTATGAATTTCGAATTCTCAACAATCTGTTTCATACATGTATAGGTCGTCATTACAGGAACTCATCTGAATTGCAAAGCTGTGAATGAGTATACCAGCTCAATGGGGCCATACTAACTTCATTCAACAACTTCTGCAATTTATTTTCGATCAAAAAAAATTGTTGATAAAGGGGAACAAACCAAATTATTTTCATTTTTTGTTCTTTTGCTGTCGTCTTGCCTTCTTTGTTATTCATGACCTACCCAATGACACATCTGATATGATCATGAGACATTCACATGTTGAAACACCTTCATTCACATGAAAAACACAGTTGATGTTGCAAAAGCGAGATAAAAAGAGAAATAGAGAGAAAGCGAGAGAGAAAGAGAGCGTTGTGGGAGGAATGGAGGGAGAGAGAAAGTGAAAGACGCGTTTATAAACTTAATAATTTATTTTTTCTCATTGTAAAAGTATAATTGTTCACGTGAACTGCAGATTATTTCTTGGAACAGAGAACAAGTCCTGCAAAAACATAATGGGTAATCTTCCTTTTTCTATTACTATATAGGGATGACAAAGGAACTTAAGGCTGCTAGCAATCATACCGTGCTCCATTCGTAATATGAAATGAGGTACAGAAGAGCACTACTGTATGTTGCAACTATGATTTCGATCGTTCTAGTATTCGTTTCTTCAATTTAATTTCGTTTCGTTTACAAGCCAGTCTGAATACTTGTTAGTCAACTTCAATTGCTTATCTTCTACCTGTAGTTGAAAACTGAGCAAGACTTGTGAATGAGAAAGTTAAGCGTAATATAGAATTGTAGGAGAAACAGGAACAGATATTGGAAAGCTATCTTCCACGTCTCAGAGTTGATGCCAGACACAACTGAAACTGCTATCCAGAATTGGTAGAAGAGCTGAGTGAATGTTAAAATCATTTCAATCCCCTTAATTTCATAATTTAGTATAACAGCTCATGCTCAAACCCAAAATCTCAACAAACCATTACAGTTTTGATGTTCAGGACAGGAAAGGACTTATAATGTCCGAAGATAGGAGCTAAGCAAGGAAATTTGAAATACATTGATCGGAATGTGTTCGACAAGAGAGTAATAGATGGGATGAGTACGTAAAAGATGATCTTCAGAACGCTGTCCATCTGTATCAATAAAGCAGTTCATAATGATTGTCAAAACGCCTCGAACCTTTTTCTCTACTGGAAAAACATCTTCCTTCAATCTTGTCAAAATTATGATATTCCAAATGCCGATGGTGAGCAAATATATTTCGGGTAAAAAACCATTGATCTTAATTCTTTTTTCAGTGTCTCGAGAATAGTAATTACCATTGCTATCATTCGAGAAGTACGATGAATCGAGCGTGTCGGCTCCGTATCCATTAGTTGTTTAAAAACCGACCAACACCAGTAAAACTATTCTCAAAAATGAAAACTTTGTCTGCTGCATATTCAATGTGAAGAAGTCTCATCCAAAGCTTCATTCATCTGAACCAATACGCTTCAGTCGTTCTTTTTCTTGTGCGTTTACATATAGATTAAAAGAATATTAGATTGGTCAGATATGGTGATTCCCCCTCTACTACTAGTTATTCACATGCATTCAGCCTGTATCAGAGCTTGTAATCACTAGTACATCGCAAGACAATATCTATGAAGGTTGCAGTGATCAAATCCATAGTAAAGAGTTATAGCTCCCAATAAGTATCTATTTCTTGTTGGCTCCTAGTACACAAGAGGTGAGTTGCTTCTTTTCAAGACTGTCATTCGTACCTTTTGTCAGAGGCTACGCTTTCGCCGGAACATAAAGACTTCAGGACAAACTGTTACCTTGATGATGCACGGAAGTGGTATAGGCGCTCTCGGAGTGCTCAAGGTAATTCATAATTGGTTCTTTTTCTTAAGACAGTGAACTCTGTGATTCCAGTCAAAGACGGAACCGGATGGTTGCTTGTAAACACACACGTGCAACACGAGAATTTGTGCGTCCAGTGCTTACAACAAACACCCCGATCAATGAAATAGACAAGCCAACTGCAAAAATTGGGAAACAGAAACCTTCCACAATGCCATAGAACCGTGTTCTCAGAAGACCAGGAAAAGGAAGCGCTAGGGTAATTCTATTATCTCTAGATAGGAATGTGGAAGGTAATATCTTCAACAGAACTGTTCCTCATTCTTGTTTATTAAAATTCTCTCTGTCTCATGTGATATGCTAATTGCCGCGGCACCTTTTGATCTCTCACGTATTTAAATTTACTTTCCCGTGTCTAGGATTTAGCCTTTTTCTCTCACTTACAGACAATGTAATAAATTATGAATTCAAGAATGGTATTCTAACAAAAAAAAGTTTCATTGATTTGGTCAATTTTCCAAGGAATTAGAGTTATTTCAGTTTATAAGCATGCACGTGCACGACCGCTCCACTCGTAAA
>CALQYR020007490.1:200672-223704 GCA_943334845.2 Auanema sp. JU1783 | reverse complement strand
AATATCACATACGGACGAGACATCGCTACATCAGTCAGTTGTTCGTTTGAAGGAGACGTTCGCCATAGAGTTTCCTCCGATAGGAGGCATGATTGTCTTATATGGTCAGATTCTATGGGCCTGCCTGTTTCAATGATCTGCAGGCTACATGTTTTTCATCTCGAATGTAATGGAGAGTTCTCTGTTATTGACTTGACTGATTCCTCTTTTTATGCCAGGATAAGTAAGTTTTTTTGTTTTTGTAGTAGTTTTACAGCACATGACCGTATTTTAATTATTAAAAGCTTATCTGTCGAAGCATAATTAGATTATCAATAAAATCAGTATAATCGAAAAATAGCATGTAATGTTTCAGGGATTCGAAAGGGAAGGAGCTAATGAACGGTGAATGGAGCTGCTTTTTCTGCGAGCTGTTCGTACAACACATTTTCACGGTTAGTATCATTTTCATACTGACAGTATAAAGGAAATGAAAAAGACTACGTATTATCTTTTTTGTTTTTTTGCCTAGCCAGGAGTAATTTGGAGAAATGACTTTTACCGCTTATTTTCAGATTCTTCACACTCCCTTGCCTAGATTGAACGAAGCTATTACTGCAGCTTTTTGCCCTACAAAAGAAGCTGAATGCCTGAAAACTTTCACTGATGTATTGCAAGTAAAAGGGATTCTGGGAGACTACCTCAAAAACACGGTAATTGTTTTCCTTTCTTCAAATTGCATGTTCCTGTCACTCTTATTTTCAAATTGTATCTTGACTATTACGCTATATATTCAAGCAGTTTATTAAACGATACCGCATGATATTCGCAACTTGACAATTAACAAACAGAAAATCTCATATTTTTCAGACCACCGCTTCAATCGTCTGCCAGTCCTTAAAGTGTTTACAGTAAAACGTTCATTTATACTCAATTCTTTTCTTTTATCAATGTCTTGTTGTTGATATGAAATACATCGTGTTGTGATCGTGAGTTAAATATTGACAAAGTACACGGAATTTTCGATAAGGGCAGAGATATAAGACATGTTAAAAACAATCATTTATATATTTATTTTATGTTACTCTACATACCAACATTTGTCTATATATATCATAGTCGAAGTTGCCTTTTTTACTTCAACAGCCGTCGCGCGATTCAGTTCAATCATACTATCGATTTCTTTCTTATCTAACACCTTTGGAGGATCAGGACAAGCTTCTTCAAACGCTTTCTTGAAAATAATTCGTATCGAGGGTACCCGTTTGTTTAAGTATGTAACAGCAGTATCTATGTTGTGCTCGAACAAGTATCGGCTATCGAGACTTCTCATTTTGGAGCGCGGCTCTCTTAAATTGTAATACTCTTCGATTGTAGTGGCTGTTGCAAGCTCATGATCACTTGGTTCGGTTTCGTTAAATGGCTTCCAGGGTGGAAGTGGGGAAAATTTGAGAGCAGTACGTAACTCTTCAAGACCTATGGTAACCACGCTCTGTTCGATCAAATGGAAGAGAACAAATCCTACTGCTTGGTACCTGAGGGCGTTTCCAGTCAGCAGTTCCAAATCTTTTTGTGTCAGGCAGGTTGTGGCAATATTAGTTAGCTCTTTTTTCCCCAAGTGGCTGTCGATATAATCTGAGAATTTTGAATTTGTGTTGGTGATTATTTTAGCTTCAGCGAAATATGTTCTACTTTGTCCAAATCGTATATACTCTATTTAACTAACCCGCGTGCCCATTGGTCCCGAGGCAAAGACAGATGAAGAGTATTGTTAACATGGATTCGTCTGAAAAAAATGAACCATAGTTAAGAGAAATAGATGCAAGTGCCGAAAATAATAAGGTAAGTAGATGGAAAGTAACACAAGGAGATCAATACAATTCGATAACAGCGATAGTAAAATGTTTTAAATCTATAATAGTCGATTATGGAGAAGAAAGAGAAAAATCATCATTCGATCGACCTATTTCTAGTTGACAACCCGACAGTCTGACAGATTGAGCGGAAAAGATGATAAGACTATTACGGATGAATATGATCTTCTTCTAGAACTATTTCTCGAAGTTTGTTCGAAACCAAGTAGACTCAGTCTTCTATTTCCCTCAGTTGGCGTGTGTTCTCTTCATTCCTTCATAATTCGCTGTAATACGTTAGATCTGTGAGCTGTTATCCTCTAACATCGAATCCCAGTTCAAACCTTCCTTAGTCACTTTGGTTCCCAGCTAACAGATTTAATTTGTTTAAGATTTATTAAGTTTCATTTATATACATTCAGCATTGCAAAGATTGTACTCCGGCAGATTTCAAGCAGTTGCAAGAAGTGGCCATACGTGCTGCAGGGTCGATCGACAGTTCTTTCTCACAAGTAGCATAGGCTTGTTGTATCTCAGGTGTAGGTGGAGAGAGAGCGCATCTTAAATTTATATGATATTCGTAACTATTGTTTCCTCACTTGAGTTTAAAGGCACAGTTCACTGGACTTCTCTTCTTTCTTCTTCCGGGAATGATTTCCATATCTGCCATACTGCACTCATCCACGCAGCGTAAATAAAGATTGAGCTCTGGAGGTCCCTGTGTCTGATTTTGTTGTTGAAGCTTCAAAGTGGAGAAAAGTATACAAAACTCAGATGGTTTAT
Source organism: Auanema sp. JU1783 (assembly GCA_943334845.2). Lineage (NCBI taxonomy): Eukaryota > Metazoa > Nematoda > Chromadorea > Rhabditida > Rhabditidae > Auanema > Auanema sp. JU1783. The sequence goes on along the minus strand of CALQYR020007490.1, from coordinate 221,089 downwards.
CTTACCGCGGGATCTGAGGTTTCTCCATCCATTTGAGGTACCTCTACGACGGGAATGAGTGGGATAGTAAGATTTTGAGGGTTAGGAGAGTTCGTACAGCCTAGCTCGCCATTAAGCTTGGCCTTAGCGCAATTCTCGAGCTTCAGCATAATCTGAATATACAACGTTCCAAAAATGCTCTTATTCATTAAGAAACCTGGTGATCCTGTTCGAGACATGCTTCGATTTTCTGAGAATCTCCAATTTTGGTTAAGAAGGACATGCATTGAGCATTCGTCTTGCAAGCGTTTGTTTTTGCGGTCAACTCAGCCGAGCATTGCTCTAAATCAGAGCACCTGCAATATATAACGTTTCTCAATATGAAATTCTAGGAAAAGTACTTGCACTGAAGAGCAGTTGTGAACCCATAGTTGTTAGAACCATTCTGTTGGTTACTGCATGAGGCCTACAGAATGGACTCGTATAAGTAAATTTCAGTATATACAACTTACAAGAATCGCCAAACCGGCAAGTAGAATAGAAGAGCAGACAGATCGAGGAATCATTGCGAATCGCCAGATAGTTCCAAGGCAAACTGAACAAATGGTTGAATGTCCGGTCCTTTAATAGGCGAATTTCTTCAGCTCTTTTCTCTCTGTTTACATTAAATAGAGCCATTTGTCAACAACCAACATTCGTCCAACCGAGTTCTCACCTATTATGATCTGGTTACCCACTATTTAGACATTTAATTTAGGAATACAAGCTTAGAAAAACCGTACGGGACTCTCGGGTTCCGAAAAAAACTTTAATAGGGGTCTCTAAAAGGTTGCACAAACAGATGTTGACCGTGCATCGCGAAATTCAATAGGAGTCAATCGAAGTATTCACCATCTATTCAAAAAAAATAATTTTGCGTTTTGAATATTTGTAGTTTAGACATGTGTTATCAGCAAGCCTAAATTTCGAAGATTAAGCAAATATGGGAGCGGTCGATTGTCCAGTTTATACCAGTTGAAGCGAATGATCTCTAGCTCCGACATCTCTTCCTTGCAAGTTATCAAACAGAAAGACTAGTCCGCATCTTTCCGGGCCGGATGGTTGACAACATTTCGGAATTTCATTTTCATCTACTTGCCCTTATCTGCTATTAGAGTGTTCCAGTGAACTGGAAACATTTCATACATACATCAACATCAAAGCTCATTAGAGAAATTCACCACAATAAACGTTGCTCTCTTCCTTCATAACAAGTTCGCTTTTTTGTTCTTGCTCATCTCGGTTCTTCATAAGTGTTCGATCTTCGATGAGATGATGTTTCAACATGATTCGTCATTGTTTGCGTTCTTCTGTTTTTCATGAATGAGAATGCTCTTTATTCTGGAAATTAGAAGTTGGAGCTAAATCAATTGTTGAACAGCCATCTCTATCGAATGTCATAGTTCTCGTAATGAAAACACAAGTACACTAATTATTAAAAGTTTATTGAAGATATATTTCATGTTTTCATGATGAGATTTTGAAAATAAGCACCGACAATATTAATTTAATTAGAAACATGCCTTTGGAGATCTGAAGAAACGAAGAAACAAAAATAAGTTTGAAAATAGAACTCTAGACTATATGTGTGAAACCCGTAAGCCAATTTAGCTCGAATAAAGATAGTATATCTAATATAAACGCAAATACATAACTATGATACATCATCCGCATTTTTCAGATGAACTGGTTTAAAGTTACTGCAAACTCTTGTAATGCCATTGTTATTTGATCAGCAGTTGGTCTATCCCGTACAACTTCATGCCAACAACAGTACATAATATTGTACAGTTGATCAGGGCAGTTTGCAGGTTGAGGAAGCCTTGCTCCTCTTTTCAAAGCGGGTAACATGTCATCGGCATCTAAAATATTCATATTCTTCAGCCTTTTCACAATAATAGCCTACCAATATCTGGGAAAGGAACGGAGGCAAGAGACATCAGCTCCCAGCACAAAACTCCGAAAGACCACTGAAATCAGATAAAAATATAAATAGAACGGAAAAATGCCTAGTTTGGTGAGCACAGCGGAAAGCAATCATCCTTATATTAAAGATACGAGTATTATGAACTCTTCACAACGAGGATAATGTCAAGAAACCATAAAGCATCAACTCACCACATCACTGGCACTAGTATATTTTCGGTCCTGAATGGCCTCTGGACTCATCCATTTCAATGGTCTATTCTCGTTATCCCCGATACAGTGATAATCAGATGGAAAAACATCTCGAGACAAAGAATTATCACACAATTGAACTACCAGCCGACTTCCGTTTTCCGCAATAACACAGTTTCTAAGATTTCTTGTAAGAGATATCACTTTGTTTTCTTTTATCACCTTGTTGCAATGTCTTTGTGTAATATATAAAACTTGTGCAAATGAGCCATTGCTCTACCAACTTGCAAAGCAATAGAAGCCAGTTCATGAGTTCTTAAGAAATGCGCATCTGAAAACAATGATTAGAAGCAATACAAATACTTAATCATACTTTTACGTTGGTCTCCCTCACGGCAATTCATTAAAAACTTTTTAAGTATTCCGAACCCACGGTGACGATAGCATATTAAAGGAAGATCATTAATAGATGAAGGGTCGTCGAACCTCCCGAAAGAAGCAGCACAAGCAACCTAGAATGAATTACTTAAATAATAAATAGAATATAAAAAACATACTTGAGCTAAGTTGGCATGTGGAGGTGCTTTATGCAGTGCAAGTGCATCCTGTAGGAACTTTTCGAGATGCACAGGAGTAGCGTTTTTCTTCAATGTTTTGCACATAACAGGCTCATCTGTACAAGGTGCATCCTCCTCATCATCAACGTCTCCATTCGTAGGATCTTCCGTTTGTCTCCAAATGGCAAAACGAATCTCACCAAAGGTTCCTGAAAACGAAATCGGTTGACTCACAGAAAATTTAAGAAGAACTCACCTTCCATATCTACAAATGGCAACATTTGAAGAAGTTCTCTATCAGCATGCAGCGACACCAGTGCTTTTCTTACGTCAACCTGAGTAAATCATTATATCCAGCTACGATAACTTAAAATTACGTTGCTCGGCTTGTCTTTAACTACATTATTTTCCTTCGTTGAAGATAATGCGCTAGATAGGTTCGAAGCTGTTCCGAGGAGGGAACCAGATGAGCATAAGGCTGGAAAACAATGAGTATGGAAAAAAAGTTCTAAAACTATCTACCATCTTTCACAGGAGTCGAAGTCAAAAAAGGCTGAGCAGATGTTCCTGAACGCGCTGTGCGAATCGAAGATCGGAAAGATGTTCTAAAAAACGAAATTTTAAATTGATTATGAGAGTGAGCATACGGTAAGCGACATATGGGAGTGCGTGTTCTAGGAGTAGAGCATGGCACTTCTTTCTTCGATTTCCTGAAGTAGGTGAACAAAAGGATCCCAATAATAAGAAGGAAGAGAGAAGCAATCGCTATAACGAAGAACAGTTTCAGGCATAACTTGATTCAACTCTTACTAATGATCAAATAGAAAACTTTTTCAGTTCCATCGACAGTCTCCTGCTCAAGACCATCCACACCTGATACCATATCTGGTAATTAAACATTAGAAATCAGCTAAATAGGAAATACTAACATGCCAGTCCTCTTCTTCCATCTCTAGAAGTACACAGTTTTTCTTGACGCAATCTCACAGATTGCGAATCTCCGTTCTGTAAATTGAAACTTAAACCAATTAACCCGTAAGTATCTTACCTGGATAGTAAAGTTGAAGTACATAGAGACAATAAACTGTCCAGACCGATAACCTGCGCATCTATACTCGACGATGAAGTCTTGCGTACTATGGGGAATACTTCCATGACTAGGGATGCGCAAAACTGGGACTACATTCGTGTCCTCAGATTCTATTATAATCGCATAGATGACGGATGCAGTAGAACTCCAAGTGAAAGTAACGAAGTTTACATCGGCATTCACTCGCAGAGGAAACTTTGTGGAATACGCATTAACCACTCCGTTCTCTACATAGCTCATTTCTGCGTTTAAACCTAGAGTTTACAAATCAGGATTATTGATAGTGAAGATTAAGCTTACCGAGAGTTCTGTTCATCTCGCCTTTGGAGATCAGCAAGTTGAAATGTCCCACACATATTCGAAAACATAAGAGTGACAGAACGGACAGAAAAAGCATGATTACACAAAGTATTTCTACTTAATCGTTCACATAGGAAAGGCAACTCTGAAACGGAATAATTTGAAGAAACGAAACAGCTATAAATATATTCAAGACCGAAACGAATTGAATAAAATGCCGACTGAGTCTTTACGGCATAGAAATCAGATAGAAGAAAAAAGAGGCCCAAGAGAAGATCAGATTCCCCCGGGTCCACGAAATCAGTATTTACTTAAGAAAAGCTCAATGTGTTATCAAAAATGAATTGAATTTTTATAATATTCTGTATGAATTAAACTAGGAAGTTTCACCTTCTGAATGGACATGGTGAAGAGTAAAGAAACCCGATATGGTCTAAAAGGGTTCGATTAAACAACAACACAGCCACTAAAAATTCTACAATTGATTGAGATGTATCTTTTTTTTTTCTGCAGAAGATGAATAGTAAATTGCAGAAGGTGAGAATTGAACAAGATGGAATTTGAACAGAGGAAAGAAGAAACAAATAAAGATGAGTATCAATATGCTCTTATCACCCACTTCATTATAGAACAAACGAGAAAATAGGTGGGAGAGCAATGAGAAAATGTATGTGTATTTTCGAGGTAATATTTTTTGAAACGGCTCGTATCAGTTTCACAGGACGAAATAACATAAAACTAATCAGGTGAAGAAATGAAAGTGTGGGAGAGGAAGAATCAAATTACATATAGGAAACCTAACAAGTGTAATAACTTTTCAAACTTTGGCAAAACGTGAAAAATGCGAATTGCAAGCGGATCCTTTCATCAGGTGAGCTTTGAGCGGAAACTTGCGATATGACAAAAGAAACAGGATTTCTTTACAAGAATTAAAAAAAATTACATGTTTGATAAAAAGTGGAAAGATAAAGCTTGATTGGAGAAAGTATTAAGAATGAGGTCGAATAAATCAACGGATTCAAAGACAATTGATGAAAGAGGAAAAAGACAGTTGACATATAGACGAGCATTTTGTGATGAACACATGGACAAGAGCGAGAGAAAAATGCTGATCTCATCACCGGAAACAACTGCTGAAAATTTCAAAAGCAGAAGCTTTCATATTTCAGACTACCAAAGTATTGTTATACAAAGGAGTATATAGTATCTGCTAAAACCGATAAACACTTCATAAACTGCTACTAAAACAGTTTATACAACCATCTCTCAGCAGTATATGATGCTTTCATAAACGGATTAGTGATATATGAACAAATTGGCTATTGGGTCTATGAAAGAAACAATCCGATTGTAAAACATTAAAGTTTACAACCGAACAAAAAAAAACATAATGTTTCAGGCCTTAACATGGCAACTTCTCACAGCTACTTATAACACGCAGAGGGATTAAGGTTGATGCCGTTGCGCAATGCAAGAAATAAGTAAGGGACAAAGTAATCAGAAAAATTTTCTTTGTCCCTCCTCCTCACGCCAATTTTGGACGTTGCGCAACACAATAGCGAACAACTGGCCAGAAGCGGACTTGGCAAAGAATTTCGAGAAGGATATAGGAGAACGTGTTAAAAAGTATGAAGAGTAAGGCAAACAAGTCAATAAAGAAAGGTTCACATAATATGAACTTCAACACCTCACCTTTCGTGTCTGTTATCAGTTTAATTATTATGAAAGATAAACAGCCCAAAACAAACTCGGTTATACAGCTCGATTATGAATCTGACTAAAGAGAACTCTGGCTATGAATGGCGGTCAGAAGAAAATAGCCAAGCCATCTATCAATATTAAAGTTAGACTCTGAACTTTCAGAAACATTCGAGTGAAGTAAACAAAAAAAGCAAAAAAATAGGCTCCCATCTAGTATCTAGAAGAGAATTAATACTAAGCAAAAGAGGAAAACAGTCTTCAATGAAAAAGGAGAATTTCGAGCAAATGTTCAATCAGAAATGACTGACAAGCATAGATCAAAGCGTTGAGAGAGAAATGAAAAACAGCCAGACGCACACACATCATAAAATCTTAAATATCATGACGTTGAAGATAAGACCCATTTTCAAAAAAAGCACAAAAAGTGAACTTCATCAGTTCAAGTTAAGAGAGAGAAAAGGGTGAGAGCATACTACACTTCGGAATATCGGTCAGACGAACGGAATATAACAAATAGACGAATTGGCCCATTCAATTAACCGGAAACATAAAAAGATATGATTTAGTATTTTACAGGAAACGTTCATTTGTTGTTAATGATCCGGAAAATATGAGTAGCGAGCAAAGAAAGTTAGTGATGCAGGGTTTCGGAAAATCTGACTGGGAAGATTATACACTAGGCTAATAGAACGCAAAAGACTGCTTTAATATGCTAGGCATCTTGATGAATCCACCACATGCTTAATAATGCTATTTTCAGTTAGCAAAAACATGGGCTTCAGAGTAATGTTAAGAAAACTAACATGACAGAAGGGATTATTTGCATGTGCAATATCATGAAACAAAGATTTCTCTACGAGTTACGAAGAGAAAGAAGGAATCTAAAAAAATTCCGTCAACGAATAATATTTCAATACTAATATCCACACTATATGGGCTATTTCAACAAAATCTGAGAAAGTGGCACAAGCAGAAGCTACTAAAAAGAAGAAAAAGAATTGAACAAAGTGGTAAAGCACTAGACTCCGCAAAGGGAAAAGAGTATTCGATAAAGGCACTTTCAATTGAATTCGTACTGAGTAGGAAGGGAGACATTTATAGTGAAACAATGAATGTTATAGCGAAATTAGAAAAAGTAACATAGTGATGATTTAGTATAACCTTGAAATCGCCTTGAGAACGTAACCTGCGAAGCCATTAAGAATTGCTGACAGTGCTGATAGACTACTACTCAGTATGATTATAAGGACAGAATTTCGTATAACGGAATGTATCCGTACAGTAGAGAAAGTCAATTCGCCAGCTCACTTGTCACTCACCATCGTTGCCACCATCATATTATTCATCTTATAAAGGTTGGGAACGTGGTGGAAGGACAATAAGCAGAACAGAATAAGCCAGTTCAAAATTTAGAAATACTATAACATAAAAACTAGACGTTTCTACAACATCGCAAAAAAAAAGCTCACACAACTTAGGCTGAAAGTCTTACAACGACGGCTGTTCTCAAAGATCTTGAGGGCTGAGAAAAAAACACTTACAAGGACAAAATTGAGGAAATGAGATATGCGCTAAGAGTTAATAAGGATATAAGAACTATGAAAGGAATAATCTCAGATAATACAAGGGCGTAGAGATTAGTTATAAGCTAAGTAACTGCTATATTTATTTAACTTTACTTGTATGAGATAAGAGGTCGCATATGTCCAAACAAACTAAACAGCTGTGTTGGTCAACAAATACAATCATGAGAATGATAGATGGTTCAGAGAAGTTGAAAGTTGTCGTTGCATTCATTCGCTAAGAAAACACCTGATATACTCAAACAGTCATAGCTATTCTTAGTTACATTAATCGTATTCCAATCTGTCCTTGTACACACTTTTTTCCAGAAAGAAAAAAGTCTCACAAAAGACTAGCTGAACAAAACAATGTACTCTTAAATGAAAAAACTCATATGGGTAAGCTAATGAATCAATACATGGCCAAGCAGTTATTTAACAGGGTCAAAGGACAGAAGATATGCTAATGATCAGAGAATAAAAGCAATGAATGGACTTGACGGTCGGAAAAATAAAAGATTGACTGCAGATGAGTCAAGTGCTACTGGGAAATATATAGTCTTTGTTTGAGATGACTAACAAGGGCGCTGACAGAAATCCGCAAAATCAGACAACCCGAAGAATCTTTCCCGAAATAGAACAAGCGTGGCACGATGTTACCTCGGGTACTGTGCAAGATCCATATCGAAGACGGGCTCTTTTCATTGTGCAAGAATCCCCAGGTGGGCTTAGCTTTAGACCCAGCATGACCACTATGGAGAGCAAAAGAGATTGTATTGCTGATTTCTCTAAGGTAATGCAGACAGTAGAACAAAACCAGAGTGATGACACAGATTTGTTGGAAAAACTCACTCATGTTTCAGAGAACAAAGAGAGCTACTATGAAAGGCGTATTGAAAGAACTCTCGCACTCAAATAAGGAAAATAGGGAAGAACTGCTAGGGTTATAAGCAATTATATAAAATAATAATTAATTGAAAGGCGGCTGGAAAATGAAATCTACTGGCAACATGTGGCTTCTACCTCAAAAAGCACAATGCCTACTCATTAAATATTATTTATATGATAATAATAAGAAGATGGGGATAAATAAAGGTAATGGATCTATCTACAACTGTGAGCCCTATAAAGAACATCTGCCCCTATGGAATGGATTAAGATACTAGATGTCAGGCTAGGTCGCATGTCAGAGCGTAAGCTAATGATATCTCTCTAGATAACCTTATAGAAAGCGTGCGTCCATAAACGGGTGCCACAGAATGGAAAAATGACTAACCGTTGGGGTTGAACGAATGTCCGCTTAGCTTTGAGAATTATCTTTCTTCAGTTTCATTTTTCAACCTTGCAATACTGAAAATACAAATTTCAATAAATATAATAGCGTTCTGTTCACTACAACAGATGTCCGTCTGCTATATGAAAATAGATTCGGAGATGTCATAATTACTTAAGAAAATAACAGAACCTCCACTTTTCATAATAATAATATACTTCCCCCAAATCTTTTTTCTAGAAAACAACTAACCAATTCAAATTCATATTTTCAGCTTCCCCTTTTCAAACATGCAACCGCATTCCAGCGCATCCCGCGCGAAAATGAAAATATAGAGACTGGCAAATGAAAAGTGGTGAAATGTTCACGAGAAATTGCGTACTGAATTTGCAGAAATTCTTTTTTTGAAGGGGCTTCAACCATTTTATTGGCTACAGGATACAAAAAGAAATTCTGCTAGTCAGATTCTACCTAATCTCATTTTCAACTTGATTCAAATATAAAATGACTAGTAATGAAGATGACGCTACTAAAGATGCCATTCAATATTTGCTAAGTATGGAAGTCAGTTTTTTTCCCTTATTACTATTTGTATTATGCTTTGTATCTTCAGAATATTAAATCTGCTATAAAAGATACTGAAATGAGGCGGAGGATAGATGCCATGAAAACTACTTTCGAGGCTACATTAGTTGATTCAAGTTTAAAGTTACAAAATATTATGGGATGCTCGGTTTCTTTTTGATAACATTTAAAAATTTTGTATTCCACTCATTAGGTTACAACAAACGAGGGACGTCTTATGGTGTGTAATATCCTTCCTCCTTTGAATCTCATCCAAACCTCCGATAATATTGAAGTATGACCTTTGAAACCTTATTTTATAATCAGGAACACTTAGGAAGACGTCAAAAATGGGCTCTTAGTAGTTTTGCTGACGGCTATCTTCTTATCCATTAATCCTGTAACTCCAAAACCAGTCTCTGAAGCATTTGTATTCAAAGTCTTGGTATGTGAAGTGCTGAAGGTTTACCACAGATTGAATGTTGATGTTCAGACTGAGTTTGGAATCGATACAGAAAACGAAGATGTTGTTTTTGGGGATATAAAAAAGCTGATTGCACCTCTACCTTCAAGCGAGTTTGTACAAAAAGGTTTGGTTTTTTTTGTGTTTTCTGTCGTCGACAGCCTATTTGAAGGATGGTTGAATTTCTGCAAAGCCAAAGGCAATGAGACGGTAGAAGTTCTCTACTCTTGGGGACCAAGAGCTGTAACTTGTGTTGATCCAATGGTGAGTGTTTGAAAATTTATTTAGTCATCAGAAGAATTTCATACAAAATTGAAATTTTAACAAAAATACATAATTCAAAAAATTCCTAAAAGATCACATGTCTCATATGTTAACCAAGGTATTATACCGCATAGATGAAATGTTGGTCATTCACAATTCTTGAGATACGGGAAGTATTTTTGATTTCATAAGTCATTTTGATATGTTTCTTTTCAATTTTTAAATATAATTACATGAAGATCAATTGTAATGAATTCCAGGAATTGCTTGAGACATTTTGTAAAATGATAGACGATCCGTTCCCCAAATTATGGAAGGGCCACTATACCAAGGCACAGATTATGCAGAGGGATATGCACAAGTTCAAAGTTGAAATGCAAGGAAAAGAAAATGCTCTCAGACGTCTGGATTGATGTTATGTTAGATATGATTGTTGACAGAAAACTACTTACAAGGCTCAACTGGACAAGTCATGTTGTTGAGTTCGTTGATCAGCTGTTGTATAGCTCGCTCCTGTAAATTCAAAGATTGTATTTTGTTTTTTCCAAACGACTTTTTTGAAAAGTTCGTATTGTATTCTAGAATTTACCTGATGGAATGGATTGTACAACGATTCGAATGTCACTAAATCCTTCTTCTTTGGATTTCTTTCGCTTTCAAGGGCATCTTTTCTCATTTCTACCATCCAAGCTTTTGCCTGTTCAATGATTGCATGTCGTTTCAACCAGAAGTGTCTTTGAATTACTTTCTGAAGTAAAAATGCTTCTTAGATAAATCATGAAACTTTCAATACCTTAAAGTACTCCGGAGGGTTTTTCAATTGATCTCTTATTGCATAAGTTAAAGTGGCATGCTCTATTTGAAGATTATATTTTCTTGAGTAGTCGTCTCCTTTCTCTGTCCCTTGGTATTTCTCGAAGCCGGGTTCATTGAAGTACGGATCTTTGACGAAGATAAGTCCCTGAAGAGATGTTTTTGATAGAAGATGAATCAGAAATTGAAAAAAAAAGTTCAAACAGATTGAGTTCTCACCTGGATGCTAACCAGAACTTGCATGAGCGAACAGTATGGGGTCCACTTCTCTTCAGGTCGTCCTTCCCATGTGCCAAGTATGGATAAACAAATCTTGCCATCGTTATATAGATTAGGATTAAACCGCACGTTTCCTGAGCCAGTGGTGAGGAAAGCACACTTAGGAGGTGAGAAAGGATAACTGAAGGACATTCGATTGATTATGGTTTTGTTTGAAATGGTTACCTCGTAGGGAAGAACACATCAAATTCAAACAACCCATTAGCATAAGGAGTATCATCAGGACCAGAAATGAGCACTTTTATAATATCACAACGACTTTCATCAACACAGACAAATATACTATTGCTAGCATTCAAAGGTAGAGAATTGGTCATGGAAGCGAGTTCCTAAAGAGATGAATACTGTTTTGATTTGAAGGGCAAAACAAACCTTGGTAATTCTCTTCGTTCGTTCCCGTAAAGAAGGCGAGAAAGGATTCGTATTACGAATTTCCTTTTTGAAAGTAAATGACGTTATTAGCTTTCCGTAATCACCAACGAATCTATGAGTTTGCATTTGCAAATGCTTCAATGCTTTGTTATACAAGATGGTTATGTCGGCATTCGTATCTGGTTTGCTTTCATCATTCTGAAGAAAAACATTTAATTGCAAGAAATGTTACTTCAAAATACCTCTAATGCTCTTCGACTCAATGCAACTTCACTTTGAGTTGCTCGAGGTCTTGCTGTAGCAGTTCGAATGCGCTCTTCAGCTGGTAGTTGAGATTCATATTCACGCGAAGCCAGTAGAACTGCTTCAGAATATGTTTCAATTTTGTTAACAAAATCCATCATTCGAAAATCGGGAGATCCTAGTTGTCCCTTCCACGTATTGGTATAGGATAACATGATTTCTTTGAATTTTGGAATGAGTTCCTTTGCTATTGATTTGGCTCCTGTTTGATATGGCCGCACCAAGTATGGGACAAGTTGTGGTACTGTTGCCATAGAAGCAGCAGTTTCCAGTAAAGCTTGATATAGTTCCATATGTTCACTGACATCAAAAACGCTATCATTTTTCAGATGATATTCCAATAAAACAATTACAGCACTATCTCCTGCAAAATTCGCAATTTTTGATGTTTTCCACACCTGTCATTACCTATTTCAGTTATCACAGGCGAAGATAAGTGAGCTAATTCCGCTGGTGAGCGTTTACAAGGAAAATCGGGAGATGATGAATAGATATAAGTGTTCAATGCGTTCAAAAGCCATGTTAGATTTTCCTCTCGAGCTAGTTTCTCTTCTACAGTTCGTTCAATATCCCATCGGGATCTTGTGGAACCATGACCATAGCCGACTCCTCGATGTGAAGCATTATTAGCTTCCGAGCTTCTTCTCAGCTGATGTCTCTTTCGTTCTTCAGAGCCATTTCTGAATAATATGAAGTTACTATAAACACTTTTCTTTGCCGTTGAGAGAATGATAGAGAGAGAGAGAGAGATAGGAGAGAGACAGGAGGTGGAACAAGCTTTTTTGAATACTTGAATATAGTATAGACGTAATTCAAATACAGCTTATCTCATATTTTCTACGGACAAAGACTAAAAATCTCACTTGTGAATGTACTTGCTTTGCCCTTCAACACTTCCACATTCAGCTATTAATTCGCATAAAGTATGGAGAATTCCTGACTCAAATAAGAGCATTTTTTCCTCTGACGTTGAATCATTGATTAGTCTGCAAGAATTACAAAGTTAACATGTAAACATCAATTAGCATATTCATAGTTTAAGTGAAGGTTTAAGCTTCCTTACAAGGAATCATTGCTCATCAACCACCCTTTCTTTCTCTAATTGATACCTTTAACATGTGCATGTGATATCATCAAGCACGAATGGCTTTAAGAGGTATTGCTATCTAACTATTTCCAAGAAAACATTCGAAATTAACATACTTTGTTGCTTTTAACATATGAGCCATTTTCAGCGGCTTTTCCGAGAGATAGGTAGCAATTCGCTCTGTCGTAGGTGAGGTTTCATCTGGTTCCGGTGACGATGAAGATGAAACAGCTGTTCCCATAGACGAGATTCGCGCAAAGAACGAAGTGAAACAGCACGTTCGAGCTGGTGATGGCGGAGATAACGACGCACTTGTGCTACTACTACTGCTTGTGGTTGAGCCGGACCTTAAATTCCCTGCAATACGAAGAAATATAGATAAATAGAATCAGTGATATGAATTGAAGCAACCAGTTCTATGGCTTTAGACATTTGAAATGTTTTTTTCATCACGCACTGCCACGTGATATTTACACTTAGCATATTCTAATTAGCAGTGAGTCGAATTGGCTATCTCTCTCTCTCTCTTTCTCTTTCTTTCTCTCTCTTCTCTCTCTATGTTCTGAAGTGATTTGTGAATTTTTGCATATAGTACTACAAATGAAAGAAACGAAAAGTTATTTTAATACAGAAAATAATTTGTAGTTGCAAATTTGAAAAAGCAAAATGAGTTGATTGAACAAGACGACTCAATATGAATTGCTCTTCTACCATTTTCATCTCCTTAACTTTAAACTACAATCTTTCAAGCAATTCCTCATGCATAGCAGAAAAGGAGAGGAGAGAAAGATGTGAAAGTGGATGCATGGAACAAACAACAACGTTTTTGTCTGATAGCAATTCGCTTTGAGCCCATTGTTAATCTGTGTGTTAGAAAATTGTCGCCATGGTTATTTGCCAGCATTTTTATCAGCCAAAAACGGTTTTCATAAGTTTTTTTTAATTTGAGCGTAAAGCGCATAACCATAACAACTACTGTAATTTGTTCCGCAATCGTACTCACTGCCAAACTCTGTTTTTTTCTTCTCTTTTCTTTCTTTCAAGAGAAAGAGAGAGAGAGAGCACTATAGAACGTTTGATTCGTTTTGTTTCTTTCACTTACCTCCAGAGCTAAAACGACTTGTTATTTTTTTCTGATGTTTCGACCGTTTTTGCTGCTTGAGTTCTATCTCCGGTCGGCAGAAGCAGCCGCAGAAGGCACGCAGTGCGGCTGAGGACAGTCCGCCTCCACCGACTACCGCGGAGGAAGCCTCGTCAGTCAACGAGACGGATATCGTGCTCGAAGACGACTGAAATGAAAAAGAAATTAATAATATGCATAAAAAAAGAAAAGCAAATTTTGAGCTACAACAATACGGAAGATGTTCTGTGTATTTCGTGACTGAGAGAGAAGGAAGCTGAAGAGATGAGATGGAGAGAGAGAGAGATGCTATTCACAATTCACGAAGAACATCTGCATGAGAGGAAGAAAAAGCTCATTTTATGTTGTTTTTGAAATATGTTTTTGAATAAAAAATAAAATTCAGTTTTATTATTTGAATGAGAACAATGGAAACATCGAAATGGGTAAGAGGATCAGAAGAAACTTTATAAACGAACATCACAAGCACCCGAAATCTCCTTTCTTCCTCATATTTTTCAATTTCTCGCTACTATGCCAATGAAGTTCGTTTGACACTGTAGATTGGGGGTATAGGCATAGTAGTAGTATATAATAGATTTTGATAATATATATATTTAATGTTTTACATAAATTTCAATTAAAGCTCATTGACCATCAAAGAACTTGAAGTGCTTGACGTCCATTACAATCAACTAAGATCAAATTTTCTCATTTTCAGTCTTTTTCGAAATTTCGTTCCAAACACCCTCACTTGAGCAATGAATTATGAAAAAGCTGAATTCATTTAAGACCCTATGATATGAAATTACATCATACATAGATGGAATGAGGAAGAAATAGAGAAGGAAATTGAAAAAGGAATGTAAACGGGGGTGGGAAAAACATTTACATATTATAAAATCTATTCTGATGATCAAAATATCAGATCGAATAAAGATAGATCAAGGAAGAGAGAGAGAGAGAGGGAGAGGGAGGGAGGTACAACGAATTACCAATAGTTAACATACATATGTCAAGCTGTCGTCATCATGCTTCCCTCATATGCTCAACATGAGAAGGTTAAAGCTATATTTTTAGAAAATTCTTTTTTTGGCATAGCTCGTTCAAATGTAAACGACTATCGTTCAGAGTCTTTTAAAACTATTTCATGAAAATGCTTTGCAAATGAAATTGTAAGCATATTGTCGATGTGGATGGGTGTGTATGCGCTCTGGAGGTGGGACAGAAGAGACAGTGGCTTGAACACGCACATGCACGCGAAAGGACATCAACACTCTATGAGAAGTTTGTTTTTTTTATTTTTTATTTTTCAAAATAGTCGTTATGTTGAGAGACAGTTTCTATCTTGCTTCAAGTATACGAAGTTGTTTTTGTTAAAAATAAATAAGAATATTTGAAAATGAAGTGCAAAATGAGAATATAGAAAAGCTGTCAGATGAAGGAAAGTAGCGTGAAAATCAATTGTGAATACATAGGACACAACTTCATACTTGACTTAAAAGTCAACGTCGTTTTGTTGAGAAGAAGATGAAGGAGATGGAGAAGACACAGCACAGAGCATAGACGCCATCTACTCCTAGTAGATGTAGTAGTAGGAGTAGTAAGTAGGTAAAAGCTTATGAGAGAATTCAATGTTCAAATCATTACGTCAGGACAGACGGAGTTTTTAAGAAAATTTCAGCCCTGAAAGAGTTCAAAAAACAAATACTTTTTTTTGTCTTAAATAACAATTAGCGTTTGGGTTGCAGAAAGAAAAAAAAAGAATAAAAAGAGAAAAAAGAAAAAAAAATGTTCGGAAAAGGCAACGATGACGATGACGACGTAGACGACGAGACGTTGTTTTGTGTTTGATCAATAATGAAATTTATTCTAATATAAAGTTATTTTTCTTTTTTATTCATACGACTTGTTTTTCCATTCTGATTTTAACGTATAAATTCATTTTATACTTTATAACGTAAATTCTGAATGATAAGTAAAAATGAAAAAGTTGGCCATAAGATGGGGAAGGAGAGAGAGAGAGAGGAGAAAGAAGGGTAAGGGGGAGACTGACGAAAGAGATGCAGTGGGAGGAGGAAGGAGGACAGCAAAGGGAAGGCAAAGAGGGAAACAACCGTTCGCTGAAGCTGTAATTACATAAATGAGTTTTATCCGTCGTCAGTAACTGCACGTGATATTGTAACGTAAATTAGAATAAGTCGTTTGAAAATAATTGTATATTATGCTTAACTAGATATGATTGAAGAACATTGATGAAGATGATAGTGATTGATGAAAATGATTAAACCTAATTCATAATTTTCCTTTTATAGGAAGTATAAGGAAAGTGCACAAATATGAGATGAAGCCTTTGAGCCTTGAAAAATTGGATAAAAGTCGATCATGTTTTCAGTTTATATTTCAAAACAAAAACGCCCCTAAAAATTGACGAAAAAGGAAATTTCTTGTCATTTGAAGCTTAAATGGATATTATACCTATCGAGAGACAGCATAAAGTTTATATCTTTTCAGATATTCATATATATTTATCTGTTGAATATTGTTTCTAATAAAGAAATCAGAAGGTTCAATGGATTTTTCTGCTTTTATAATGTTTCAAAATGGATGAGTGAGTGATGTGCAGGAGTGAAAAGCCAAATGTAGACAGCGGATGGCAGTAGCAAAGAGGAGGAGCGTACGGTGGAACACAAGGACGGCAGGAACAGGGCAAGCAAGGGTTTTGTATATTCAATACGAATGCAAGGAATAAGGGTTTGAAAACGAACACAGAGGGAGGCTGTGAGGGAGCGGCTTGTTGGTGATAAAGAAAAATTCAAAAATCCAACTCTCTCACACATATTTTTCAGTATTTTTTTTTGTTGCTAAAAGATGAAGAAAGGAAGAGAGAAATGGTAAGAGGGAAAGGGAGACAGAGAGAGAGAGAGAGAGAGAGAGAGGGTGGCAAGGGAAGGAAGGAGATGCTCATGTGACATTGAGCTGAAGATGAAAATATTGAAGTTGTATATTGAAAACAATCATGGAACTGTCATGATTACGAAGTATGGGGAGAAGCTGAGCAAAAGCATGAAATGATAATCAATCTCATTGATCAAACACCAATCATTTGAATAATAATCATCTTATAAGTACCTTTTCATTTTATATTTCTTTAAGAATAAATGCTATAAAGAAAGATAATTATTGAAATCAATGTAATGTTCAATGCAATCATAGTCAAATGAGACTCGAATGGTTGGAACAAGCCATGCGAGTAAACAATATAATTATTGTTTTCTAGCTAATTAAGTAGATTTTCTAATTTCCAATTAGTCAAATTTTCCTGAAAATGAGACATTCTCTCTCTATTTCTCTCTCTGTTTGGCTCATTCTCTCTCTCTCTCTCTTTCTCTTTTTAGCTGTGATTCCAAGAACTACAAAATGGCACAGCCATGGAATGCAATACAGAAAGGAGCAGAGAGAGAGAGAGAGGTAGAAGACGTTGTTTAGATCAGAGGCTACTGAGATGGAAGAAGCTTTTCCTTTTCATGAAATTTGAAAAGGTTTTTTGCAAAAAAAAAAATTATATGCGGTGTCGACCTTTGAAAACTCGTTAGAAAAGCTTTCATGACTGCTCGAAGAAAAGGAGCCCCATGGTATGAATGAGTTTGAGTCAATGGCTGTATATTGGTCAGATGTGTATGTGTGTTGTGTACGTACAATATACAATGCTTAACATGCAGATTAACATTAACACAATCGATGAGGCTTTGTCTGAAGTTTTGAGAAACTTTCAGCTTCTATGCTAAAAGGATTTAAAAATGTTTTTTTGCGTTCGAACTCTTCAATGGAAAGACAAGTCAGAGATTTAGCAATGAAATGCTTCTGATTTTTTATTTTTCATTGAACATTCAGATGAATATTGAATATGAATAAAGAATTTAAAGAAAAGTTGATGTGCTGGATGATATGAGATGGAAGAAGGATGTCAAACATCAAGTTGAGACGTCGAAGAGGAACATGAAGAAGAACGACGACGAACAAGAAGCAAAAGAAGAAGAAGAAGAAGCGTGGGTGACAGAACATCAAGCCCAACTTGATGACTATTTATAAGAAAAAAAATAGAAAAAAAAATCGAACCGAGCATGTCCAAATAAGGCAACAGGAGAAGAAGAGAAGGGGGAGACTCATACAACAGCCAATGTGTGTTGATTAGCTCAAAAACAACAAAAGAAGGAAGGATATACAAGGCATTCTCATTTTCATTCCACTATCTATCTATCAAGTCAAAGGAGAGAAAATAAATAATTAGTCGTCGTTTCAGAATAATAATGAGCAAAATAATTATTTCTTCTGATTATAGTTGAAATAGTTCTGATATTCACAACTATACTATAGATAGAAGCATATCCAGAAGAGGATTGATAGATAGAGAGAGATGGAGATCGAGTGAGAGAGAGGGAGAGCTTCAAATATACAGATTTGTTGACTATAATAACATTTTTTTGAATTTTTTTTGTAAAATTTCAATTTATGAAAAGTGAACGAATCAAACAGACTTTGCTACTCATCATATGCTTGAGTAGCTTGTTAAGAGATTGCTAGATGAAGCTATGTGAGCCTACCCTCACAACCACACCAACCCTCCACCCATTCTTCGTTTATCAGATACATCTGGGGTGTTCAATGTGCTCTCTACAGCAACATAAGAGATCAATACCATAATTTGAAAAAAAAAAGTTTTCTTTTCTTCATTGTTTGAATCAAAACAGCCTCTAATTGCTAGATCGCAGATTATTTCTCTTTCTTTTTTTGTTCAAAGAAAATCTCACGAATTGTTGGACAGAGACGGCTGAATGCTAAATCAAAAACTGAAAATGTAGGTACATGTGCATGTGTGCATGTGTGTGTATCTTGGTTCTGTGTACATGTGTATTAGCAGAAGTATGTATATCAACCGATCTTTACATCTGCTTTTGAACGGAAATGACGCTTCAACGCTTTTATGACGTCTCACGCGTGAACGTGACTTAATTCCGATTATGCTAATTTCTTGAATACATTACATGCTCTAAGTAAGATAAAGGGAGGAAGAGCATGAAGAAAGTAAAAAAGTGATTGAGAGAGTAAGAGAGAGAAAGAGAGAGATACAACTTGTCTCCTTGGAATTAATAAAAATGAATGAAAAGCATCAAATTTATAAGAAATGTTTAGTTGAATAAGATGTGCCATCATCATCATAACATAAACGATTTGCTTATTTAAGCTGATGGCTTTAAAAGTTTGTAAACATGCTTCATCTCTTCATACCCCCTCCATTCTCAGCATTGTCAATGACTTTCTCAGAATGGAAGCTGCTCAGACAAATGAAGGAGACTCTTTTAATAATATAAAAAATTTTCTTTTTTTTTTTTTTTTCTCTCCAATTTGTAAAGTTCAAATATTTGCAAAAGATTCAAATTCATTTTGAAAATGAAAAATATTTCAAATATATCCATCGAATTTATAACTCCCTCCCTCACTCACTCCTACTCCCTCCATTTGTTGCTTCTATCGAAGAACGGTACTGCTTGTGTGAAGAACAAAAAAATCAGTAGTGAGCGACAAAGAGAGACAGAGACTGAGATGTATGGGAAGTTGAAGGAGAGATGTGAATTTTGAAAAAGCCAAAAATGCTTCTTGTAGTCATCAACGATTAAGCTTGAGTGATCTTTATATTCAAACTTGAACGATTTATAATAATTTGAATATAATACTCATAAAGATGGTTGAATGAGATGATTCTCAATTTGAAGACAACATGATACGGAAATTGAAACTGAAATGATTAAACCTTGTGGATAGAGAGGCATTTTCCTTAAGTATCAAATGAATTTTCACACATCAAAAGTTATTTTTATATTTGATTCTCAGTCAGAACTTCTCATGGCTTCATCAATTTCAGTGAGGTGCCCATAGAGCACTTTGCAGAATCATCAAATCACATCATATAACGTATACGAAGAAGACGAAGGTTGAATTAGAAGTGGTTTGGAGGCACAAAAAAGAAAAAGAAAATGAACGAAAGCAATGGGGGAGCTGAAATGAAAGAGTAAGAGAGTAAGAGAGTAAGAGGTAGTGAATAGTAAGTATCACGATGTGTTTCATTGGTTACATTAGCATTGATGAAATGCTATGAGGAATTAAATGAAAATATCAAAAAACTGAAAATGAATTATCAGCTGCCAATCTCATGTATGTAAGAAACATCTTTGAAGTTACTGTTTGAGCAGCAAGAAACGAAAACGCCAAAGTGGACAACATTCATGTTTTTCAGAAACAATTTGTATTTGATACCATTTAACTTTTCTTTTTTTTTCCATATTTTCAAGACAAAATAGCTTTTTTTGTTGAAGAAAAATGAGAATAAGAAAGTTTGGAAGTTGTAATCAATATGAGAACACAATCGTTTTCATTAAATTATCTTCAACTTCTTCAGAATGTATTGAATATCGTTGGAGATAAGTGAATGTGTATGACAAGGTGTCAGATTGTGAGAGAAGTAAGTGAAGAAG